>JAQJVL010000030.1:311158-631525 GCA_035578905.1 Stictocephala bisonia | reverse complement strand
GAATAAGTCCTAAGGACCCATTGTTGCCCACAAGAGAATACGGATAGGATAAGAAATTCCATCCTTATGGACAAAAGTCAGCCTGTTTTGAACTAGTTGATTGGGCTTTTATTTTATAAGATAGCACATGGGTTGATTCCTGGATTGTAATTTATATTCTTTTACCTAGACTGTACTGTTTCCTACCACATTATCTCCATCTTACTCATTTTGATTTGTTTGTTTTGTAAAAACAAATTTAAAAAAACTGCTGAACATCTGTTGAGATATTAGAGAATGGAAATCACTTACAGTCTAGTTATAAGAATAAAAATCCAAGTCCAAAAATCGTCATATGTGCTATTTGATAGAAGTCCACAGAACTACTTCAAAATAGGCTGACTTATTTACACAGGATGGATAAGCCTATTCTACTTGTACTTATTGGTAAAATTGAACACATTTATTTTCAACGGTTAAAGGCGCAGAGGAGTGGAATGAGGATATAAGATTGCTGGGTGTGGAAGGACAGCAAAATCTGCCGTGCCTGGAAGCGGCATACCTGCAAGTCCGCCTCTGCTGACCACTCCATCCATTGGTGTGGTCAGGTGTTAAAAAACACAATGATATTAGAGTCCAGTCTTAAAAAAATATTTAAAAAAAAATTAAGGCTAACCTTCCGCAGCACTTATCTTTGACAAAGAAGAAATTATCTTACAATTTTCTGTATACGTATAACTTAACTAGATTATATTTACTCAACAATGTATTATTTTAAAGAATAAAAACACTAGTATTATTTCATTTCTTTTAACTAGATGAGTAGATGGAAAACAATAAGATGGAAGAAATAATTACTCCCATATGGCATGAAATATAATTAAAAAATAATATATTTATCTTACATTCGTATTTTTACTTATTAACTACTTACAAATATTCAAGATAGAAATGTCCTCAATTAAAAAAAGCCATGTATTAATTTCTCATTAAAAAAATGTAAAACTAATGCATTAGTAATTCTCTGATGAACTGGAAGTTGGATTAAAATACCTAGGACCAAGGTATTCATTCAAGGATTCCTAAAAACAGATTTATTCACTTTTGAAATTTTTAAACTGTATTACTAAAAATTGTTCTTATGGTATAAGAAAAATCAATATTGGCATTATTTCCAATTCTAATGAACCCATGAATAGAAACTTATGTTGGACAGAGAGAATATTTATAAATACAATGGTAAGGAGCTTATTCTTGGTTTTTTTTATTCAAAATTAATCAAACAATGATTTTGAGTTATTCTTACTTTATATATTAGCATTGATTTTACTCTATGTATAGTAAAATCAATGATATTAGTTATTAATATGCACCTCCTCAGCAAGAAATACCATATTGTATCTTGAGTTGACTAAAGCATAATATTTTTACTATACATTTTGAACTACTATATCATTGATTTTACTATACATTTTTATATAGTAAAATCAATGATAATATATAGATTTGAACAGAGATGCGCCAAAAATGTTTTAAATGATAAAATATCTTAATAATATTTTTGACAAATTATTTAATGTATTTATATGATTCTCCCAACTTAGTTTTGCATCAATGATCATCCCCAAATATTTTTAAGCAGCTTGTACTATTGGTTTGCAGTTGCATAAAAACTTGTATATGTGCAATATAATAAAACATACAAGATAAATATTTAAAACATCATTAAACAGGAAACCTTTCTGACAAAAATAATAAATTTAGTTTTGATCATTATTAATTTGTATTTTGTTATTTTTACATCAATTTTTCAAAACTTTTCATGATTTAAGGCTTGAAATAAAGGAAGTATATTTTTATCAAAATAAAATATTGCATTATAATAAGTAAAAGCGCTTATATTTTCCAATATATATGGTCAAGCCAAAGTTAAACTAAGGAAAATAATAAAAAGATCAATCTAATTTCAAAATAATGGAATTTGAATCGTTCATAAATGAAATGAAATGAAATGAAAAACGTCTTTATTTTCAGGCGAAGTTAGGACTTATCAGTCCTTTCTTCCACTTAACCTGAAATAAATTTGACATATACTGAATAAAAAAATAATAAAACAAAACATATTCTGTGAGAGACGGCTTATTAAAATTATGACATTTTACCCTATTGACAGTAAAATATTTCCTAAAATAGTAATTGGATCAACACAGAATCTCTTAATTTAATGCTTTTACTTGATTTGAAATGTTCAATATGAATTTAACGCAAGTTGACATTAAATTTATTTTGAAACTTTCAAATCAGACACGTGCCTTGAACTTGCTAATTTGGTATTACAAATTTACAATCAATTATATTGTTTACTGGTATCAAATTAAATAAAAAATTTTTTAACAGCAGTATAAAAATTGTTTAACATTGAATATCATGAAATCAATTACTTGCCTGCTGGCTTCACATAGGCTATATAGTTAGAATTCACTTGAATTTCTATACAGGCAAAAAAAGTAAGAAATAATATACTCTCTATACCAGAGGTTCCCAAACCGAGGAGGGAGGGTGCACCTCCCCAGGGGGGCGTGAAGACAAGTCAACGGGGGACACCAGTTGGAAATTAAGCTATGATATGAGACCAGTGAAAATACAAGCTCATCCCTTTAACAAACAGACTGACTTCTTTTGCTCTAACTAGTATGTACTCCTATAACTAGTATATATATTAAAAACTAAAATGCCATGTCATGTTTCTTTTGAGAGCAGAATTTTTTTACAATGTAATATTTGTTTTGTTTTTTTTTTTTTTTTTCTCATAAGGCTCTATCATTTATTGTGTAAGAGGGTGATAAGGAAGGCTTTCAATTCAGCAGGAGGGGGGGGGTGATATAAAAAAGTTAGGGTACCCCTGCACTAAACTGAAATGAATCAAAGTTGATGAATATTTTATTAATTTTGGACGATAACTAACTTAAAATAGTTACCTAATTTCTTTTTTATTTTCCATAAATTAAACCGAAAACCTGCAGTTAAGGGACCAGTATGTGCATAAGTACATCATGATACATTGAATTTCGTATTACTCGATGATTTGTTGTTTAAATTTATTTTATCTTATTTTAAGTTAGATACGACGTGGGAGTTTTGGTCGAAATTTGGGAATTTCATAAAGAGTCGTGGGTAATTTTGCATTTTCTAAATCCATCTGGCAACAATTCGTCTTGGGTAGACTACCCTGCCGCCCTCTTTCTCAGTTCAGCAAGTTCAGCCGTCCAGCATCAGTTGAGTACTGGAATTTGGAGTATTTTTATAATCTTTGTTCATAGTGCAATACGCCTAGTAGTAAATTATATTTTGTGGATTGTGTTGTCACATGAACGGTGCTTGCTGCTTTACTTTATGCATACATTTATTAAAATTCATGTTTATGGCCCCTGGACTATTATTTTGACAAACTAGGCTACTCTTACCTCTGTCAATAATCCAATATAAAACACTTTATTAAGCTGACATGTTTCGTTGCTATCACAACATTTTCAAAGCTTGCAACTCGTCAATCACATAAAACTAAACATTAATTATGTGATTGACGAGTTGCAAGCTTTGAAAATGTTGTGATAGCAACGAAACATGTCAGCTTAATAAAGTGTTTTATATTGGATTATTGACGGAGGTAAGAGTAGCCTAGTTTTTCATACATTTATAATAAATATTAACGTGTTTGTATTTAGTATTTTAAAATTTGTCATTATTTCCTATTAAATTGCGGGAAAATGGTGCATGGAAGAAAACGTTTGAATGTTTCACAGTATAAGAAATTAAGGAGAGATAAATAAGGTAGAAAAGACTGTTCTCAGTAAAACATTGACAATTCAAACTTCCAAACGCGAGAACCACATTTTGAGAAATCAAAACAAAGTTAAGAAACGTCCTCTCCCTTAGTGAAGGAAGTGAGTCATAACCAATGTAATGAAGGTCATTTATTCTAAGAGGGGACTGTGACAAAAAAAGATCTTAGATCCAGACGGAAGAGAATTTAGAATGCATTGAAAACAATCCTGTTCACTGGTTAGTGAATGAGTGTACTCGTGATTATGTGTCAAAGTTTGGTTTTTGTCAAAATGAACATGCATATTTAAAAAAATCAATAAGGAAGTATAATGATGGTACAGTCAGGTACCTTACAGTAACAATATGTATCAACGCACTAATGGTGAACCATTTCCTCAAAAATGATTAGTATCTTCTGAGAGTACTGGATGTGTATTTTGTATTGTATGTGTTATGTAAAAAAAAAAAAAAAAAAAAAAAAAACGCTAGTAAAACGAAGTTTTTGGTGGGAGGATTTAACAGCTGGAAAAATGCAACTATCAAAGCAATGTATCAGACTCAAAGCACAAAAACTCTCTTGGGCACAGGAATAGTCTGAAAACATTCAAAGAACGGAATAAGTCCTAAGGACCCATTGTTGCCCACAAGAGAATACGGATAGGATAAGAAATTCCATCCTTATGGACAAAAGTCAGCCTGTTTTGAACTAGTTGATTGGGCTTTTATTTTATAAGATAGCACATGGGTTGATTCCTGGATTGTAATTTATATTCTTTTACCTAGACTGTACTGTTTCCTACCACATTATCTCCATCTTACTCATTTTGATTTGTTTGTTTTGTAAAAACAAATTTAAAAAAACTGCTGAACATCTGTTGAGATATTAGAGAATGGAAATCACTTACAGTCTAGTTATAAGAATAAAAATCCAAGTCCAAAAATCGTCATATGTGCTATTTGATAGAAGTCCACAGAACTACTTCAAAATAGGCTGACTTATTTACACAGGATGGATAAGCCTATTCTACTTGTACTTATTGGTAAAATTGAACACATTTATTTTCAACGGTTAAAGGCGCAGAGGAGTGGAATGAGGATATAAGATTGCTGGGTGTGGAAGGACAGCAAAATCTGCCGTGCCTGGAAGCGGCATACCTGCAAGTCCGCCTCTGCTGACCACTCCATCCATTGGTGTGGTCAGGTGTTAAAAAACACAATGATATTAGAGTCCAGTCTTAAAAAAATATTTAAAAAAAAATTAAGGCTAACCTTCCGCAGCACTTATCTTTGACAAAGAAGAAATTATCTTACAATTTTCTGTATACGTATAACTTAACTAGATTATATTTACTCAACAATGTATTATTTTAAAGAATAAAAACACTAGTATTATTTCATTTCTTTTAACTAGATGAGTAGATGGAAAACAATAAGATGGAAGAAATAATTACTCCCATATGGCATGAAATATAATTAAAAAATAATATATTTATCTTACATTCGTATTTTTACTTATTAACTACTTACAAATATTCAAGATAGAAATGTCCTCAATTAAAAAAAGCCATGTATTAATTTCTCATTAAAAAAATGTAAAACTAATGCATTAGTAATTCTCTGATGAACTGGAAGTTGGATTAAAATACCTAGGACCAAGGTATTCATTCAAGGATTCCTAAAAACAGATTTATTCACTTTTGAAATTTTTAAACTGTATTACTAAAAATTGTTCTTATGGTATAAGAAAAATCAATATTGGCATTATTTCCAATTCTAATGAACCCATGAATAGAAACTTATGTTGGACAGAGAGAATATTTATAAATACAATGGTAAGGAGCTTATTCTTGGTTTTTTTTATTCAAAATTAATCAAACAATGATTTTGAGTTATTCTTACTTTATATATTAGCATTGATTTTACTCTATGTATAGTAAAATCAATGATATTAGTTATTAATATGCACCTCCTCAGCAAGAAATACCATATTGTATCTTGAGTTGACTAAAGCATAATATTTTTACTATACATTTTGAACTACTATATCATTGATTTTACTATACATTTTTATATAGTAAAATCAATGATAATATATAGATTTGAACAGAGATGCGCCAAAAATGTTTTAAATGATAAAATATCTTAATAATATTTTTGACAAATTATTTAATGTATTTATATGATTCTCCCAACTTAGTTTTGCATCAATGATCATCCCCAAATATTTTTAAGCAGCTTGTACTATTGGTTTGCAGTTGCATAAAAACTTGTATATGTGCAATATAATAAAACATACAAGATAAATATTTAAAACATCATTAAACAGGAAACCTTTCTGACAAAAATAATAAATTTAGTTTTGATCATTATTAATTTGTATTTTGTTATTTTTACATCAATTTTTCAAAACTTTTCATGATTTAAGGCTTGAAATAAAGGAAGTATATTTTTATCAAAATAAAATATTGCATTATAATAAGTAAAAGCGCTTATATTTTCCAATATATATGGTCAAGCCAAAGTTAAACTAAGGAAAATAATAAAAAGATCAATCTAATTTCAAAATAATGGAATTTGAATCGTTCATAAATGAAATGAAATGAAATGAAAAACGTCTTTATTTTCAGGCGAAGTTAGGACTTATCAGTCCTTTCTTCCACTTAACCTGAAATAAATTTGACATATACTGAATAAAAAAATAATAAAACAAAACATATTCTGTGAGAGACGGCTTATTAAAATTATGACATTTTACCCTATTGACAGTAAAATATTTCCTAAAATAGTAATTGGATCAACACAGAATCTCTTAATTTAATGCTTTTACTTGATTTGAAATGTTCAATATGAATTTAACGCAAGTTGACATTAAATTTATTTTGAAACTTTCAAATCAGACACGTGCCTTGAACTTGCTAATTTGGTATTACAAATTTACAATCAATTATATTGTTTACTGGTATCAAATTAAATAAAAAATTTTTTAACAGCAGTATAAAAATTGTTTAACATTGAATATCATGAAATCAATTACTTGCCTGCTGGCTTCACATAGGCTATATAGTTAGAATTCACTTGAATTTCTATACAGGCAAAAAAAGTAAGAAATAATATACTCTCTATACCAGAGGTTCCCAAACCGAGGAGGGAGGGTGCACCTCCCCAGGGGGGCGTGAAGACAAGTCAACGGGGGACACCAGTTGGAAATTAAGCTATGATATGAGACCAGTGAAAATACAAGCTCATCCCTTTAACAAACAGACTGACTTCTTTTGCTCTAACTAGTATGTACTCCTATAACTAGTATATATATTAAAAACTAAAATGCCATGTCATGTTTCTTTTGAGAGCAGAATTTTTTTACAATGTAATATTTGTTTTGTTTTTTTTTTTTTTTTCTCATAAGGCTCTATCATTTATTGTGTAAGAGGGTGATAAGGAAGGCTTTCAATTCAGCAGGAGGGGGGGGGGTGATATAAAAAAGTTAGGGTACCCCTGCACTAAACTGAAATGAATCAAAGTTGATGAATATTTTATTAATTTTGGACGATAACTAACTTAAAATAGTTACCTAATTTCTTTTTTATTTTCCATAAATTAAACAGAAAACCTGCAGTTAAGGGACCAGTATGTGCATAAGTACATCATGATACATTGAATTTCAATGTATCATGATGTACTTATGCACATACTGGTCCCATTGAATTCATATTATTCAAAGTTGTTTTTATCATGCATATTCCTTGAATTATAGACCTAGGGTGCAAAATGTAGTAAATTTACTATGTTACCTTCTTCGTTGCTTTTCATGGCACAAAACTGTATCTTTTACAGTCATAATTAAAAAAAGTACTGAATATTATGGGAAATCATTAATTTTTGCAGCTTCTGAAGTTGCATTTTATTTACAATATCTTTATTTAGATTAGATATTTATAAATACAAGGTCGTTATTTAGACATATTTAATTCACTATTTGAATCTTCAATTAACAAAGCTTTCACCGATTTGACATTTTTATCTCGAGAAACTGTAAATTAATCTTGAGAAGAGTAGTTTTATGAGCTTTTTATTGCATTTTCAATAATACCGTAACTGCAAAATCACGACTCCATAATTACGACATATGCTTAAAAAGCTATTACTTTTTATATCTCCATTATTATTACTACAAAAATCAATGTAGATGGACTTGTCACCCCTTCTTACCTTGGACCAGTACAGACGTGAGATAAGACCAAGATGTTAACATCAACAATACGGAGGCCATGATACTCGCCCAGTCACAGAAATATCTGATATTGATCGGCCTCAGCTTCTCATCTCCCGCGCTCTTTCTTCCAAAAGAAACCGCTACTGTTCGATTGAGGTTAGGCTAATTCATTTCTGCTAAATTCAGATTTTATGGGCATTTAATAAATTTTAAACTTCATGTCCCTGTGCCACTTACGGTACCTCGGGTCTTCAAGACTACTGCGAATAGTATTGACTTTACGGTATTTAATTAAATTACATATATTCGCCACATACGTTGTTTATACTTTTTCCATAGACCTTCTATTATACCATACCTTATATTATGGTACAATATAAGGTCTATGGAATATATCTTCAGTCCAAATTTCAAAATTGTACTCTTGTATTAATTTACCTTTTCTGTAAGTAATTAGGTATGATTATTGTTATCAAAAGTTATAATAACTTGAATCTCCTTTTACTACATTTTAATAATTTATCAGTTACTTTTATCGTTGTACAATTGTTATGTTCGTATTACTCGATGATTTGTTGTTTAAATTTATTTTATCCATTACAGTACACATTTAGAACGTCGGAAGGGCGGAAGGGGAAGATAATGAATAACCTCAAACTGACGTTTAATACTTTGGTTTTGGTTTATCTGTCTCTGGTATCATTGTTTGTTATTGTTGGTTAGATTCTTTGATCAGTGTAACATTCACTATTCAGTAATTTGTTTGGCAGAAAGAATTGTAATGTATATGAATAGCTTCACAGTCGAATATAGAAACTTATTTTTGTTATTGTTTTTAAGAAATTGTAATTAACGGCCAATGATTTATTTGAAACTACCGCCAGTGTTGGATTCCAAAAATGTGTTGCTGGACCACATTGAAGCTAAGTTAAAACAGTTCGTTTTAACATCAGTTGTAAATGATTTAGCCATTGAATTGTGTGAAAACAAGTCAAGTGCAGATATTTTTAAATTACTACAACATGAACACTTGTTAAAAGAAGCTTTACTGAACATGTAAGCCAAGCTTTTAGTCATATGCTGGAGGTTACTTTCTAATCCTTCTCAAATTATGAAAATTTATATCTGAATGGTATAAAATGAGCTAACTAGGAAATATTATATGTTAATCATGCACTTTTTAGACATTCCTGAAACATAGAGTTTTGAAAATGTAGACCTGTTGCAAATTACTTTTTTTGTGGTTAAGACATTTTTGTGATCGCATCAATGGCAGGGATTCTTCATGAAAGCAGTGTTTCCGCAAATGGTCTGGATCGAAATCGTAACCATGCAGTGTCCACTCAATTTTAAAAATTAATGTTTCAAAGTGATTTAAATTAGCCTAGGCCTAAGCTAGACTATTCAGGAGATCGGTGTGAAACTGTCCAGTATTTCCATCCAGCAGAAGGGAAAAAGGTAATTATTAGGGGAGAGGGTATTAAACGGGAGAAAAGGGTATTTTTTGAGGGAATTATGGGAAAATTGTTAAAAATTGGTCTAAATCAAGTTTTAATAAACAAACCTGTTTCCCACACGTTAGAATAATGTCAAGGAATTAAAAAAGGGAAACATATATTATCCACTGGAAAGAATATTACGCAACATTTCTTCAGGTGTGCGGCCAACAAACATAACCTCATTTCAGTAAAATTACTATAATGGAAGTGACTTACTCTTTCCAAATACATTTCAAAGTAAACGTCTGCTCAGCAATCTTTTAAATATAGTATGTTATACTCTCGGGTAGAACATTTCATGATATTGACTGGTTATTAAAACCAGTGGTACACTGCCAGGCCCACACGTTTAGTAAAAGAGAAATTCGCTATTGAACTTGACTCAAATGGCGATCTTTGGCTGATTTCAAAGTGCTATAAGTCCTAAAAATATGAGTAAAGCAAAATTTTGAATACAACACGTTATACCCTCGAGTATTACCTTTCGAACAGTGGTAGACTGGCTGGGCCCACACGTTAGGTAAAAGAGAAATTCGCTGTTGAACTTGACTCAAATGGCGATCTTTGGCTGATTTCAAAGTGCTATAAGTCCTAAAAATACGAGTACAGCTAAAATTTGAATATAACACGTTATACCCTCGGGTAGTACCTTTCAAATCGTGGTACACTGGCTGGGCCCACACGTTAGGTAAAAGAGAAATTCGCTGTTGAACTTGACTCAAATGGCGATCTTTGCCTGATTTCAAAATGCTATAAGTCCTAAAAATACGAGTACAGCTAAAATTTGAATATAACACGTTATACCTTCGAGTATTCCTTTCGAACCGTGGTACACTGGCTGGGCCCACACGTTTGGTAAAAGAGAAATTCACGGTCGAACTTAACTCATATGGCGATCTTTGGCTGACTTCAAAGTGCTATAAGTCCTAAAAATACGAGTACAGCTAAAATTTGAATATAACAAGTTATACCCTCGAGTATTACCTTTCGAACCGTGGTAGACTGGCTGGGCCCACACGTTAGGTAAAAGAGAAATTCGCTGTTGAACTTGACTCAAATGTCGATCTTTGGCTGATTTCAAAGTGCTATAAGTCCTAAAAATACGAGTACAGCAAAATTTTGAATACAACACGTTATACCCTCGAGTATTACCTTTCGAACCGTGGTACACTGGCTGGGCCCACACGTTAGGTAAAAGAGAAATTCGCTGTTGAACTTGACTCAAATGGCGATCTTTGGCTGATTTCAAAGTGCTATAAGTCCTAAAAATACGAGTACAGCAAAATTTTGAATAAACACGTTATACCCTCGAGTATTACATTTCGAACCGTGGTACACTGGCTGGGCCCACACGTTAGGTAAAAGAGAAATTCGCTGTTGAACTTGACTCAAACGGCGATCTTTGGCTGATTTTAAAGTGCTATAAGTCCTAAAAATACGAGTACAGCTAAAATTTGAATATAACACGTTATACCCTCGAGTATTACCTTTCGAACCGTGGTACACTGGCTGGGCCCACACGTTAGGTAAAAGAGAAATTTGCTGTTGAACTTGACTCAAACGGCGATCTTTGGCTGATTTCAAAGTGCTATAAGTCCTACAAATACGAGTACAGCTAAATTTTGAATATAACACGTTATACCCTCGGGTAGTACCTTTCAAATCGGGGTACACTGGCTGGGCCCACACGTTAGGTAAAAGAGAAATTCGCTGTTGAACTTGACTCAAACGGCGATCTTTGGCTGATTTCAAAGTGCTATAAGTCCTAAAAATACGAGTACAGCTAAAATTTGAATATAACACGTTATACCCTCGAGTATTCCCTTTCGAACCGTGGTAGACTGGCTGGGCCCACACGTTAGGTAAAAGAGAAATTCGCTGTTGAACTTGACTCAAATGTCGATCTTTGGCTGATTTCAAAGTGCTATAAGTCCTAAAAATACGAGTACAGCTAAAATTTGAATATAACACGTTATACCTTTGAGTATTACCTTTCGAACCGTGGTACACTGGCTGGGCCCACACGTTAGGTAAAAGAGAAATTCGCTGTTGAACTTGACTCAAACGGCGATCTTTGGCTGATTTCAAAGTGCTATAAGTCCTACAAATACGAGTACAGCTAAAATTTGAATATAACACGTTATACCCTCGGGTAGTACCTTTCAAATCGTGGTACACTGGCTGTGCCCACACGTTAGGTAAAAGAGAAATTCGCTGTTGAACTTGACTCAAACGGCGATCTTTGGCTGATTTCAAAGTGCTATAAGTCCTAAAAATACGAGTACAGCTAAAATTTGAATATAACACGTTATACCCTCGAGTATTACCTTTCGAACCGTGGTAGACTGGCTGGGCCCACACGTTTGGTAAAAGAGAAATTCGCGGTCGAACTTGACTCAAATGGCGATCTTTGGCTGACTTCAAAGTGCTGTAAGTCCTACAAATATGAGTACAGCTAAAATTTGAATATAACACGTTATACCCTCGGGTAGTACCTTTTGTACCGTGGTACACTGGCTATATATAAGGTGGAAACTATATTTTAAGGTGGAAAAAGGAATAAAAATATAAATTAAAACATTTACAATGAATAATAAAGAAGTTTGTATTGCACAAAAATAATACAGTATGGCCTATAGTATGTATTACAAAAAATATACAGTGCAACATATATTTTTATACTTTGTCAAAATTTGAAATTAATGTATGCAGTACTGTTCACAATTTTACAATACAGCACCTGTATGTAAAAATTGGCCTAAGCCTTAAAAAAGTCAGCCATCTTCTTCTGTTTTTTAGAAGCTCTAGCTTTTTGAGCGGCAATGCTATGAATCTTGCGGAGAAGTAGAAGCTGATTGGCATTAGCTTCCTCTTGCAGCTCGAACCAATCTATACATTTTGGCAGCATTGTTTCTACTTCTGAGTGCCTGGTTGTAGGTTTTGGCTCCTGACTTAAGTCTTCATCATCGTCTTCATTTGTTTCTTCTTCGTCATGAGTCACTCTAGAAATAATTTCTTCATCATTCAGCATTTCAAAGCCACCATCCAATTGATCACATTCCAACCAGTCTGTAATTTCATCTGCTGTTAGATTTTCATTTTGCCTCCCACTATTGCACAGTTCAACAATTTCATCCACACTGACGCTTTGAGTTTCTTCAGGAACATTAGCAGTAGGTTCAGTCCACAATTTATTCCAACTATTCTTCAGATTTGATACCGTGAGATCATCCCATGAGCTTGCAATATGGGGACAATATGGGGACGTCTACCGGGCGGCAATAGACGTGCAGTCGCTACTGGACGGCAATGGACATTTGTGTGTATTCGCGCAGTTGCTTCGCGGCACAGTATTTAAAATCGCTATTTTAAATTTTACCCCTGACGGTTAACAGAGACTGACGGATAAACGAGTGACGGTTAATCGAAGTTCTACTGTACCTTAAGTTGAAAGATTCCTGCTGTAGTTCCACTGTGTAATTGGCACTGGACAAAAAAATTAAATTACAGTTCTGTTGTTCATTTAGCATTACCCGGGAGGCACGTGCATAACTTGTTACAAAAGTTACACGGACGCGAACAACACTACATCCCATTTGTGGTGTTTTTTTTTTTTGTATTGCTGCAATACACTTACGTGTTTGCGCTTTTGAACGTTTATGATAGTTCACACTTTTAAAACACCTTTTATGCTGCAATACACTGTTTGTGTATGCGCTTTTGAACTTTTGTAATAGTTCACACTTTTAAAACACCTTTTATGCTGCAATACACTGTTTGTGTATGCGCTTTTGAACTTTTGTAATAGTTCACAAAATACCTTTTATGCTGCAATACACTGTTTGTGTATGCGCTTTTGAACTTTTTTAATAGTTCACAAAATACCTTTTATGCTGCAATACACTGTTTGTGTATGCGCTTTTGAACTTTTTTAATAGTTCACAAAATACCTTTTATGCTGCAATACACTGTGTGTGTATGCGCTTTTGAACTTTTGTAATAGTTCACAAAATACCTTTTATGCTGCAATACACTGTGTGTGTATGCGCTTTTGAACTTTTGTAATAGTTCACAAAATACCTTTTATGCTGCAATACACTGTTTGTGTATGCGCTTTTGAATTTTTAATAGTTCACAAAATACCTTTTATGCTGCAATACACTGTTTGTGTATGCGCTTTTGAACTTTTTAATAGTTCACAAAATACCTTTTATGCTGCAATACACTGTGTGTGTATGCGCTTTTGAACTTTTGTAATAGTTCACAAAATACCTTTTATGCTGCAATACACTGTTTGTGTATGCGCTTTTGAACTTTTTTAATAGTTCACACTTTTAAACACCATTAATATCAATTGTTCATTGAGTGTATTGTACAAGTAGAGCAATACACTCAATGTACAATAGTTACCTTAGCTTTGACATTTTAAAAAAATGGCCTTAAATTAATAAATTAACAAAAGTTCACAATATGACTTATAAATTAATAAAATTCTTGTAGTATAAACGACAAAGTTTGCAGTATACTGTTATGTTTGGATCAGTTAGTGTTTGTGTATCTTTTGGAACATCTTTTGGTAAACAGTTTTTGTAAACATGATACCATCGATCACATGATGTACATGCAACACTTTCATCATCTTTTATTTTAGGAACATGTGAGGCAAATGGTCGTCTACAAGATAGACATATGTTTGTCATATCCTCAGAACTATGTAACAGTGCTTTGAACAAATAATGTCTATATTCATCAGGATGAAAACATAGATTAATTTTGTTATTTAACATAATCTGCTCAATAAAGTACATTATATATGCTCCACAATTGTAACCATCTGATTGAATAGGATGATCAATATCTATAACTTTCCATTCACCTTGTGGGATAACAATATTTTTAAATACAGACAAGAATAAGTCCAGTTTAGCAATAGTTGTTTGAATTTTTAAAATGCAAACATTCCTCTGTTGTGGATCAAGATATGCAAACTCTTTTTTTTCAATATTCGCATAACATAAAACCCAATGAATTCCAGATATATTTACTGGGAAAAAAATGTGTTTTGTGTTTTTATTTAAAGCGGTATAAGACATAGTCCATGTTTCAGGATCTATGCTTTTACCAGCAACAAGAGCCTCTGTAGCAATGTTATCGTGAAATATTGCACAACCATTATCTTTGTGTTGTTTTTGTAGCATTAATATAATAGATGTTATAATATCAGTTGTAAACCACTCTTTACTTGACAAGATGCTAATTTCATCTATATTGAGATAGGTTTTTGAACCAGATGCAGCTGTAATACAACAAACAACATAACTAGGATTTTCTTTTAAAAGTACATAATAGTTTGGATCTTTTATCAATTTGTTTGGTAAAATTTTACTTTTGATATCAGCAACAGCTTTATCTGGCATCGTAAAGAGGTAATTTCCAACTGTTTGAATGTATTTTGAGTCAAAGTAAGTGTGTTTTTTTAAAGATGACTTTGACCAACTTTCCTCAATTTCATCATTATTATCACTAAACATGTGTAAGTCTAGATTTAAATTGCTGTCTTTTAATTTCTTGGAAACAGAAATATTAGTTGTATTTTTTCTTTTCAATGAAAGACATTTCTTTTTGTCAATTCTCTTGTTTTTACCACGAGAACAGCCTTCATCAGGCATACTTAATGTTATTTCTTTGTGGTGTGCCATTACGACACGTCTTACTTTTCGAATGAATCTGTTGGGTCTCAGATTTGTTTGACCATCAAGGATGATGTTTTTTACCTGACCAAACCAATTTTCAATAGGAGCATTGCTAAGTCTTTGAGCAATTTTTTTTTTAGTATTACCATTCTGTAATATTCCTGACCATAGAGGTAAATATGGAACATATTTATCTACTAATTTCTTGCCTAATGATGGGCAGTAAAATTCATTCTTATTAACTAACAGATCATTTTTTTCATGCATTTTATCATTAACCAAGTATGTTCTCTCAATATTATTTCTTATAACTAATATATCTTTGTAAAAAGGGCTTTCCTTATACTGAGCTCCAAAAGGTGCTTGATCACTATCTAATTTGCTATCTTTGTTTAAGTTATTGTCATCAAAATCCTCATTTCCTGTTTCTGAGTGTTTTAGCAAAGATTTCAATTTTCCCAAGTAACAATCAACAACCCCATCGTCATTATGAGTTCGTAACAGAACAATTAAAGAATATTTAATTAACAGCCTAACTTCATTGTAGTTTGTACTTGTACATATTGTGCACATGATCTGCATAAAAAGTTGTTTTACTTTATAACTGGCAGCCCTGTTCAAGTTTGCACAAGCTAATTTAACATCTTGAACACATATTTTAATAAAGTGGCAAACACATATATTGACTTTTACTATTGGTTGTAATGTAGTGTTACCATGGACCATGTCATAAGCAATATTCAAGTATTGTAACACTGTCATTCGATTCCAAGATAACATTACAGCTATTATCATAGCCCAACTGAAATCAGATACTACTCTGTTACAAATAGGCCATTTTCCACTCTCTTTTATGAACATTCTTAACTTCATAAGCCAGATTGCTATTGAGTCTGCTGAATGAGTGCACGTTAAGAATTCAGATGCTGGCAAGACAAGACCACTAAGTCTAAATACTAACGCATAATATAAAACACGCTTGCCTTCACATTGTGGTATCTTCCTTACAACTGAACCAGTAGCATCTATATGCAATATAAATTCATGCTTATGTTCATGTGCTCTTTGCCTTGCTACTAGCAAAAGATTTAAAACATCATGACTAAAAATTATCACATCAAAAGGGTGGCCTACATATTGAACATATCTTGTTCTCTTATCTGCCTGGTCCTCCCTCATTAAAAATAAATCTGTAAGAGGGTCTTTATGTAAATCGTCAGCAGCAAGTGCTTCAGATTTAGCTTTGCGAAAAACTGTTTTAGATTTTGCACCTTGCAGATTATTAACTTTAACCCCATCAACATCACAATTTAGAATAGCATTTGCTCTTACTAGTTTGGGGCTGCTTGTGAGTAATTCTTTTTTAACATTATCTCTATAAGTGCCACTTAACTCCCTAGCCAGTTTCATAGGATGAATGCAAGATTCCATATTACTATACACCTTTACATTGACCCCTGACTTATTAGTGTCAGGATAAACACTTAACTTAAAAGATGTATCTAAATTGTGTTTACAATAAGCTAAAATGTACATAGCCAATAACTTTGAAGGGTTTCTGTTATAATACACACCTTTCATTTGTATAACACAACCTTTGCTTATAGAGTAAAAGAAATCAGCTATAACCTTCGGATATACTTGTGTTATCAGTTTGCCATGATCATTTACCATAGAGGTCCAAACAGCATAACTAATTTTGAACTCACCAATTGACAGTGATGTGTTTTTAAAAGACCTCTTTTTATTAGATTGTCTTTTCACTTCTGTCTCATTTTTCACTGAAAAATTAAATGTAATACCAACCTTATCTGGGCTGCATGGGCTACATAATGCAGGTGTTCCCAAAGATAAACCACTAAAATGTAAATGGTTTTCTTTTTTATCTAAGTAATCAGTACCTATTTTTGCCACCAAATTTTTTTCAGTTAAATCATAAGATGTACCTTTCCCAGCAGGTGATAATGGAAGTTCAGTTTGATGTTGATCAGTCAAATCTATTTGACTAACTACTGTTTCTGTATTGTGTTTGAAAATATCTTCATCAAATTGTTTTACAACATCTTGATCAAATGATTTGACTATATTGTGACAAGATCGTGCATTACATTTCAAAGTGGTTAATTTTTGAGTTATCAAGTTGAAGTGATTTTTAATAAAACTATAAATGATCAATCTAGACTTTGGCGTGTCATTGAAATTAAATACATGTAAAATATGTATAATAAATGACATTTCTTTCCTTTTGTATCCAACAAGTGTAATCTGATCAAGAGGAACATTATAGTAAAACAAAATATCGGCAAGTTTGGTAATTTTTTCTTCAAGAGTTAACTTTTTCCAAAGTCTGTTATTTACATTGATTGTTTTTTTTTTAACATTTTCCATGGCTGCAAAAATGTGTTACCTGTTTCAATGAATGCTTTATATTTATTGTGAAAACTCCAAATATAATACCTTAATTTTAAAAATTACTATATTAAAAATATTTATTAAAATTAATTGAGAATACAATTAAAATTATTCATTAACATTAAAGTTGTAAAATTAAAATATTAAATTACAATTAATGAGAATATTTTAACAAATTATTTCAATTTAATAATGTGAGCACTTGCTCAGTTGTTCAGTAGACTTTTATACCATATAATCTATATATTACTTACTGTACAAGCATCTTTGAAATATAACTAAAGAATTATACTTATCTCTTCTGTAGTGTACGCAGTTAAACATTCAACAGGGCACCTCAGTGCAGCAGCCACTGTTTAGAGTGAAAAAACCTGTAATATAGCAAATCTCTTCTGTAATTTACACAGTTAGTTTAAAAATTCAACAGGGCACCTCAGTGCAACAGCTATTGTTTTAAAGTGAAAGAACCTGAAATATAGCTAATTGATATTGTTGAAGTTTACAAATTAAAATAGTATTGAGTTACCAAGATTATAGATATAGTATTGAATAACCCTTTGCACTCTGGATATAAAAACTGTTGGTTGGTGTCAAAAACTCCAGTCCGTGTTAGAAAAGTACTAGCGAAAAATTCCAAGCCTATTTTGCCAATTTTGTAAGGCTTTCGGGTCAATCCATATGGGAATTTATCATTTTATAATTGCCTTTGTAATCATTATTATCATATGAAGATTGCAGTTTTATTACATAAATGTATTGGATATTGATTCTTCATTAGTTTTACGTGATATATTCGTCGTTTTATTTTCAATTAGATGTAGTCGTGCTGAACACTAATTTGAGAACTATTTTGGTCTACGACAATTATTTATCGTGATATCGCGGAAAATTACGTTAGCGTTAAATCACTTATGGAAGCCATATGTTATGGCACAAAGTTAATAGGAGCTACGACTAGCCACCTAAAACAAATTTGCAACATTTATGTAGGAGGGGACGGCCGGCAGGTCGCCCGGAGACAAGGCACCCTAATTTAACGCAAATTACCAGTTTTATTTTAGTATGTAGATGATTAGGATAAGTTAGGTTAGGTAAGTAAAAGGTTATCTAACGGGCCGAAAAATTAATTTTATTAAAAAAGTATATAACATTAATTTTTCATATCTCCCCAAAATGGCTCGGACCACACCACACAATAAACTCAATCCCGTAATCTCTAACTGGCTACTCAATAATCCGTAATATTGTAACACTAAGTGTGTAGAGTCTGACTTAAACATAACCTTTTGAAGTACATTTTAGTAATGGCCATTTCGTTTTTGTTATTGATCGATTTATATAGAAAACATTTAATTTATTGTAAATTAATTAAAAAGCAATTTTGAGAAAGAGCTACTGCTTTAAGTTGCCTAATATATATACATATCATAAGAAGTATTCAAATAACTTACCTTATGGTTTTCCTACATACACTTTGCTTCTTTAAAGCAAAACAGCTGCCGAACTGAAGTATCGCACTTGTCACTGAAACTTCGTACACCCTTACTCCTTCACCTCCACAAAAAGGACTGCCTGATTAAGAGGGCTCCGGGAGTCAGATTTAAAATCGCATTTTAGTTTGGCGAAAGGCCACAGGGAGCGGTGTTTAGTGCAGTACGTTGTCTGTGTTGGTAGTTGGCGTTTTAGGCACTTTTATATTAGGGATGTGCCAACCTGCTACTTTTGCTTAACTGATGTAACAGTTCAATTTGCCAGCACGTATCAGTTTAAGTTAACTGATGCGAAGTAACAGGAAGTGGTCAGCCGGCATTCTGTTACTGTTGAAACTAATTGCATCAGCCCAAACGAATTAGCAAGTCGACTTGAGTCTTCACTGAATGACAAATACAAACTGATTGACTCGCATCAGTTTTAATGTTTCAACAGGAAATCAACCGACTGTTGTGTTGTCTGATACAAATAGAAGCAGAACAGGCCAGCAGGATGTATGGAATATCCATTTCCTGTTGCATCATGTGGTCTTGCGCATCAGTTAATTTTCGCATCAGTTAAATTGTATCAACTGATGCGGTTACTTTTCGCCATCCCTATTTTATATATTGCTCGGCCGTTCGCCCCTTGCACCATCACTTCACTTTCTTTCTAAACTTTTATAGAACAACAGAAGGGAAGGGACGAGTGACTGACACCGCCGGTTGTCTGGGGCCTTCCGCGGTCCGCTTGTCCTCATTCCTTCGGTAGTACAAATAAATTAGGTAGAGTTACGTCTAGTTTCTTGTTATTGAAACTAATAAAATAGAGTTTATACTACTTACCTAATACCATTATTACTGTTATGTTGAATTTAATAAACACAGCACTTGATGAAACTAGTATGAAAACATGTTTGTTAGAATTAAATATCACAAAATTAGAATTTGTGATGTTTAAAATATTTACAAGTAACTAACACGAACGAATAAAACCAATTTATAAAAGTGAATGACTAAATTTAAAATTAACAGAAAATAAAATAAAAAAATTAAAATAATTTAATGACGAATTTCAAGTAGGTACACATGTGAAATAAACGAAATCAGTTAGAGTATCTGATAAGTTAAATATAATAGTATGATGACAAAAATGGCGTGACAAAAATATTGATTATGTAGCTCAATATCATCAAACCATTTTTCAAATACAACTGAAAAATGATAATAGTCTTTATTGCTTATTAGTCATTGTATTAATGACACAAATTAGTGCAATTAAATCTTAACAAGCCTTATCTTTTATATTTTTAGTGGACTCAGGGTTTTAAAATATTACACACGTTTTTAGTATTTCAATAATTTACTATTATAAAACAAATAATATTAACAATATTATCTTCATAAAAATACAAACAACAAAGTAATCAATCTAACTTCTACAAAGCTTAAATAAAAAGGATTTTGTAATTTATTATGATGAGAAGAGAAGGAAAAGAGAATACAAACGTCCAGTCCCTTGACCTTGAAAAGGACACCCCTTGTTTTGACATCTGTTGACAGACAACTGACTGCACTTAGTTGTGACTTGTGAATGGAATATCATCAAGTCTCTTAATTAATTGCTTTTTAATGAAATTAAAAGACCACTAGGCAAATTCTCGTGTATTTAAGTACGTAATTTGTTTAACCTTTTCATTGCTCTCTTTATTTTATTAATTGTTTTTAATGTTATTGTAAAATAGTTTAGACAGTTAAAAGGCCCTGCAAATATTCTTGTATTTTTAATGTGATCAAATATTGAAGCTAATAATTTTAGAATGTTTTAAATTAAATTTGTATGTTGTACATTATTGTACAACATCTTTTTAAACTACGTCATAAAATTAAAAGATCAATACAAATATTCAGCAATTAATTCATTTACATTGAAGCAAGTCACTTTTTTACGATGTTGTGGTTTGTTCTTTGTTGTAAATATTATTGTAAACTAGATTAAATAATTTAAAATTGAGTATTTTTTAAAATTAAATTTATATTTTGTACATTATTGTAACTATATTTTAAGACTATGTCAGAAAAGTAAAATCAGACATGGAATACCTAACTAAATACAATAAAAATAAAAGCATTATATAATCAACATACTCGGACTCTAGAAAATGTAAATTGTACATACAAGGAGAATATAACTAAATATTGAACACCTAAAAACTAAGTAAATGTTTCAATACATAATCGAACCTCGCTCAAGGTCAGTTGGTCAAGGCAAGTAACACGTGTGACTGGAATCTTTTGATGCCGCCGCGCTACCCTCTTAGCTTTGTTTCGTACAACCGGCATGGGTTGTAAATCTCTAAAAGTCTGTCGCCATATGTCGCTGGGATGACAGGGTTCACACAGTTTATGTTATACAACGGTACATATAAACCTCCAGATAAAAATTCTCATACTCCTTTACATGTTACATTATTAATAAAAAAACATTATTATTAAATTTTACCTTCTCTAGAACCGCAGACATTTTGGCCTAAATATTAATTTCCAATGTTAATAATCTGAGAATAAGTTTTTGGGATACAATTGTAACATTTATTAACACAAAGAATTGTTAAATAGTAATACGCCTTATTTGTAGTCCTTATTTGTAGGACTTGCACTTTGAAATCAGCCAAAGATCGACATTTGAGTCAAGTTCAACAGCGAATTTCTCTTTTACCTAACGTGTGGGCCCAGCCAGTCTACCACGGTTCGAAAGGTAATACTCGAGGGTATAACGTGTTGTATTCAAAATGTTGCTGTACTCGTATTTTTAGGACTTATAGCACTTTGAAATCAGCCAAAGATCGCCATTTGAGTCAAGTTCAACAGCGAATTTCTCTTTTACCTAACGTGTGGGCCCAGCCAGTCTACCACGGTTCGAAAGGTAATACTCGAGGGTATAACGTGTTACATTCAAATTTTAGCTGTACTCGTATTTGTAGGACTTATAGCACTTTGAAATCAGCCAAAGATCGCCATTTGAGTCAAGTTCAACAGCGAATTTCTCTTTTACCTAACGTGTGGGCCCAGCCAGTGTACCACGATTTGAAAGGTACTACCCGAGGGTATAACGTGTTATATTCAAATTTTAGCTGTACTCGTATTTGTAGGACTTATAGCACTTTGAAATCAGCCAAAGATCGCCGTTTGAGTCAAGTTCAACAGCGAATTTCTCTTTTACCTAACGTGTGGGCCCAGCCAGTGTACCACGGTTCGAAAGGTAATACTCGAGGGTATAACGTGTTGTATTCAAAATGTTGCTGTACTCGTATTTTAAGGACTTATAGCACTTTGAAATCAGCCAAAGATCGCCATTTGAGTAAAGTTCAACAGCGAATTTCTCTTTTACCTAACGTGTGGGCCCAGCCAGTCTACCACGGTTCGAAAGGTAATACTCGAGGGTATAAAGTGTTATATTCAAATTTTAGCTGTACTCGTATTTTTAGGACTTATAGCACTTTGAAATCAGATAAAGATCGCCGTTTGAGTCAAGTTCAACAGCGAGTTTCTCTTTTACCTAACGAGTGGGCCCAGCCAGTGTACCACGATTTGAAAGGTACTACCCGAGGGTATAACGTGTTATATTCATATTTTAGCTGTACTCGTATTTGTAGGACTTATAGCACTTTGAAATCAGCCAAAGATCGCCGTTTGAGTCAAGTTCAACAGCGAATTTCTCTTTTACCTAACGAGTGGGCCCAGCCAGTGTACCACGGTTCGAAAGGTAATACTCGAGGGTATAACGTGTTATATTCAAATTTTAGCTGTACTCGTATTTTTAGGACTTATAGCACTTTGAAATCAGCCGTCGATCGCCATTTGAGTAAAGTTCGACAGCGAATTTCTCTTTTACCTAACGTGTGCTCCCAGCCAGTGTACCACGGTTCGAAAGGTAATACTCGAGGGTATAACGTGTTACATTCAAATTTTAGCTGTACTCGTATTTTTAGGACTTATAGCACTTTGAAATCAGCCAAAGATCGCCATTTGAGTCAAGTTCAACAGCAAATTTCTCTTTTACCTAACGTGTGGGCCCAGCCAGTCTACCACGGTTCGAAAGGTAATACTCGAGGGTATAACGTGTTATATTCAAATTTTAGCTGTACTCGTATTTTTAGGACTTATAGCACTTTGAAATCAGCCAAAGATCGCCATTTGAGTCAAGTTCAACAGCGAATTTCTCTTTTACCTAACGTGTGGGCCCAGCCAGTGTACCACGGTTCGAAAGGGAATCCTTGAGGGTATAACGTGTTATATTCAAATTTTAGCTGTACTCGTATTTTTAGGACTTATAGCACTTTGAAATCAGCCAAAGATCGACATTTGAGTCAAGTTCAACAGCGAATTTCTCTTTTACCTAACGTGTGTGCCCAGCCAGTGTACCACGGTTCGAAAGGTAATACTCGAGGGTATAACGTGTTATATTCAAATTTTAGCTGTACTCGTATTTGTAGGACTTATAGCACTTTGAAATCAGCCAAAGATCGCCGTTTGAGTCAAGTTCAACAGCGAATTTCTCTTTTACCTAACGTGTGTGCCCAGCCAGTGTACCACGGTTCGAAAGGTAATACTCGAGGGTATAACGTGTTATATTCAAATTTTAGCTGTACTCGTATTTTTAGGACTTATAGCACTTTGAAATCAGCCAAAGATCGCCATTTGAGTCAAGTTCAACAGCGAATTTCTCTTTTACCTAACGTGTGGGCCCAGCCAGTGTACCACGATTTGAAAGGTACTACCCGAGGGTATAACGTGTTATATTCAAATTTTAGCTGTACTCGTATTTTTAGGACTTATAGCACTTTGAAATCAGCCAAAGATCGCCGTTTGAGTCAAGTTCAACAGCGAATTTCTCTTTTACCTAACGTGTGTGCCCAGCCAGTGTACCACGGTTCGAAAGGTAATACTCGAGGGTATAACGTGTTATATTCAAATTTTAGCTGTACTCGTATTTTTAGGACTAATAGCACTTTGAAATCAGCCAAAGATCGCCATTTGAGTCAAGTTCAACAGCGAATTTCTCTTTTACCTAACGTGTCGGCCCAGCCAGTGTACCACGATTTGAAAGGTACTACCCGAGGGTATAACGTGTTATATTCAAATTTTAGCTGTACTCGTATTTGTAGGACTTATAGCACTTTGAAATCAGCCAAAGATCGCCGTTTGAGTCAAGTTCAACAGCGAATTTCTCTTTTACCTAACGTGTGGGCCCAGCCAGTGTACCACGGTTCGAAAGGGAATACTCGAGGGTATAACGTGTTATATTCAAATTTTAGCTGTACTCGTATTTTTAGGACTTATAGCACTTTGAAATCAGCCAAAGATCGACATTTGAGTCAAGTTCAACAGCGAATTTCTCTTTTACCTAACGTGTGGGCCCAGCCAGTCTACCACGGTTCGAAAGGTAATACTCGAGGGTATAACGTGTTGTATTCAAATTTTAGCTGTACTCGTATTTTTAGGACTTATAGCACTTTGAAATCAGCCAAAGATCGCCATTTGAGTCAAGTTCAACAGCGAATTACTCTTTTACCTAACGTGTGGGCCCAGCCAGTGTACCACGATTTGAAAGGTACTACCCGAGGGTATAACGTGTTATATTCAAATTTTAGCTGTACTCGTATTTGTAGGACTTATAGCACTTTGAAATCAGCCAAAGATCGCCGTTTGAGTCAAGTTCAACAGCGAATTTCTCTTTTACCTAACGTGTGGGCCCAGCCAGTCTACCACGGTTCGAAAGGTAATACTCGAGGGTATAACGTGTTATATTCAAATTTTAGCTGTACTCGTATTTTTAGGACTTATAGCACTTTGAAATCAGCCAAAGATCGCCATTTAAGTCAAGTTCAACAGCGAATTACTCTTTTACCTAACGTGTGGGCCCAGCCAGTGTACCACGATTTGAAAGGTACTACCCGAGGGTATAACGTGTTATATTCAAATTTTAGCTGTACTCGTATTTGTAGGACTTATAGCACTTTGAAATCAGCCAAAGATCGCCGTTTGAGTCAAGTTCAACAGCGAATTTCTCTTTTACCTAACGTGTGGGCCCAGCCAGTGTACCACGGTTCGAAAGGTAATACTCGAGGGTATAACGTGTTATATTCAAATTTTAGCTGTACTCGTATTTTTAGGACTTATAGCACTTTGAATTCAGCCAAAGATCGCCATTTGAGTCAAGTTCAACAGCGAATTTCTCTTTTACCTAACGTGTGGGCCCAGCCAGTGTACCACGATTTGAAAGGTACTACCCGAGGGTATAACATGTTATATTCAAATTTTAGCTGTACTCGTATTTGTACGACTTATTGCACTTTGAAATCAGCCAAAGATCGCCGTTTGAGTCAAGTTCAACAGCGAATTTCTCTTTTACCTAACGTGTGGGCCCAGCCAGTCTACAACGGTTCGAAAGGTAATACTCAAGGGTATAACGTGTTGTATTCAAAATTTTGCTGTACTCGTATTTTTAGGACTTATAGCACTTTGAAATCAGCCAAAGATCGCCATTTGAGTCAAGTTCAACAGCGAATTTCTCTTTTACCTAACGTGTGGGCCCAGCCAGTGTACCACGATTTGAAAGGTACTACCCAAGGGTATAACGTGTTATATTCAAATTTTAGCTGTACTCGTATTTGTAGGACTTATAGCACTTTGAAATCAGCCAAAGATCGCCGTTTGTGTCAAGTTCAACAGCGAATTTCTCTTTTACCTAACGTGTGGGCCCAGCCAGTCTACCACGGTTCGAAAGGTAATACTCAAGGGTATAACGTGTTATATTCAAATTTTAGCTGTACTCGTATTTTTAGGACTTATAGCACTTTGAAATCAGATAAAGATCGCCGTTTGAGTCAAGTTCAACAGCGAATTTCTCTTTTACCTAACGTGTTGGCCCAGTCAGTGTACCACGATTTTAAAGGTACTACCCGAGGATATAACGTGTTATATTCAAATTTTAGCTGTACTCGTATTTGTAGGACTTATAGCACTTTGAAATCAGCCAAAGATCGCCGTTTGAGTCAAGTTCAACAGCGAATTTCTCTTTTACCTAACGTGTGGGCCCAGCCAGTGTACCACGGTTCGAAAGGTAATACTCGAGGGTATAATGTGTTATATTCAAATTTTAGCTGTACTCGTATTTTTAGGACTTATAGCACTTTGAAATCAGCCAAAGATCGCCATTTGAGTCAAGTTCAACAGCGAATTTCTCTTTTACCTAACGTGTGGGCCCAGCCAGTCTACCACGGTTCGAAAGGTAATACTCAAGGGTATAACGTGTTATATTCAAATTTTAGCTGTACTCGTATTTTTAGGACTTATAGCACTTTGAAATCAGCCGTCGATCGCCATTTGAGTCAAGTTCAACAGCGAATTTCTCTTTTACCTAACGTGTGGGCCCAGCCAGTGTACCACGGTTCGAAAGGTAATACTCGAGGGTATAATGTGTTATATTCAAATTTTAGCTGTACTCGTATTTTTAGGACTTATAGCACTTTGAAATCAGCCAAAGATCGCCGTTTGAGTCAAGTTCAACAGCAAATTTCTCTTTTACCTAACGTGTGGGCCCAGCCAGTGTACCACGATTTGAAAGGTACTACCCGAGGGTATAACGTGTTTTATTCAAATTTTAGCTGTACTCGTATTTGTAGGACTTATAGCACTTTGAAATCAGCCAAAGATCGCCGTTTGAGTCAAGTTCAACAGCGAATTTCTCTTTTACCTAACGTGTGGGCCCAGCCAGTGTACCACGGTTCGAAAGGTAATACTTGAGGGTATAACGTGTTATATTCAAATTTTAGCTGTACTCGTATTTTTAGGACTTATAGCACTTTGAAATCAGCCAAAGATCGCCATTTGAGTCAAGTTCAACAGCGAATTTCTCTTTTACCTAACGTGTGGGCCCAGCCAGTCTACCACGGTTCGAAAGGGAATACTCGAGGGTATAACGTGTTATATTCAAATTTTAGCTGTACTCGTATTTTTAGGACTTATAGCACTTTGAAATCAGCCTAAGATCGCCATTTGAGTCAAGTTCAACAGCGAATTTCTCTTTTACCTAACGTGTGGGCCCAGCCAGTGTACCACGATTTGAAAGGTATTACCCGAGGGTATAACGTGTTATATTCAAATTTTAGCTGTACTCGTATTTGTAGGACTTATAGCACTTTGCAATCAGCCAAAGATCGCCGTTTGAGTCAAGTTCAACAGCGAATTTCTCTTTTACCTAACGTGTGGGCCCAGCCAGTGTACCACGGTTCGAAAGGGAATCCTTGAGGGTATAACGTGTTATATTCAAATTTTAGCTGTACTCGTATTTGTAGGACTTATAGCACTTTGAAATCAGCCAAAGATCGACATTTGAGTCAAGTTCAACAGCGAATTTCTCTTTTACCTAACGTGTGGGCTCAGCCAGTGTACCACGGTTCGAAAGGTAATACTCGAGGGTATAACGTGTTATATTCAAATTTTAGCTGTACTCGTATTTGTAGGACTTATAGCACTTTGAAATCAGCCAAAGATCGCCGTTTGAGTCAAGTTCAACAGCGAATTTCTCTTTTACCTAACGTGTGTGCCCAGCCAGTGTACCACGGTTCGAAAGGTAATACTCGAGGGTATAACGTGTTATATTCAAATTTTAGCTGTACTCGTATTTTTAGGACTTATAGCACTTTGAAATCAGCCAAAGATCGCCATTTGAGTCAAGTTCAACAGCGAATTTCTCTTTTACCTAACGTGTCGGCCCAGCCAGTGTACCACGATTTGAAAGGTACTACCCGAGGGTATAACGTGTTATATTCAAATTTTAGCTGTACTCGTATTTGTAGGACTTATAGCACTTTGAAATCAGCCAAAGATCGCCGTTTGAGTCAAGTTCAACAGCGAATTTCTCTTTTACCTAACGTGTGGGCCCAGCCAGTGTACCACGGTTCGAAAGGGAATACTCGAGGGTATAACGTGTTATATTCAAATTTTAGCTGTACTCGTATTTTTAGGACTTATAGCACTTTGAAATCAGCCGTCGATCGCCATTTGAGTCAAGTTCGACAGCGAATATCTCTTTTACTAAACGTGTGGGCCTGGCAGTGTACTACGGTTTTAATAACCAGTCAATATCATGAAATGTTCTACCCGAGAGTACAACATACTATATTTAAAAGATTGCTGAGCAGACGTTTACCTTTAAATGTATTTGAAAAGAGTAAGTCACTTCCATTATAGTATTTTTACTGAAATGAGGTTATGTTTGTTGGCCGCACACCTGAAGAAATTTTGCGTAATATTCTTTCCAATGGGTAATATATGTTTCCTTTTTTTAATTCCTTGACATTATTCTAACGTGTGGGAAACAGGTTTGTTAACTAAAACTTGAATTAGAGCAATTTTTAACAATTTTCTCATAATTCCCTCAAAAATACCCTTTTCTCCCGCTTAATACCCTTTTTCCCTTTTGCTGGATGGAAATATTGGACAGTTTCACACACGTATTCAGGAGTAGGCTTGTCATATGTTCCGGTTTTACAAGTATGTTCCGGTGTCCCACTCGGTATTTGTAGATTTGTAACTTAGAACCATTATAACTTTTTTTTTTAATTTTTACATTCTACGCCAGTGGCAGTTTGATCATGATATTCAAACGTTGTTGAGGGACAATGGTCCGAACCCCTATGGCAAAAGTCACAGGCCGAGGTGTAACAAGCGTCGTTGTTGGAATGTGAAACATGCAGGGGTGTTCCCTAATATCATCTGTATTCGCGTTTACCCTTATTACAATAGGTAGGTTATTATACACTTTCTTACCACCTCTGAAAATGTGTTCAAAACGTTTCACGATTTCATGTTGAAAAAGTGGTGAAATATGAGTTTACATCTCTTGAGAAGTTTGATTTCATCTGCGGAAAACTCGTTTTTTACCGAAAAATCGAAAACTACATTTTTATTTTATAGTGAAAAAACCCAACTTTTTTTTAAATCGTTAATTTTTGACAACTTTTTTCATTTTTCTTGTTTTTTTTATGCTGAACACAAATATATAACTGGTTTTGTAGTAAAATAAGTTTTTCAGCTCGAAAAAAGCATTTTTTACTCACATAACCTAACTTATATTAATTGTCTATTTTCTCAACAAAAATTCGTAATTTGCGTTAAATTTGAATGTTTGGCCTCTGTGACGGCCTGCCGGCGGGAATATAGGTGAATTCCGTTTTTGTGATTAATAGTCGGCACTGGTGGCGCAGTGCTGTAATCCAGCTACATGGGGACAAAGTGTTTGGGAGATTGTAGGCGATAGGTTGGATGCTCAGTCCTCTTAATACCGACATGGCGTCCGCTTGATGGTTGCTATCGGCATGGACACTACTAGAGAAGTCTGGGGTGTCAATACAAGCTTGCCATTAAAGAGGCTAAGTTGGCTCACAATGTGAAATACATTGAAAATAGCAATAATAAAGTTAAGGCAGCTTGGGATGTTATTAAAAGCAACCAAGTTTCAATTGATTATCATAACACTTTGATTTTCCCTGACATGTATTGTAACTATTTTGTCGAATCTGTTTCTGAGATCAAAAGATCACTTGGTAGCTCTAGTATAAGCTGTTTGGACTTATTAAAGAAAATCAGGCCCTTTCCGGTAACTGCTAACTTTCATCTGAGCTCTGTAACAGCTGAGGAGGTTCTTAAGGCAGCCCAGAGATTAAACAACTCTGAAAGCCATGATATTTACTGGTTGTCAAATAACATTTTAAGGAAAATTAAACCAAGTTTTGTTGATCCTTTGACAAGTTGTATAAATCGCTGCTTGAATGTGGGTAATTTCTCCAGCTTTCTTAAAGTATCACGTGTTTGTCCAATTTATAAGAAAGTTCCAAGGAATAAGCCGGATAGTTACCGTCCGCTTTCAGTAGTCCCGGTTCTTTCATAATAATTGAAGTTCTTGTTTATGATCAAATTTCACAGTTTCTTGAAAAAAATAGCCTTTTAAACATGTCTCAATATGGATTTAGAGAAGGGAAATTGACCACAGCTGCTATGGATAAACTAGTTTGTGAAATTCTTACAACCTTTGAAAACAAAGTCTTTGCCCAGGCCACATTTTGTGATCTGAGCAAGGCTTTTGTGGAACTTCTCAGGACTTTTTGAAATCTTATCTTACTGGTCGAAGTCAGAAGGTTTGCACTGGTGGAAGGTGGTCACAGGAAGCTAACGTTAGGTGTAGAGTCCCCCAAGGCTCAGTGTTGTGTCCTTTACTTTTCTTATTATGTATAAATGATCTCCCTAGTTCAGTTAATGCTACCAGTATTTTATATGCAGATGATACTACCTTCTTTAATATTGGCGACAGTTTAGACTCTCTAAAAATCTTATCTGAAAATACAATGAGAGAAGCTTTATTTTGGTTTAATTCAAATGGTTTCCTCCTGAATGAGCCAAAAACACAAAACATAATATTTAGCTTAAGATCGGATTACAACAATAAATTTGATAATGACTCGGTAGTTTCTATAAAGTTCTTAGGGGTATATTTTGATCATCATTGATAACTTGGGAACCACACATTGATTACATTTTAACCAAATTATCTAGAGTCATTTACCTTTTACGACGGTTATCCCTTTGTATTCCTGAAAATTATGTACGTACCACTTATTTTGCATGTTTTCAGCCTGCATATAAGATCAGGCTCCATGAGATATGGCCTGATCTTATGGGGAAATTGCAGTAAAATAAAAAGTATTTTAATGTTACGGTACAAAAAAAAAAAAAGCTGTCAGAGTAACCTCAAAAGCTGGTATCCGAGATCGTTGTAAACCTCTATTTGTTAACAAAGAAATTCAAACTGTAATTAATCTTTATATTTATGATCTCACTTTATATATAATAAAAAAAACCCACATTTATTAAATTTTACTAGCAATCTTCACAGTTATAATACCTGTAGTAAAGACAAAACAACTATTAACTTTCATAGGCTTAGTAAATCAATGAACAGCCACATAGTTATTTCATTAAAGATTTACAATAAGCTTGAACATATTATTCACAGATATTCAGAGAAACTATTCAAACTAAAATTTTACACTTGGCTCCTCGTATCTCCATTCTATTCACTACAGGATTTTTTTGATTCAAACGTAGAATTTTAAATTGTTACATTTAGTTGTTTTGTCTTAAGTTCAATTTTATTATGTTTGAATTATTATTATATATATTTTTTTTAAAGTTTGAATTTTACTAAAATTTTTAAGTTTATATTTTTTTAGTTGTTAAAATATTGTTTTTAGTTCTGTGTTTAAGTTTGTTATGTTTTGTTGGCTTATTGTTTGTTACATTTTTTGTTAACTGTTTATACTAACTTCTTTAACCCAACTACTGGCAACTAAAAACTCTATTGGCAGCCCAATTTCCTAGTTTTGCAAGGATAATTTTTAAAAACAATTAAAAATACTTCTGATCCTTAGATTTAGTATTATTTTATATCATTTTACTTGTAAGATTCAGTGTTTTTATATAAAATAAATAACATAAGTATAAACACTTATTTACTTTTTTCCTTTTATAAAATAAAAAAAAGGTTTACCAAAAATATTTTTGGGGAGGACCCTATCTGGAAATGTAATACATACTAGTCAATTCACAATTCCAAGATATACAAGTTTTTCCAAATTTTATAAACTTTCAGAAAATGTACAGTTTATAGGGTTTATTGTAGGAATTTATAAATTTATAATAATAAAACTAAAGATAGTGCATTTTACCGAAAATTGATGTTCCTATGGTAACATGTTATAAAATTGTGTATTCATAAATTTCTTAGCCTGTTATTATAATTTTATCAATCATAAATTATTTATATATATAAATATGAAATAAAATTGCATAAAGTACTTCAAACCAGAATGTAAACAAACAGTTTACTGACAGACGCCAACTAAAGAAATGGCGAAATGAAATCGTAAACGTTGGATTCTTCTTCTCTCCATCTAGTTGTCATGTGGATAGTATTATCGATACTGATAACAATCAATTTAATCGACTTTCAAGTAGTATCGATTAGTTTTGACGAAAAACGTAGCCATAACGATATAACATCAAATTTTCACAGTGATGTTTGACCCTCCGATATCGGACAGTCACCACTTGTTGAGAGTGATTGACCATCCGATATTGAACAGTCACCACTTGTTGGGTTAATCAAATAGGCCCACACCATCCTGTTTTGTGGGTTTCAGGTTTTAGTTAAATGGGAAATTAAACTAATTTCAGAGGCACAAACCTCCTCAGACTTATTTTAATCTGTTCTTTTTCTTCTTTTTTTATTTTTAATGTTTAACTGATTGTTATATTTATTTTATGTGTTAGTTTTAGAAAAGTACACTCAACTCAAACTCTTGTACTTTTGACTCGTGTAGTTTTCCCGTTATATCTCGATAAATATATGTAATAGACCAAAATAAATTCAAATTTGTAATTCAGCGCAAAAAAACATCAAAATAAAAAATATGATTAAAATACCATTTAAAATAACGGAAATATGACAAAATTACTAAAAGTTGTGACATTGGTTTTTCCAATTTTTTGGTAAAATATGTTATTTCCGTGGAATAAAAAGCATATCTCGTGAAAATCAGCCAATTCTAGACCCATTTCAAGCAAAATGTTCCAAATTTGTTTGGTGGCAAGAAACTGCATAAATACCGGTATTTGTAGTTTTGTAACTTAGAACCGTTATAACTTTTTTTTTAATTTTTACATTCTACGCCAGTGGCATTTTGATCATGATATTCAAACGTTGTTGAGGGACAATGGTCCGAACCCCTATGGCAAAAGTCACAGGCCGAGGTGTAACAAGCGTAGCAAGTGACGGTGTTGGAATGTGAAACATGCAGGGGTGTTCCCTAGTATCATCTCTATTCGCGTTTACTCTTATTACAATAGGTAGGTTATTATACACTATCATGCCACCTCTGAAAATATGATTTCTTGTTGAAAAAGTGGTGAAATATAAGTTTAATTTGGCCGTCATTCCAGCGGGGATATAAGTGAATTCGGTTATTGTGATTAATAGTTGTTGTTTAAAATGATCATGTAATGGCCGATAATCGCTGTTTGCTGCAAAAGTAGTTTTTCTCGAGAAATAATTTTAATAGACCAAAATAGTTTTCAAATTTGTATTCAGCGCAAAAAAACACATCAAAATAAAAAAAGATCATTAAAATACCATTTAAATTAAATAATAAGACAGGAATAAGACAGAAATATTTTAAGCTGTGATATTGGGTTTTTTCGGTAAAATATGTGATTTCTGAGGAATAAAAAGCATATCTCGTAAAAATACACCCAATTCTAGACCCGTTTCAAGCAAAGTTTTCCAATTTTGTTTTGTGGCAAGAAACTGCACAAATACGTTACAATAATATTATTTAATTACTTATGCACAAAATGTTGGCCCTCGTACTCACATTTAACATAGACCAAAACATTTATTGTTCACCTAACACGCATGGCCTATAAGATATTTGTGACAATTATCATATTTTCTTTGTATGAAAAATTATTGTGTTTGTAATGTTTGAGAGTCAAATTCGCATTATTGCACTCTTGAAGTGTCCTATATATGTGTCACATCTATCACATCTAATTGTATGTATACAGCGTTTGTTTTGGTATGCAATGAATCAAAATGAATGTATTTAAAGTTTTAAACTAGCAATGTTGTGTGAAGAATATTACCTCCTGATTTATTAGTATTTTTATGTTCTATTTAACACTTTGAGTGCTGGTCCTAAATACTGAAGCCATTTGGAGAATGCTGGCCATTTTTGGTACTTTTTAAAAATTCATAGATTTAAACCCATTAAACATAGAAGATTTTTACTTACATGTCTGGATTATATATATATATATTCTTCTTTTTATCAGTGTACAATTAAAAATAATTTTTTTTTCATCGTAATATAAGTTTTTTAGTAATGGTGTTTTATCAACAACAAAAAATCAAACCAAGGGCAATTTTGCATACAAAATAATTTTGAACATAATTTTATTGCCCTGGTCATACAAAAATAAGTAAAATAAGTACTAATAAAAATACTTGTTTTTATTTACATTTTCTATTTACACTTTGCAGTAGAGTACGCTCACTAAATAATGGTTCTGAAACGTGCAGAAAAAAGCATTGCAGTTAGTGGCTAAACTCAGTCATTCTGGCTAAAACAGTACAGTGTGCGCATTCTAGCGGTGAAACGGCTCACTAGTATCACTAAAATTACATTCCATAAAATTACGGGATAACGAAAAATAACAAACATCGATTCCATAAAATTACGGGATCCACGTTCTTCTGAAGTTACGCTACTCCGTAAAAATACGGGATCCGCAGCCAAAGTGTTAAAATGCATGATGTAAGTGAATGTTGTCTAATTATTAATAAAAAAACCTCATAGGGCCTGGGCAATGTTTGCTATAATTCTCTACTATTTTTTAGTCAACTTCAAATCTGTTCATACTTTTATCATACACTTTGGGAAGTTAAATATACACTTTTGGATGTTAAATACCATTATTTAGTAAAAAATGGTTGTCGAAAAGTCATCTTTCACGCTGTAAAGCGATAAGGTTTTCAAGCGCTATCACTGAAATTTAGGAGACATCGTGTCGCGGCAGTTATAGGTAGGTTATTATATTGTAGAATGAACCTGTATTAACGTATTTTCACTTTCGCAAACCACTTTTCAGTCAGCAGAATTTGTAAAAACATATTTTACAATAGGCTATGATAACCTAACCTAATCATAACTGCCGCAGCGCAATGTGCACGGGCGATTTCGGTGTATACTAATATATCACTAATGATACTAATTCTATGTTTCCGATACCTTTTTTAGTTATTATTGATATTTAGCAGCCCAAAAATGTATTATCAAATTATGGTAAGATTTGAGGTTGATTAAGTAATAGTAGAGAATTATCTTCTGTTATGTTGAACTGTTATAAAATTAATTTTTCATTACAGCAAAACTGATGGTAACACTAAACAAAAATTGGGCACAGAGTTGTTCACCAAAGTATCACAGTTTGACACGTCACTATGTGCCCAAATCACTGGGATGCTCCTTGAGTTGGATGTTATAACAATTTGCCTTTTACTCAGCGACTCAAATGCTTTGGAAATAGCCATAACTAAAGCGAAGAAAGAATATACAAGGTTCAAACAAGTAAGTAGAGTACTTGAAGACATTATTCGCATGTATATCTGACTGTGGAAATCATTTAGCAATTTTACTGTGGGAATCAATTTAACACTTTCATGGTTTATTTACTTGGCTACACGTGTTATTATTATTTAATATTTTATTGTTTTTTTGAACATGTGTTTTCAGTTAGTTACCAACATGGATATTTTTGTTAATCGTTTTTTACTATAATTGTTTTCATTTTCATTCTTCATTCATTAATGATTTTAAAGCCTGTTCATATTTATTTATACAAGTTATAATTCAATTCTATTTTTGTTATTGTTCCTAAATGCAATATGGTGTTTATATTCTTTTATATATGAACATCTTCCTTCTCACCACAACAACAGTGGTGACCCCAAAGTCATATGAACAATTTGTGGTGTGAGTAGTGTCTTTGTCCCCAGTACAGTGCTGCCTTGTATCGTGTGTTCGCACGTGAGACGCTACCTATAAAAGTGGTGAATGGAGAGAATAGAGACATGTAATGTTCACGTATAATGTATATTTGTTGTAGATATTTTACTGTTCACATCGCCTGAGATTGAAATTCCAAGTAACTATAAAGATATTCCTGTTGAGGAAACTTTATCATAATTTTAAAAACATTGGTATAGAAATGTTATAATCTTCTATCGTATGTGTTACTGAATTCGATTGAAACAAAAAAAAAATTAGTTAAATAAATCCTTATTGATATCATTTTTAGTAAGCATAGTTTCTTAATTTTCTCAATGAAGTATGATGATATGATTGATGAATTGGTATTTGCTTGGGTTTACGTTATATTCTTGATTCACAAATTTCATGTACATGTTACAATGTTAGACACTCACACTATGTATATATTTACACAGCATAGAGGTGTATTTATGACTTTGATATAGGCCTCATGTTGCATTCATCACTTCTAATCAAAAAGACTGCTAGATTACCATCTTTCAACTAGGTGTGTATGTGTTAAAAAAACAAAAGAGTAAACTGGATTGTGACTATGCAATATGAACAGGATTAATTATTACTGATATTTTATTTCAGAAAACAAGCAAAGAGTTTTTTGGGGAAGAGATATACTCTCAGGTGCTTGTTCAATTCCCTGAACCGAATCTGGCGGGCAGACTTACTGGCATGCTCCTTGAACTTGATGTAAGTGTGCTTCAGCTTCTCTTGGAAGACTCTGAGGAGTTCCGCAGAAGATTAGAAGTGGCATATTCTGTTATATCAAGGTAAATACAGAACGGGTCATGGTTCTAGGCATGTAGGAGAGGTAGTGTGCGCGAGATAGTGAATATCCTCCCCATATGTCTATTGTGTACAGTCTGTTCAAAATCTTAATTAGGTTGGCTGCTATGATTATATAATTTGCCCGATGATGCTTGTGATATTGAAATTTTATCATTTATAATACGTTTCATTTAATCATTGAACATATGTTTTTATTTAAATTCATAATTGAGTTGATTTATACTTAATGTAAACAATCACTGTGATGTCACATGGGCAAAATTAACTGGTTTGATAATTTTTACTAAATACTGGTAACTAATCTAGACCAATCACTCGGAAGCATTTTCGAGGTACCGTATCCAAGATGTTTATTTTTTAACTTCAATGTACAATCGTCGTTGGAGAGGGAAATCCATTGATACACATACTCGAACCACATGCCTAGAACTATGGACAGGTTAATACTGTATTGCTAAATAAGGCTAAGCCTTCACAGTTATAATTTATTGTTAAGCTATAGTGATGAGAATATTTTATGTAAAGAATTGGGTTCATACAAATTGTTACCTTTTTAGCAGAGGTGTACGAGTAGTGATTTTTGAGTTCGAGTCGAGTAGTTGGCAGTTTTTTTCGAGTATCGAGTTTACAACATTTTCTTTCAACATTGTAAATAACAATATTTCTGTAATACCTGATAGACCTTTCATATGACTGACAATGAGGGCATTGCATACTACACCAGAACATGCAGATGTAAGTCATGAATAAAACTTGCATTGTCGAATTCACCCACCCAGCGAGTTCTACAGTTAAATTTTTGAAATAAGTTCACACAATGATTTTATAATCTTAGGTTTAAGCTGCTAGTGTTAGAATATCTATATTTTCCAGTGGCAACCGTATGAAGTTGCTACCTACACTATTTAGATACATGGGCAAAATGTCTGGTTATCTTTAGGGGTGTGCGAGTAGTGACTTTTGAGTCCAAGCCGAGTCGAGTAGTTGGCATTTTTTTCGAGTATCAAGTAATTTTTAGCAAGTATTTACAGAAGGATTTCCCGTTCACCCAAGATAACTGTAAAAGGTAAATACCATCCTAAGCCTATGTTAAGTTTTGCCAGATTCGTAAATATATACGTCTAAACTGAACACAATAATTTTGATTTGTTGTTTGTAACTGTAACATTTGATAGATAAAACTTGTTACTTCCTGCCTTCCTACATTTTTATGTGGCATTGTTTTGTTTAAACTTTTTCCTTTTTTCAGAACTAATATTATGTAAGAAATTAAGAAAGTATATTATTAATTGAAAAAACAGTGGATTATAAGGATTTAATCTGTTCACTCATATCACAGATCAGATTTTCTATGCAAGCCAATTATACTTTTTCACAGCCGGCCGATATGTTTATCTGGCGGTTCAGTTCAAAGTGTACCGCGAAAACGCAGTAAAGCTTGTTGGCAAAAGTGGCATCCAACCAAACTGATGCTAAAATTCAGGCATCATTGCCAAATGCCGGTCATTTACTTTGAGAATTGCCTCCTCTCAAGAAAAAATTGATTGTGTACACGCCAAGAAGAGTGGATCTGTATTTTGTGGGTATTTAATTCAGTAGTAACAAGGTTACAACTAGCCGGAAATAAGCTCTGAATTATATATCAAAAATCTGGATGATAAAGACTGTAGATCAATCAATTGATAATAACTAAGCAGGTTTACTAAAAATAAATTTTAAAGTCGATTAGGATGAACTAGTTTTTAAATTATGATCGGTAATGAAACATGTGCAACTTGAAACTACTTCGATACATGAGGCTACACTGAACAACAGATAAATAATTATGTCATAACGAGAAATTCATTAAAACCTGATGTAATCGAATGAAAACCATAGACGTAGTCGGCTAATATAATAGGTCTAGCCGATATTGGCGACAAGATGCAGTTGAAATATCAGCTAAGTGCCAACTAGTGATACAGTGAAGATTTTGCACAGCTAAACTATAAACTTGTGAATAAAAAACGAGACGTTTGATAAGGCTTCAGTTCAATAAAAATTATTTTCCGAACCTCTAAATTTGTCGTATTTTGTTTATAAAAGGTCTTCCAACATGTTTCTCCCTCACTTGGGTTATTTCGTGATTGTTTTACAGTTTACATCGACGTCAATATGAATAGGGAGCCGTTCAGTGAATTTACGAATCAAAATTATCGTACTTTATCACCTTTTACACTCATACTGTGTTATTGTCTAACCTAGTCAGAAGACCGTTCAGCAATTTGACAGGAAAAAATATCATATGCGCAAATATTACACACGGTTTTGGCGATCTAAGGCGTTTTCGGAACAATAATTAACAATAATTAGTTCGTCACGGATTATGTATGTTTTTAGTTAACATTATGTTACATAGTTAGTTAGGATTATGTATGTTACATAGTTGTTTTCACTGCTCAGATTGAAAAATAAAATAAACCTCAATTGACTCCCAAGAAATATACGATAATATCGTTTCCGAAAAGGAGGCTGAATGGTTCCTTGCACGTACGTATACTACAACCGAGATGAACTTTCACCTAGAAAAGATGGGACGTTCGATTCTTGGGATGTAAATTGACCCGTTCTAGGACCCTTTTGATTGAACGGTACTATTGATATGAACGAAAATATGCATAATTTCCACGGTGCACAGACTATTAGATTTGTATTAGTAACAGGTCTTTTTGAGCATCTTGAACCGGATCTCTCGTCCCCTTTCTTGGGTCATAAGACACTAACCAGCACTTTTATTTTTCACGCTATAAGACACTAACCAGCACTGTTTTATTCACGCTATTTTAGGTTAGGTTACAAGTGACTAGTAGACTCGACAACCAACATATGTGATCGCTACTACGGTAACTATTTACAGTGATCGCTACCTTCCCAGCTCTGTTGATCACTTTGAACTGAACTAGTTCAAATCATAATGAACGAACTTTTTCACTACGTTGACTAGTTCATTTGAATGTAGGTCGTGTACTACCTATTCTTAGGCGTATTGTTTAGTTCATAATTACGCGTACCAAACTGATAACGTGTGATTAAGGGTAAAATAAAACACAAGGAAGTGCACTTTTTTTATTGATAACTTATAAAACTGTTAACTCTCAAAACTAAATTAAGATGTAAATATGACATTTCGTGAAATACAACTACTCGATCGAACTTCGAGTAGTTTCGGGAGCTTCAAGCCAAGTTTGAGTAGTAAAATACTCGATCAAATACTCGAAGTTTCGAGTACTCGCACACCCCTACTTTTAGGCAAGGAATTGATTTTGCATGAAATTAAAGTATATTGCTTAAATTCATGGTCAAACACAAGATGTATGTGCAAGAAACAAATCTTTATTACAACTACTCTTTTTTTCGTTTTAACTATTAACTTGTATAGTAAACTCAAATGTTGAGCTTGTACACACACAGTGCTCATAATAGTTTGCTTTGTCAAAACCTAGGACCAAGTAAGTAATAATTTAATTTTTTTAAATGTTACTGTGTGACGTTTATATATAAAATGAGCCTGTGCTGGCCTTTGGAAGATGATCAGCATCATGCTAACAACTGAGTTTAATGTAGTTATGATTTTTTTACCCGTGAAATCTCCATGCCTGTCTTCACAAAGAGTCTTACACAGTTCACTCAGAGAGCTAACTCTGAGGGTTATTTTGAAGGTAGCACCTCCCTGAATCAGCAAACCGTGAGCTATTTTCTATTGATGGGATCTCTCTTATCATGGTTGAAACCTTTTTCTATTTAATTTTATTGGCTGAAGTATCAGCAGTCCTGTTAAAGTTCTGTAATGATTGGATTTAACCTAAATCCTCACCCTTTACTGTTCTAAATGTTTAGTTTTCTAAATTCCTAATTTATAACTGTAGCAAATACCCTAGTTGTCTATTTGTTAACATAACAGTGTTATTGTCAATCGTTTTTCCTTTTATTGATGTTAAAATTGGCTTTCCACCCCCCATGCCGGACACTGTTTATTTAAGGTGGGCCTTAAACAACTATGCCACAGACCAGTGCCTCAATAAAGTTGCAAGGTAAAAAGTACCAAACTGAACTGGATTCAAACTGACCATTCTCAGCGCTGTACCTGGCACTTCTGTTTCAACACCAATAGTGACTCGGTAAAACCCCAAAGATTATATAAAAGTTCCAGACAAAATATCAGGTTGTGGTTTAGTTATTTAAAATATTTTAATGCTAATAGAAACTTGCTATAGTTCTATGCATATTTTAGTCTGTCTTCGTAACTATACTAATGTTTTAACTCTCATAGGATTTAATATAAAATATATTTACATAAGTAGTTTCAAAATGTAGAGGATACATATTGCATAAGACAATCAACTTTTTTTAGGTGTCAGATGACGTTTTAACCTGATGGTACTCAATGACGTCATGGGGAGAGGACGGGCTAGAGTGAGGGTGTTAAATTGGGTCAAGGTCGTTCTGAAGAGTTTTTAAAAACTTAGATTGTGATAGCATCACAACGCAGTGTAAATATGATTCACATTGAGGAAACCGACATATGCTACCAAAGTGTCGAGAAATCCTCAGCCATAAAGTAGTTGGTTGATATCCAGTTGTAGGGATGGAAACAAAAGATGGAGTTGGTTGGTATCCACTCATACTGATTTTTTTTTTTTTTTTTTTTTTTTTTTTTAGGACTGGAAACGATTCATTTTAATTAGTTAACCGTACAAACAATTTGAAACATGTTATTATTAAATACAACATTGATGTTTTTTTTTTAATAAAATAATGTATTGCTTAGCTATAAACAGAATATAGAAGACGGTAACTGAACAAAGAACATATAATTTACTAAACACAATTCAGCAAAGCGCAATATTATTGCATTCATGTTAAGAGGCAATGAACATTCAGGATTATATAACTCAAATACATAAGAATTGGGATATATTCTTATATTTTTGAGAAATATAAAATATAACACTACCACAATCAAATGGCTGCTTTGAAAGGATAGTTTTATACAAAAGGTGGTGTTAAGGAAAATGGTTTTATGTTTAGACAACATGCTTATGAAGACAGTAGGGTTGGAGGGGGTTTGCGGAGTTACGCTACAACTGTACTTAAGTTCGGGAAGCTTTCAAATCACAATTACTATTTGTCCTTAAACAAGATCAGTACGAAGACTGCATTCATTACTATATGATTTCCAGAAGCTGAACTTGAAAAAAGTATGTTATAACTGAAGATAATATGTTCCAAAAATTAGATTAGTTAAATAATTTACAAAGGTACACTAATTTTCGTTACAGAATGTACAATTATGTTTTCTGCAAGGCTGTTGAGTTGTTCCATTTATATAATGCCTGGCTTGTAAAACGGGTTTACTTCGCATCATGGCTTTGCAGAGTGGAATTGTATCTTCCTCTAGCAGTTCTGGAGATGTCCAGGACAATTTGCTTTCATGTTCTGGCGCCATACAAGAAAATACAGTGTCTAGCACTTTACGGGTCCTTACATATGAAGATATCTTGCGTTTAAATCAATTAAGGATTATTGAAACTCTAAGCAGGCGTGACCAGAATAACCAATCAGGTAGGTCTACAATTGTTACTAAATTTTTTAGGATAAATTGAGTTCAGTTTCAATATTTTTTTGTAACCTATTAACAATTCAATTTCTGAACCAATGGAATATTCCCATGAAGACTGCAGTGGTGGAGCACAGCAACAACCAGCCGGTTGATTATTATAAAATACAGTAGTCCCTCATTAATCCAACAAAATTCAGACCAGGTATTTGTTGGATTAGTGAACAAGCCGGATTACTCGAGTTCAATTGAAAAACATGCTTAAATTACATAATAGAATGTATATTGTAACTAAAAACGTCAAAGTAGAAAAGTAACAATAGTTTCAAAATGGTTTCAAAAGTATGGCACAGCGGTTGAAACGGTGTTTTAATATAACAGTGTTACAAATGCATGAAAAACAAATTAAAAGGCTTACATAGTATGCAGAGTAGCAATAAACTGAACTGACAACTGAGTGAAGTGATTGTGAATGGTAACAATCTAAACGTTTCGAAAATTGGAAACATTCGAATGCCTTTCGAATTAATATTTTTCATTTGAAATTTTCAAATCGAATGCACAAATATGAACAGTTTTGTTTACTTTAGATAAAATAAGATGGTTGAGATAGTTCTTAATTATTATTGAAGGTCTAGATATTGTATTATGAAATAAATGACACAGAAAATATACAAATTATATTTTAGTAAATTGTGCTAATTTACAAATTACAATTTTACTACCCGTTATTTATTTAAAATTGTGAAAAACATTTTATTCTTTTATAACATAAATGAGTTGTTTTAAAGATCACTACTTTTAATATGATCATGTAAATTACTTGTGTTTTTATAATATTTCAGTTTGGCACTACTCGTTTTGCACGTAACACTTCCATATGCCAGCTTATAAAAAACCTCCCACTCAACAGAACGTTTATTTGTTGGACTTGTAAAAATAAGTATTCTGCTCTAGAGATTGATGGGGAAAGTGTTGGAAACTCGGCTTCCGTAGATGCAAGAGGAAACGACAGAAATACAATATCATGCAAAGTTAACATTGAAACCAACATCAATACTAAAATAAAAACTACTGAACTTTCAAGTAAAAAACAAACATCTAAAATCCTGAAGATAAATAATCACCCAAATGAAACTACTACAACTAAGGAAAAAAAAGGGAAATTCAATATTCTGATATTGGCCGACAGCCACGGTAGGAATATTGCTCCACTTTTATCTGAAATTTGGCCTGACAGATCTTCAAAAATAACTTGTGTTTTCAAGCCTAACGCTACTCTGGCAGAAGTGACCAAAAATCTAGAACAAACAACAAAATCATTTGATATGGAAGATCATGTCATAATTATAGGAGGAACTAATGATAATCTTGTCAACGGAGAATCCCAACTAATAGATACTTTTAAAAAAGCACTCAAAATCACTTCACATACCAACATCATGCTGGCGGGTTTACCATACCAGTACAACAGACCTGAATTGAGCAATCAAGTGAGCTATGTGATTATGGAATTAGAACATATTATTGACAATACTGAGCATGCTTCATTTCTACCACTAGGTGATCTCTGTTGCAAAATGCACACCAAACATGGACTACATTTAAATAAAATGGGAAAGAAAACTGTTGCTAGTATGATAAAAGACACTATTTATAACACTCGGCTGGAAACCATAAAAGAAAGTATGTCATTGGAAGAAGAAAGTATAGTAATTGTAGAATCTGATATGAAAGATATTATCAAGCGCTATAAGAAGGAATCAGATGTTGGCTTCGCACATACCATCTCTGCCGATATTGAAAAGGATAGAAACATGAGTGCAGGTGTAGCTGTCATTTTTAAATCCTCATTTGGAAGGCCTAAGCCAACAGACTACGTGAGTTATAGACTGACCTATCAAGACATAGAGAACTCTGCCTCTATCTATAGTTTGGTGACTAAGCCAGAATATTTTCATAAACCAAAGAAAGAAGTTTATGACGAAGCATTCCAACAGCTCATTGAACATTTCAAATCAACAAATCTGAAAACCCTTGTATGCTCACCTATGGGTTGCGTTCGTGATTTGATTGATCCACAACAGTTTATTGAAAATCTTGCAAAATTTCATCACGAAACTGGTGCTAAAGTAAAGATTGTCACTTGCGACAAAAAATCTACACGAGTGCTTAGAAATGGTCTCTCGCACTCAGGTTTTGTAAGAAAGCTCTGAAGAGAAATAAAAAGATATGAAATCCACCCAGAGACCCAATCTGCCTATGAAAACAGTGTGCCCATCTGCAGTGTGAGCCCATCAGCACCAGCTGGCCCTGTCACAACTGACATGACTCTTTTTCCTCCACTATCCACCCCACTTGCGCATCATCAGCAATCCTGTAACACCGGCAGCAGTGAAAAATCGAAACAGTATCCAACAAGACAGTCAGACACCTCTACCACTCCATCTTCAACAAATGCCAATAGCCATACACTCTTAGATTTAAACTAAGTTACTTAGACAACGATGTTGTATCTGCAAATTTGCCTAGTTTTGATGTCGAAACAAGTTATAGTTCATCAAACCTGACCAACTATAAAGATAATAATATTGACAATCAAGATTTCATCAGTAACATGGATCAAAATTATACCAATTCACAATCCATAGAGACATATGTAGATGATATTGATAATATCAATGGTAAAATTTTGAGGAGTTGTAAATGGTTGATGCACTATAATATACAAGGTTTAAGATCATTGACTAAGATTGAAGAGTTTAATCAGTTTTTAAGTAAATTAAATTTAGGTATTATCTGCTTAAATGAGCATTGGCTGAAAGAAAATGAACTATGTTTACTGCATAACAATATTTTTAATTTTACATTGGCAGATTGTTACTGTAGGGAAAAATCTGTAAGAGGAGGTTCCTGTATTCTGATTAAGAAAAACATTACGTTTAAGATAAGAAATGATTTAATTAGTAGTTTAAAAGAAGATTTTGTTTTTGAAGCTTGTTGCATTGAAGTAGTGGATCAGAATACAGTTTCGCATATAGTTATCGCTTTATATCATAATACAGACTTGAGTAATATGAACTTGTTTTTAAGTAAACTTGAAAAACTATTATGTACACTAAAAAAAGAAGCTAAAACAAAACATATTTATATAGCATCCGACTTAAATATTGATAGTCTAAAAACTTCTCGCAATCCTAGGGTAAGAGATAATCTATTAAATATATTAGAATGTAACGGGTTTAATTTAAACTTTTACTTACCAACAAGAATAGCCTTTGACTCTAAAACTTGTATTGATAATGTAATCTCAAACAAACTTGTTAGTCAGAGACGTCGCTTGAATGTTGAACTTGGCATGTCTGACCACAGAGCCTTATTAATTTCCATGTTTAAGGAATCCAGACAAAATGGTCTCCACAAGTTAGAAAGAAGAAGAAGATTTACAAAATCAGGCTTATACAACTTTACAGAATGTGTAAAAGACATAAAATGGAATTTAAATAATACAAATTCATCCCAAAAAAACTTTGATATATTTTTTTCTCTGTTCAAATTAAACTTCGATAGTCACTTTCCGTTAAAAACAGTAAAAACAAAAACCTTAACAAATTCGAAATGCACAAGCAAAAATTGGATTACAACCGGAATTTGTATCTCAAGTAGGCGTAAACGAGAATTGCATACTTTAGCAAAAACTTCAAAAGATCAAATATTTTTAAACTATGTAAAGTTGTACAAAAAAATTTTTAGAAAGGTCTGTGGTACTGCCAAAAGAATTGCAAATAGTAAACATATAGCAAATGCTGAAAATAAAAATAAAGCAGCTTGGAATGTAGTCAAGTCTGTATTAGGATTACAACAAAATGTGACAAATGTAGGATTTGAACAGGTTAACTTTATGGATGAGGAAATTATCAATGGAAATGAAATTGCTTGTAAGTTTAATGAAATGTTCATCAATGTTGGATGTAAATCAAACAATTTAATTTCAATAGAAGCTGCTAGGAAGTTTCTAACAAAACGGGAAGAAGTGTCAAACCATAAATTTGAATTTAGTTTTGTTACAATAAATCAGATAAATGGAGTAATAGCAAATTTAAAAAACAAAAAATCAGTTGGGTGGGATGAGATTCCTGTGCAGGTTCTGAAAAATACTGCAGGTTATATTTCACAGCCTTTGACGTTTCTGATCAATCAGTGCTTCTATGAGGGAGTTTTCCCAAGTCAATTAAAATATGCAAACGTAATACCAATCCATAAAAAATACAATAAAAATAACCCCGATAATTATAGGCCTGTGTCAGTATTACCAGTTCTATCAAAAGTATTTGAAAAAGTTGCTCTCGATCAGTTAAGTACATTTCTCAACAAAAATAATATAATTTGTAAAAATCAGTATGGTTTTCGACCGGGGTATAGTACAATTGATGCAGCCACAGAATTAATCAACCATATTACAGAGGGGCTTGACAAGTCTAAGAGCACCGCAGGTGTTTTTTGTGACTTGTCAAAAGCATTTGACTGTGTTAATCATGACATTCTAATTGAGAAATTGAAATTTTATGGAATCAACAATGGAGCTCTAAATTGGTTAAAATCGTACCTGGCAAATAGAAAACAACGAGTCATTATAAACAAAACAGATGGTAAATATATGTCAGATTGGAATGAGAATATAAATGGAGTTCCTCAAGGTTCGCTGCTAGGTCCATTATTATTCATTCTATACATCAATGATTTACCTTTAAATATTAACCATGCTGAAGTTTTTTTATATGCAGATGACACCTCAATTCTATTGAAATGTTCAAATAATAATGAATTAAAGAAAGCAGTGGAAAGAGTTTTACCTGAAATAAAGCAGTGGTTTGATATAAATGGACTTAAATTAAATAAGGAAAAAACTGAAATAATAAAATTTCAAACACAACATAACAAATGCCCTTTTAGTAATTCCATTACCATCGATGACAACATCATAACTATCAAAGACATGGTAAAGTTTTTGGGGTTAATCATTGATCAAAACGTTACATGAAGACCCCTAATAGAAGCACTGAATAAAAGATTAAGTTCCTTATGTTTCCAAATGTATATTTTGAGAGGAACTGTGGAGCTGAGTGTTAGAATGACAGTGTATCATGCTTGCTTTGGTTCCCTGCTCCAGTATGGTCTTGAACTATGGGGTAGCTCAACCGATATTCTTAAGATTTTTAAAATTCAGAAGACATACATTCGAACAATGCTTTTTATGGACCATAACCAATCATGCAGATCTGTATTCAAAGAGCTGAATGTTCTAACACTTCCTTCCATGTATATTTTCAAATGTTTATTATTTATACATAAAAATAAAGATTTAATTTTAAATAAACAGCACAGCCATATTTACAACACAAGATTTAGAGAACAACTCCAATATCCAATTCATAGGCTAAAACTATTTGAAAATTCCCCTCATTACATTGGTCTAAAGTATTACAATAAAATTCCGTCTAATCTAAAAACCCTAAATATTATTAAGTTTTAGGATAGTTTTAGTTTTTAGGACATTGACTCTTCACCTGTTTACTTACAAATAAAATTTGTAAAATTATGTAAACGTTATGTGAAATAAAACATCTTGAATCTTGAACTACTTTAACCCAAGATATGTACAAAAAATATTATTTACAACAGTTGTGGTCTCCCAACTAATTAGTTGACAACAATAACATTGTTTACTTTAATTACTTTCTGGGCCAGCTATAGTGATGGGCGATTGCGAGATGTTCCGATTTTTGAAATGTCCAGTTTCGAATGTTTTGGTTTTCAAATGGATTCAATTGGTTTTTTTTTTGTCAATCTTGGCTGGACGGTACGGCAATATATTACTGATACATCTGTTTAATTTCCATGTTCAGACTTGTATCGGTTTGAATTGTCTGTAGCTGCATTACCCTGATTCTCGCGTCACAGTCACTGACGTGTCTCACTCATCAGCATACATCATTTGTTTGTTCGTTTTTTTTGTCTTTTAACAATTCTTTATCGCTCCGAGTAGTTGTTTTGTTTTTTCAATTTGTAATTTGTAATCACTATGCCTTTAATATTTGTTAGTGATCTTTAAAACAATTCATTGATGTTATAAAATAATACAGCGTTTTTCACAATTTTAAATAAATAACGTATAATTTGTAAATTAGCACAATTTAATAAAATAAAATATAATTCATACATTTTCTGTGTAATTTATTTCATAATACGATAAGCAGGCTTTCTATTTCATCTTAAGCCTAGTTCTATTTCATTGGATGAAATTTTGTGGATTCGATTAAATTTTTGGGGGTTTATATTGACAATCAGCTAACCTGGAACGATCACATAGACTATTTAAATAAACGACTATCAAGGGTAATTTATCTTTTGAATAGATTGAACGATATTGTACCAAAAGTTTATATAAGAACAGCCTATTTTGCATATTTTCAGTCTGTATTCAGGTACGGTTTAGTTCTTTATGGTAATTGTACCAGAATTAAAGAACTATTAACTTAACAAAAAAAAGCTTTAAGAGTTCTTAAGAAATGTGACTCCAGAGAACACTGCAAACCACTTTTTATTGATTTCCAATTTCAAACCATTATAAATCTTTACATATTTGACTTGGTTACTTATACTATTACAAATTCAGAATTCTTAAAATTCAAACAATCTTTCCATAACTATAATACACGTGGAAAGAAAAATGCTAAAATTGACTTTTATCGTTTGAATAAGACTCTGGATAGTCATATAGTATTGTCCCTTAAAATTTACAATTTTTTGGAACCTAAAATTAATCAGTACTCTTTTTCTGAATTCAAAAATAAATTTTACTGCTGGCTTTTAAAAAACCCATTTTACAATTTAGATGAATTTTTTAACGCAATTGACCTTAATTTTTAATTTTTAAAGTACACATTTTTATTACTAATTTGACTTTAAAGTCTACTGGTAGATTCATATATAGTCTAATTTTAGTAATTAGTATGTATGACACAAGCTATTGCAATAGCTGCTGCTATGACATTGTCAATGATGTAAAATTTGTGTGGCAAATAAAAATTATTATATTATTATTATTATTATTATGAAAGAAAGATTAACTACTGACCAATTATTTATTATAAAAGAGCTGGCCTCATAATACTGGGAATACAACAAAAATCTATATATATTATTCATTGACTTTAGAAAGGCTTATGATAGCATTGTGAGATCAAAATTGTGGACATATCTTAGACAAAAAAAAAAAAAAAAAAAAAAAAAAATCCAGAAAAATAATTATAGTAACAAAAATCTATTAAAAGTAAGTATAGATAGAATAGAATAGAAAGAGAATTTACAGATACTTTTGACATCAAAACAGAGGTAAGACAAGGAGATGTTTTGTCACCATTGTTGTTCAACCTCGCTCTTGAAGAATCACAAGTGACAAAATCGGTACAATTAGGCGCAAACATTGAAGGTATAATCAATATTTTTTAGCATTTGCTGATGATGTGGTATTAGTAGCTGATAATAAAAGTGATCTAAAATCGCTAGCAGGTATACTGTTAAAAGAAGCCAACAAAGTAGGTCTTCAATTGAATGAAGAAAAGACTAAGTGTATGAAGATAGGGAGACAGGCAGAGCCAATCAACTCAAGACTGGACGTAATGAATTACAAATGTTTAGCCACTGAAGAGTTCAACTGTCTGGGAGTTACTTTGACTAGCCAAAATAAAATGGAAGAGGAAATACAAGTCAGAATTAATACATAAAGTACTCAAGACCCACAAAAATAAGAATGTAAATAGCTATTGTACAACCTGCTTTTTTTCTATGGATCTGATGTGTGAATCCTAACAATGTATAACAAAAAAAAGTTGATTGCATTTGAAAACAAAATTTTAAGAAAAAGTATGGAGTGTGGAGAATGAAGAAGAACAGAGAGCTTAGAGAACTGTACAAGAGACCTGATATTGTGGCGGTGGTTAGAAGCAGAAGAAATAAGATGGCTTGGTCATGTGAGGAGAAGGGAAGAAGAAACAATGACAAGAAGGGTATGGATGGGGAAACCAGCAGGAAGGTGACCTCTAGGACGACCAAGAATAAGATGGGATAACCAAGTGGAACAGGATGTGAGAAGTCTTGGTAGAGACATCGAGATGGCAGAGGATAAAGGACTGTGGAGGCAACTTGTTGGTGAGGCCAAAAATCACCTTGGATTTGAGGGGTGAGACAGGAGTAAGTAAGTTATTTCATAATACAATATCTAGACCTTCAATAATAATTAAGAACTATCTCAAACGTCTTATTTTTTTTGCTACACCAGTACCCTAACTTCTTTTACGATGAATTACCTATCAAAATCTCTATTGCCATTACATCAATATTTTACAAATAAATCTTGTGTATGGCCGTCGTTAAGCGAGTAGTTAGTTATGTTAATATTAAAAATAATGAAACCATAATATTATACAATATATCCTCATCTAATCTCATAGTATAACAATATTTATAAGTGTCATAATTTCTAATGATACACACTAAGTATAAAGTAAAGACAACAGCACTAAACATGAAAATTGTTACTTCTAACATATAATATTACAATATATTCAGTCTAATCTAATAATATAAAAATGCACACTATTATTATAAACATCATATTTTCTAATAATACACACTACACTTTCATTACTACTACATAATAGGCTTAAGTTAATAATTCTTAAATGCTTAACCCTTCGTGAGCTAATTTATATTCTTAACGTAAGCATATATGAAACTTGGTTGGGTCACTACTAAATCTTATACCAATATATAATATTAGCCTTCAAAATTAACTATTATATGAAAAGTGAACTAATATTTGGCCGAAATAATTTTTTTAAACATTTTTTCCTAAAGTATTACTTGCGTATATACACGTCATTAGATCTAAGGGAAATTGTTTTGTACGTTTTTACCCGTCATTATCTTGTTCTACAAAAATCAGTTGTTAGGTAAGTTTGAAATAAAATACTAATTAGTTGTTAGTTTCATTTGATTGTATAATATAACTAGGGGACACCTCTGCACGCTTCGCGTGCCATCCCCGACGCTCGCTACGCTCGATACACCTCGGCCTTCGGCCTCGGCATGTAACTATTCAATACAAAAATCGGTATATTAACTATATAACGTAAAATTACAATATTACATTTCGGTACAGTATCTCACTCACACTAATTGCTTTGCCACCTATTTAGCCTATTTCAAGAGTGTTCATTTCATTCATTTTTGTTTAACAGCTGAAGATTAAACTCATAGTAAAATATTAAATACAGTAGTATAATGTCAAACATTCAAAATAGACATGTTTATTTATTTACAAAACAGCTGTTATTAATTTACTAAAATCAACCCAATGTTATCCTTATGGACCAATCTTTTAAGGGTGCTTTATACCCCTTAGGAGTACTTTATCAAGATGAAAATACTTTAGTTGTCCTATTTAAGTTCTAAAGAAACAGTGTACAAAATTTCAGCTCTCTACCTACATGGGAAGTTGGAGAATTAGTGATGAGTGAGTGAGTCAATCAGTGAGGGCTTTGCCTTTTATATATATATAGATGACTAAACATACTACTACAAGTGTATTCAAGCATATTTCTCTTTATTATGATATGCCTAAAAGCAGATTTCTTAATGCAAATGAGGATTTTCCTGGTAGATTTTGCAAAAGTTAACGGAACTAACCTACATAAATAAAATAAACAGAATAAATCAAATTTATAAAGTGAAGTAACTCGTGTCTAAGTAAACAAAGTGTGTGGTGCTGAATGCAGCAGATGAAGTACTGGACGCTGGACTAACAACCACACAAATTTTATAGAGAGATAGGAGGGTCGGAGAGGGTAGGGAATGGATGCGAAGGGGGGAGTCAGCAATAGTATTGGGTGGAAGGTGTAATATGACATAACGAATTGGGAGGCAGGGTGGGGATCAAACAAAATCAAATTTCATATGACGGGTATTTCCGGCAAATGCTCATTGAGCTAAAAACAGTGTGTGTGTATATATATTCACACCGCTCGCTCGAAGAAAAATGTTTGTGTATATAATCGGCATACGCTCGTGAAGGGTTAAGTATAAAATATATGCAACATGAAAAATTATTTCTTCTAACACAAAACCATTACAATAATAATATACAATATCGCTTTAACACTTCAAAATATTCACCTATGCTATAAATACTTACTTTACTAATAGATTTTTACTACATTTTAAAATTCAGTTAACTTCATACATTTTATGTGTTATGGTAATGCATTGTAAATTTTTTTGAAATTTGAGTTAATGAATAAGTACAACATTCATATCTTAAATTGACCTCTAGTAGGATGGGGTTGTAAGTTACTATTTCTGTCAATACTCTTAATATTTGATTTTACATATATTGAGCACTACATGACAAATAATGAAGTAATGGTTAATATCTGAGATTTTTTTTAATAGAGGCTTACAGTGGGCTAAATGGTTTTCGTTACAAATAAGTCTAATTACTTTTTTTTTAAGTATTAATAATCTTTTAACATACAGTCATTTACCTAAACAAGTATTCCATATGAAATATAGCTATGTATATGAGCAAAATAGACTGTTCTTAAAACATCAGAATTAACACACATCTTTAATTTTCTTAAAATAAAAATTCCTCTGGAAACTTTTTTCATATATAATAAATATGGAACTCTTACTTCAAATTAGACTCTAAATAAACTCCTGAAAATTTAATTGGTTTGGGATATAATGACAATTTCTTTTTAGGTTAAATGTTAGGTTCTCTGTTTTTTCCTTATTTAAACACAAAAAGTTCGCTGCACACCAGTCTTCGATAATTTTACTAGTGGTATATAGACTCAAATCAAATCAAATCTTCTTTATTCATGGAATATACATTGTATACAATTGAATAGTGTCAATATGAATAGGATCAATATAAATATTACCTACTTCTATTTCTAAAAATACAAAACATGCAATTTTCTTTATTAATATGTTGTACATTATGTTTGCAAGGGGGTGGAAAAGTACTCTTCTAGGGAATATAATGTCTTATTTATAAGAAAAGTTTTAAGTTTTTGTCTAAATTTTTTGAAGTTGGTTTCTTTTTTAATATTAAGTGGTATTTCTTTCAGAAACTTCACTCCCATATATTGGTTTTTTCTCAAAAAACTTTAAATTGTGATGAGATATAATTATACCTCTTTTGTTTCTAGTGTTGTAAGGATGAGGTGTGAGGGAGGAATTGGATTCAAAAGCAATTTGATTGTTCTTAGCAACGAGGATTGTGTCAAATATATACTGTCCATAGACCGTTAAAATCCCCAAATCTTTAAAACGCTCTTTAGTTGTTTGGTCATGTTTTAATTTCAAAATAATTCTAACTGCTCTTTTTTACTGTTTTAAAATGCTGTCCATATTTGTTGTTGTTGTGGAACCATAAAGGCATATACCATAAGACAAATGAGAATGAATGTATATATATTCCTTAGAGTTTTTTGGTTACAGAAAAAGGCCATTCTATTGTTAGCATTTTGCGCATCAATATTTGAATCCTTAATTGCTAGATCATCTGCAAACATGTAAGAGTGCACCTGTTAATTTTCATTATTTGATGGCAAGTCATTGTTATAGTAATAATGTTAAACACGTCACGCAACACATATTTATTACAATTTAACCCACCCGCCCGCCCATACACGTACAGTAGCACTGACCCACCCGTCCGCCCATACACGTACAGTAGCACTGACCCACCCGCCCACCCATACACGTACAGTGGCATTGACCCACCCGCCCGCCCATACACGTACAGTAGCACTGTATCAGTAGAGATATTTGAATAGACAGTACGCGTATGAGAGGGCGGGTTGGTCAATACCACCGTACGTGTAGGGGTGGGCGGGTGGGTCAATACCTACAGTTGGTGTAGGGTTGGGTGGGTCAATACCCACAGTACGTGTATGGGAGTGCGGGTGGGTCAATACCACGTACGTGAAGGGGTGGGCGGGTGGGTCAATACCCACAGTACGTGTAGGGTTGGGCGGGTGGGTCAATACCACCGTACGTGTAGGGGTGGGCTCTTAACATTCTGACATCAATGTTCAGTCAGTCCGAGACCGAGACCTAGACCGAGGCGGAGACCCGATCGGAGACTGAGGCGGAGACCGAGACCGAGGCGGAGATATCACCATATGTGTAGGGGTGGGTCAATACCCACAGTACGTGTAGGGTTGGGTGGGTGGGTGGGTCAATACCCACAGTACGTGTATGGGAGGGCGGGAGGGCAAACAGTGCCAGGCCCAAAATGGATCCTTGAGGTACACCAGATTTATTTAAGAGATAGTCGGAGAATTTATTATTGTAAAATACAGATTGATACCTGTTTGTGAGGTAGGACTGAAAAATCTGTATTTAAGTAAATCCACTTAGGCCATAAAATTTAAACTTCTTTAATAAAGTATTGTGCGACAACATATCAAACGCCTACTCATGTTGAAGAATCTACACATCACACTGTTTTTTCTTATTTATATTTGTAATACAGTCTCTCACAACCTGTGAAATAGCTTGCAAGTAACTCTTCCTGCCCTAAATCCAAACTATTATCCAGAAAGAAGATTATTAATTTCAAAGTAAGAGACAATTTGCTTATTTATTACAGATTCAAATAGTTTTGAAATAATTGGTATTATGGATACAGGTCTATAATTACTTGTACTCAGATTTACCACCTTTCTTATTCACTGGTACAATTTTTGAATATTTCAAGCTTTGTGGAAATATACCTTGTGCCAATACATTCATTAAATATATATATATATGTCAATACTGTACCTCTACAATATAAACAGCAGATAGTTTAAGAGTTGGTGAGTTAAGCCGATATACATCTAAAGTAGTACTGTTACTTTTATTTATATTTATTTTTATTTTATTTATTCATAAGACGCCGATCGTCAAGATATGGGCGAATATGGATTTTTGAATGAGTGTGATGAGTGTAGATGAGCGAATGTAGTCATTGTTACAAACTCATTAATTAATAGCCCAATGACAAATGAACAGCCGGTGGTTATCAGCTGATCCTTCTCAAAATGTATTGACTCTGATTGGGATCGAACTGAGAACCTTTAGCACATGAAGCTGGGATTGAACCAACTACGCTACCGACCAATTTATAGAATTAATAGAAATTCTTAGAGAATTAATAGCCAAGTAAACATCTTCGACTGTTAGTGACCTAAGATTAAATGGATTGTTGACACACCTTTATGTGGGCCTAATATTTTTTAAATAAAAATCCATACTATTACAAGCAGAAGGGACCTCATTAATGATCTGAGATACCTAATAACAAAGAATGCATTGAAGACATCTTCTCTTAAATTTGACTCCGGTTGACTGGTGAATCGTTGTTATTTATTGTTTCCTTTATTACTGCCCATATAGCTTTTGTTTTATTTTTAGCATTACCTATTCTTTCTGAGCTGTAACCCAACTTATCATTTTTTATTTCTCTCTTATATATGTACCTATGATGGTTTTGTCTATCTTTAAAATAGGTTAACCCTGATTCTTTAAATAATTTGTTCATTGACAGTATTTGTTCTTTCAGGTCAGACAAATCTTTTGTATACCACTTAGCATTTCCTGCATGCCTATTACTTTTAACAATATTAATGAACTTAGAAGGAAGTGCAATATGTACAGAGTTCAATAAACAACTAAAAAAGAAATCAAATTTATCATCTAAATTACTAAAGTTATAGATAGGTAGCCAATTGATTTTACTAAGAATGGAGCATAAATATGAGGAGTTAATATCATCTATTAGCCTAACTAGCCTTACATTGGCATCATCTTTTTTTCTAAATGTAGGCTTAATACTAGCTTCCACTATTACATAATAGTGGTCAGATACTACAGTAGTTTCATTGTAAGCTTTAATCCTATCGGGATGTATAGTTGTGGCAATAAGATCGATACACGTACCATCCCTTACTCTGCCTGGCCTAGTTATGTCCCACACTGTGTTGTTTAACCCATGACTGGTTAAAAAATTCCTTAATTCAGTGCTCTCACCATTATTTACCATCAAATCAATATTCCAATCACCTGTTAATATTGTAGAAGAATTTTTACATTTAGTCATAATACTATGCAGTACACTAGATAATTTTGAAACAAAACTTGTACAGCTACTTACACCTGAGGGACGGTACACATTTACATAAACTACACTGAATTCTTCAATAAATACTGAGGATACTTCAAAAGCTTTATCTATAGTTTTATTTACAATGAACTGTAATTCATATCCATCAAGATCATTTTTAGCAAATATAGCAGATCCTCCCCTTAAGTCCACCAACTCGACAGTATCTACTAACTAATCTGAAACCTGGTATATTTATGTCTGCAATATCTTCTTTTTGAAACTAGTGTTCACAGATACACCACAAGTGTATGTTATACTTAACATTTAAAAGCGATAGTTCATCTACCTTCCCAAGTAAACCTTGAACATTCCATAAAGTTGTGTTGAGTCCGTAGCTATCCGTTATTAGATTGTTGTTGTCAATGCTCGTGATGATTTGAGCTCTCCTGGAGAGGTTTCTCTCCCTAAAAAAAATCCTGTGTTTTGGTTATCCTCTTGAATAGGTTCAACGGGATGCGACTCAATAATTTCTGAGGTATTGCTCACTTCTTCGTGCAGAAGAACCCTAGGCCTATTCTCTTTCATTTGATCACTAATTACCTTTAGAATAGTGCCACATAATTTATACTTGCTATGACCATTAAAATGTTGTCCATGGGTGGTGTACAACCATTAGCAGATATACATTCTGGAACCGCTTACATATGTCTTTGTAGTCTTGATTTGCATGATTCATTTCTTGATTAACACAGGACCACTTTGGTAAGTCTTGTCTGTGCGGGATATTTACTACAATTACTCTTGTATGTGATAGTTGTTCTAAAGTATTATTACTTAAAGTACTCAACGCTTCAAGCCTATTGTTTTTACTGATATCATTAGATCCAGCAAAGAGTACCACATAGGTTACCGGAGTAAGATGTTGACAATCATTATGCACAGTACTTACAACATGTTGAAAGTCCGGAATTGGTTTGACCAGACCTTCCAATTGAAAAGTTTTTGTAGATAGACCTTGATTTAGAAGTTTACTAACCCCTCTATCAAAACTATCTGTAAACATCTTGATTTTTTTCTTCCTAGGGGCTGTAAGGCGAATATTTGTTGAAGTCGATGGTGATAGGTCTCCTTCTTCATCCTTCTCTGTACAATTTTGAAGAACTTAAAAACTGTTCTTTAGGGGCAGTTCAAAGCCTTTTTTTAATATATTGTTATTGGTCTTATATATAGAGGGAGCAATAGGCCTAACATTCGAGAGAGAATATTTCATAATTTAACGGATTCCCAACTTTTTTTGGATTTTCAGTACCGTACCAAACGAATTTCCTACAGTTCAAAACAACCTGCCCTGTAAATAGATACTCTTTGTTTACGTTTTTAATAAAATCCATATTAGATAAGAGACTAAAGATATTTTTTTACTCAATTTATTTATATGATTTTTCCAATTCAATACACTATCAATGTGAAATCCAAGCAGATTTACTGACTGACAACCATTAATTTTAGAGAGACTCATAAGAATTGCTGGGTTTTGTCTTTGTTACATATTAATTTATTTCAGGAAAACCAATCAACTACTAAATTCTGCACCTCTAACATATTGTCTCCAAGAGTTTTCAGACATTTACTGTATGAAAAAATGGTTGTGTCATCTGCATAAATAACAAAATCTGAATTGACATTAAGTGGTAAATCATTAATTGAGATTATGAAAAGAAAAGGGCCTAGAACAGAACCTTGGGGCCTCCAGCACAAACCAATCTTGTGCTCGAGTCCCTTCCTCCCATCGAAACATATTGCTTACGACAGAACAAATATGATTTTATAGTTTTAATTGATTCTTCTGAAACACCATAATGACACAGCTTATCAATAAGAATAGTATACAGGACACATTCAAAGGCCTTACTTAGATCAAAAAGCATCATTGTAGCATACTCTCTATTTTCAAAGGCTCTTAGTGCACTACTGACCAGGCTCATTGCTTTAGTTTAAGTAGATTTATTTGAACGAAAAACATGTTGACTGCTGCTCAGTAAATTATTGTTTTCAAAATGACAATTTGGTTGGTTGTAAAGAAGAAATTAAAATATTTTATAAAATATTGGTAATATTGAGATCGGGCAATAATTTTGTGGCAAGCTTTTGTCCCCTTTTTGAAGAACTGGTGTAGCTTTGAAAATTTTTAGCAATTCAGAGAAGTAGCCTGCTTTGAAACATTGATTTAAAACAAGAGATAAGGATTCAGCAATAATATGAATAGTTTTTTAATGATATAATTTGAGAGCCAGTAAAAATCTGTACTTTTAGAGCTAGAAAAGTTAGATACTGTTTTAATGATTTCAAATTGTGTAATTTCAGACCAACAGAATTGAGGACCTTGCTGTTTTGTCCATTTTGAAAGGTCGAGTGCTTGGAATATTGGTGTTTGGAATTTGGTCCTGAAGTTCTCCAACTGAATTTAAAAAGTAATCGTTTAGTTTGTCTGGATCAAGTAATACAGGCTGAGTGCATATAGTGGAGTTGAGGCAACTGCTATGTACAGTTTTTTTTCAACAACCTTCCAGAAACTCTCTGAAAACTAGACCGGAGTTTGAATTCAGCTGAGTTTGAAAAAAAACTAACACATTTTCCTTAAAGAAAAGCTTTTACAGCTTTCAGGAGTATTTATCGGACAGTCGAAGATAGTGTATTTTTGTATTTTACAAACATATAAGGTCCATATTTTGTTTTGTACTTTTACTTCATTTGACTTTTATAACTACTGACTTATTTCGTGCAATGTCTTGTTTGTATGTTGTCAACGAAATAAAGAGTTTTTGATTTGATAAAAAAACAGCATAGTTAAAGAAATTTGTTCTTACTTAAACATAGACCTAGTACTTAAAATTTCCTCAAATTTCAATCTTGTAGATTGGATAGGTTGACTAACTTTGGATGGATCTCAACATTGCAAGTTAACAATACATCTTACATAACAACGTTAACAATACAATTCTTATCGATGGATTAGTCAAGATTTACTTTGTTTGGTGCTGAATGTTTTGCTAGAAGCTATTTCAAGAGAAAGGTTGTTAATTTACATGTAGATTTGATTTTTACTTGAGACTGAATTGATCATGTTACAGTACCTTTTTCTTGGTAAGTCCTTTAAAGTTTTACCCATCTCACTGTTTTACTCAAATTTACGTTCTTACAAGTTTTTATGTATTAGGTGTAGAAATTGGTCCAGTTTTCTCAGGAAATTTTGTATTTTTTACTGTAGGTAGACCTATATCAAGATATTGGAGTAGCATTTGGTAAGGTCAGGGTTCAATCATTCTACCTAATGTGCCACGAAAAAAAAAGAATCCGATTGGTAAATGTTTTTAAAAAAGTATTTAAAAAACAATTGTTAGATCTTGCCTCTATTTGGAGAAGCAACATCTAAAAAAGCTCGTTTTAAATTGTTCAATGATTGATTGCATGTCCAATATAAGACATTATCATTAAAATGATAAAATGTGGCAGTCTAAATAATTAAAGGGTCTGTAAGTATTTTGGTGTTTTGTCTTAGGCCTTTCCTAAATTATGTAATGCTTTTAGGGGGGAGGGGATTTTTGGTAGCGTTATACACCGTTACGAGGGAGGCTGGGGGGTTTCTACGCAGTGTTACATAACTGTTAAACCTCAAAAATTTGTTTGAATGCATTCATAAAAGTTTATCGTTTTTCGCAAAACTACAAGATTTTAAAGTTAGTAATATATTCTCCCTCATTAGATAACAAGCAAAACAAAATCAAAACAATGGTTATAAAATCATAGTATGCATTAAAATGAATGACGAAAATTGGAGGGGGGGGGGTTGGTGACAGCTTTATATAATTATTAAGGGGGGTTAGGTATTACCCTTACAAGTTCTTGACACAGGGGGGTAGGGGGGTCTGAAAAGTCTGATTTTAGCATTACGTAATTTACGTCATTCATGATTGCTTTTAAAATAAAGGACATTAATTAGTAGTAATTCATCAGATTAATAATGCTTAAAAAATGTTTATTAATTTAAAATCTCTTCTTTTCAGATACCTAGTCACAAATTATTCTTGGCCATTTCTAGTCCAGTTTTTTATGCAATGTTTTTTGGGGATATGGCAGAGAAGAGGTCAGTTGAAATAACAGATATTGAGCCAGACGCTTTTAAAGGGATGTTGCAGTAAGTGTAATTTCTAATAAATGTTAATACAAAAAAGGGTAATATATTACATTTAATTTGAACAATTATATGTTCTTTTTTTACCACTACACAATTCATAATTTTGTGGTAGATATTTGAAAGATCATTTTGTATTTTAAACTTTTATTCGGTGTGAAAAAATGCTTATAAATGGTAATTGAGTTCGGAACATAAAGTAGTAGCTAAATACTGTGCAAAATTATTTTTAATTTTTTTAAACATTCATTTTATCATTGTTCCTCAGAAAACAAATTTATTGTGTCGCGAAGGAGGGCATATTGTCAGGTGACCATTGTAATGGGTGAGTGAAATGGTGAAGCTAGAAGTTGTGGTTGCAGATTTACTGTCCAACAAGGCGTCAGACCAATCACCAGGCAGTATAGCTGTTGAGTTTTTGAACTGCACTATATGAGCACAAACTGGATATTTGAATGTTGAGAGCATATTTGCGAGGTGAAATTGATCCAAACGATATTATTTCCTGAAGATTAGTTTGCAAAATATGGATTAGAGCTTTTACTCATAATTTATTTATGAATTATAAATAATTTTTTTAGACACTATCTCATTTTAAGCACCTGGGAAATAAATCATTTTTAGATCAGACTGAAAAAAATATATTTTTATCTTCTTAGACCTATTTTATTTGTAATAAGTAAAACACCTCACAGGGAAGGAGAGGGGCATGGTGCCTCTGGTAATTGCTGTGCCTGGGACATTATTAGTGTCAGCTAAATGTAATAGGACTGATAGGGCATAAGAAAAATTACCTAAGAGGGTAAGTGCCAGTGGTGGCTTTGATTCAAAACAGAAGGTGCAATACAGGCATCTTAAGTTCTGATGTATGTTTGAGAAAGATGCTTGGAAATTGGTTGAACAATTATTTTACTGTGAACAAATAGCAAATTAAAGCTGAAATGTTATTTATCAATGGGAGCATGTTTATGTTAACTTAACATTTTGTTTTGTCAATTCAACAAAGGGATCAATTATTTAGTTTCAGTTTTTAATAATTAGGTTTAGCTTAGCATTTATATTGTTACATTTAAAATCTGTGATATCAGAAGTTAATGATAAACATATAAGTATCAACTACATTTAATTCTGTAGGAAACCAAACATTTATTTTTCTGACAGGTAAACTTATTTCTAGCAGTAGGTACAATTACGTAGTTGGGAATATAAACCTTTAATTTTAAGAACTTATTTTTATTCAAGGTAGTCTTCTGAAAATCCCCAATTTTTACAATAGTCACTAAAGTGATTTTATGTTCAGTAGTTATTAGTAGTTCAAAGCAATTAGATTGCTCTTAAAAATGTGGTATTTTTATTTGACTTTGTAGTAAGTCTATCCTTTTTATGATTCTGAATTAAAGGTATTTTTAGGTACATCTACACTGATAATGTAGACTTTGAATCGTGTTCTCACGCTTGTGAAGTCTACAATGCAGCTACTAAATATATGCTTCCATTTTTGGAACAGTACTGCATCAAATATCTTCGTGAGAATGTTAATGCAAACTCAGCTTGTGAACTATTTGAGTTTGCTACTTTTCACGACAATTCTGATATTAAGGACCTGAAGGATGTTTGTTTAAAGGTAATTTATCTAATTGAGATACTTTATTCGTTATTTCAATAGTAAATTTAACCGCAAATATTGGTACCTTTTTGCTCATTCTAATTATAAGAATTAACGCAGTAAATTTATTTGACATACAAAAATGCATCTTCTGACAAATGGCATTCATAACTTGATATATTGTTACTGCTGAAGTACTATACAACACCTCTCTAAAACCCAGGATTACCTGCAAACAACAAAAAAACTCATATTTTTATCATCACGTTGTTCATTACCACAAGCTTCAAAATTGTCTACAAAAAATGTTTCTTCGTCCATTAAATGCTTATCTTGTTGAAACAAAATAAACATTTTATAGTCCAACTCACGTGGTTCATGGTGGATTCTGTTTGTTTTTTATTTTGTTTTTTTTTACTATAATTTCTGCCATGTAGAACCATTAGTTGAAAGACTGGACTAAACGAGTTATACACTAAACATGGGCTATCTTACACCAGTACAATCAACTTTCTCTGAGATTTATCTATGTTTTTTTTAGAGTTCTGTTTTATTCACCTGAAGATTGGAGAGAGTTATATAAGATAAGGGCTGAGGTAAGTCTCATCGTGATGAAGTGGAAGATAGGACTGTATAGTCCTAACTTCGCCACTAAAATAAAGGCTTTTTCATTCATTCATTGATTGTTAGTTGAAGATGTCTAATTTTTTTCACCGGAACACAGAGAGCTCTTAAAAAACCCTGAAGCTGAGAGATCCTTCATAGCTTTATTCTCATTATCTCATATATCAAGCAGAGTTTTGGATATAATAATGTATTTAAAACAAAATATGAGGAAATATGAGTTTGATAATTTTGTTTGGGTACATTTGATCAAATTGCGTTGTAAGATTATTTTTAGCCCTTTTGAGACCAATTTAGTATATATCTGAAGTCATAGTTGTATCGAAGACAATGAACTTCTGATATATCGGAAGTTACACAGTAAATTTTAATTTTTGATTGAATTTTCTTGAAATAACATAGATAAATAACCAAGGTAGCGAAATAAAATAGATTTCATAGTAATACATTATATATTCGCTATCTCTTAAATCTTGTGTTGCCACTTTTGTATCCTCTGTTTATACTTAAAACATAGTTCTGTTATTTTCTGCATGTCTAGCATGACAATACCAACATTACTTGAGAATTGCTGGGTTTTTGCAAATAAAAGTCAATTGTTCGTTACTGTAAATGTTCTTTGGGATTAATTTTGTATAGTTGTTTTGAATCATAATACCTCCAAAGAACATATATTTTTTTTACAACTTCTCAGTATATATTTTTTGTCACCATGGGTAGGGTGGTTTAAAATTTAATTTTTAATTTTTGAATCTATTTACAATTAAGTAGGGTACAATCTTTACGTATAAATGTTTTTAGCTAAAACCAATATGTTCTAAAAGTGCATTTTACAGTATCAAATAAAAAGGATTCAAGAAGAGATTACTATTTTAAGGCTATAGTTAAGATTTATGGTTATTAAAATATAGCCTTTTCGCTGAAGGTCTGCAAAGTAGTCTGGTATATCTGGCATAACGTAAGACCCTTTCATAAGCTGGTCTTAAAATTGTTAATACGTTCAAAAACTACTAAATAAACTGTTTTGCAGATATTTCAAAACAACACCCAGGAGGTGCTTAAAAGCACCGGTTTTCTTGAGGCTGATTTTTCTACTGTGTTAACTATATTCGAACAAGAAATTCTTGAACTTGACTCCGAATTAGAATTGTTTCAAGCCCTTAAAGAGTGGACAGATCTTGAAGCATCCCGAACAGGTGAGCAATATTGTTTATTTTTAAAAAATTTTATTTTATCTGTCTGATTTGGTTTGTCATCGATCAGTTAAAAACTGTACTTTTAGCCTCTTCAATTAAATAGTATGTAATTAAAATAATTTCTTTTGATTATCATTATGGGGATCTGGAAACAGGACTCATTGGCTCTATAAGTAAGAGGTACCTTTTGTTACCTTGTTCTACTGTATTTTTCTACTGCCAATTGCTGCTCTCCACATTGATAACTCTTACCTATAGACAAGAAAAGCTAAGTATAATTCCTTAAATGGTTTTACTGAGTAATAATTTTATTTTTGTATGTATTATGTTTTGTGAATATACTGTACGGTATATTTATTAATTGACAAATTACAATATATGATTTTTCACCAAAGTAACAGCAACAATGATTAACATCAATATTATTATCAGTAAATTATACCTTAACAGCCACTCAAAAGTCTTGGAAGTAAAATCAGTGAAGTGGCATATTCATGTATCGCAGTTTTTGCTAATTTAAATATCAGGGGTACACATATTCTAATATTTGTAATGCTCAATCGTAACATTCAAACTTGTATAAATACAGAATGTATTCCAACAATCAACCTGACAAGTTGATGTAGACAATTCCTGGCTACGGTTTTGACAATTTTAAAATTATTTTATGATATTTGTTTTTGGTTTTAATTCACTTACCTCCTTGTATTGATTTACAATTGTTTTTCCTTTTCTTTAGAACAATCTACTGAAATAATCCAGTTTAAATAAATGAGCTAAACACTTGTTTTCAATTACAGGAGTATCAGTGGAATCCTTGTCAGGAACTGTAAGTGAAGCTGTTAACAAGATAAAATTTCTGACTATGACTGCAGAGGAGTTTACAGGAGGTCCAGCCTTGTCTCCATTATTAACGTCAGATGAAAAGCTCGCTATCGCCATGAATATCACGAAGCCTGGAGTGATTGAGATACCAGAGCGGATCAGCAAGATAACTGAGCCGCGGAGGGTTGTGGAGTCCGTTGTGGAAACGAACCCCCCAGTCGAGTGGAGCTTAGAGAGAGTGGTGTCAGACAGTATTGAGTATCCTGTAACCAGATGGGTAAACCCATTCCCCAGAAAGGGACTTACAGTCTCTAGGAATATCAAACTTAAAGGCGTCAAAGTGAGTTTAATGTGTACTTTTAGTTTTATGAATGACAAGTAATCATTCATTTAAAATTACATCAATACCACTGTACGTGTATGGGCGGGCGGGTGGGTCAATGCCACTGTACGTGTATAGGTGGGCGGGTGGGTCAATACCAATGTACGTGTATCGGTGGGTGGGTCAATACCACTGTACGTGTATAGGTGAGTGGGTGGGTCAATACCACTGTACGTGTATGGGTGGGCGGGTGGGTTGTTTTTATGGGTTGTTCAAAAAGTATCACTGTACGTGTATGGGTTAGCGGGTGGGTCAGTATCACTGTACGTGTATGGGTGGGCGAGTGGGTTAGTATCTCTGTATGTGTAGGGTGCGTGCGTGCGTGTGTGTGTGTGTGTGTGTGTGTGTGTGTGTGTGTGTATGTGTGTGTGTGTGTGTGTGTGTGTGTGTGTGTGTGTGTGTGTGTGTGTGTGTGTGTGTGTGTGTGTGTGTGTGTGTGTGTGTGTGTGTGTGTGTGTGTGTGTGTGTGTGTGTGTGAGATAGAGAACGCCTACCACCGGTGTTAACGCAGTATGACTGTTTTTCCTCAACATCTGGATTATTATATTTTTCAACTAATAAAATAGATCTTTAGCTTCAATTTCCCTTTTAATTATTTAACATTATTATTTTGTAACTTGTATTAAATAATACTGAACCACCCACCCCTACAAGTACAATGATACTGACCCACCCACCCCTACATGTACAGTGTTAGTTTTTTTTTTTCTATAATATCCACCACATGAGTGTTTATTTGTAATACCATTATTTATTTGAAACATTAATATTTATAAGGTTAAAGGTGAGTCTAGTATAAACCCCCACATGATACAGTGGATTCAACTATTAAATATTAGCTGTCCATAGTCACAGGAGCCACAAGTGTAATATATGTTCAATGTACAGGAGACCAGTCAAATATGATATTGCTATTTTCAGATTGCATCACAGAGATTCCATTCGAGTGAGGAATGCTCACTGGTTTATAAGGAGAATGTGACGGTAGTCCTGAAGAAAGATTGGGCAGTCAAGTTCTCAGGGACCAAGTACGTCGAGGAAACGCCTTACAACAGTACATTCACAGTACCGTTCCACAAGCCAGTTTTGATAGAGGCAGGCAAAAAGTACTGGATCATTGTGCAGTTCGACAAACACGGAGACTACCTGTTTACCAGAGACGCAACCAGCCTGTATACCATGCATAATAATAAGGTTCAACTATATGAAGAGTTTTCCCCAATCACAGAATTTTTGTTTTTAGATAAACCAGAAGACTAACTAAAATATTATTTTACTAGGTTTGAAACAAATTTCCTACTAGGTATAGAATAGCATAAAATTCTATTTGAAAATTTGCAGTTTCTACTTTGATTATCAATAAAGTAAATTTGTCATAAACTCACTAAACAAACTAAATAAAAACTGCATTTAAAAATGTAAATTTCTGTTATGTAATCAGAGTGTATGCAATGTTCTGTTAAATACAAATTATTTCACTATTCAAGTAGTATGTCAGAGCAAATAATCATTACTTATCTAGAATTACATAGATTTGATGTCAAAACTAAATCAACCATAGTACAGTAAAACATTGAAAGTTTTCAAGGGTCATTTGGAACCTAGGATGATCTGCATCAGTGAGAATCTAGTTATTCAATCCATTTTACATTGAATTTGCTCTTTATTCGCATTACAACTAAATTATGATTGTTATTTGTTTGGATCACACGGCTTTAGTTAATGCAGTATAAGATTAGGCCTGCAATTAAAAATTAATATTCAACTAAATAATTGATGAGAGTTGTTTGGAAATTATTTGTTAGCATTTGATTGTTCATTATTCTTAACTGTTAAGAAATTTCCAACACTTCAAATTAAAAAAAAAACTCACAATGATTCATATGTACAAAAACTCCTGTCGTACCCAGACATAAAACTCGCCACAAACTAAATCCCCATCCCAGACGCGAGTGTAGTGGTTTAAGAATCCATGGTTCCCAGACCTGGCTGACTCGCTAGAATACTGTGTTAGATAATCTCAATTGTAATGTTTCAACAATTTTTATGTTAACTATTGATTGAGTAATATATTTGAGTTTTGTTGTTTTGTTTCTGATCATACAAGTAATCGTTTGTAAGAAGCATGTTTAGATAAAGTTAACACGTTCACTGCTATAGTAAAAACACTCTAACCGACCCGGGAAACTAAGTACTATAAAATTTAATTTTACTTTTCATAAGGTATAGACAGCCCAAAAACAGCAAAACGAAGTTGGTTGTAGCATGGGAAAAAGTTGTTTATGACGTCATAAGTTGTGGTCTGGATACGGTCCATCAGCCTCTTGGGATGCTGGAAGACCAATCAACAGGTGAGCCATCACCAGGTATGGCCACCAATAGCTTAATTGGTGAACAATGAATAGCTTATTGTCCTTCAAAAAGTTAATTTTTTGAGTCCAGCAGTGTTGTTACACCAAATAGGGTTCAAAACTGCATCGTCACTTTCGGTGTCGGAATCTTCACTTGTAATAATGTCGTCACTCAAATCAAGGTCATCAACAGTGTTGTCAGCCATGTTTCAACAATAATAATTACACTAAATACTACAATAATATACACTAAACACACTTATTTACATAAATAACAAACTTATTTACATGAAGAAATCACTAAATTACATCAATTGTAAAACTCCGCTCGAAAAAACGATAGATAAAAACGGAAAATGCAAAAATATAGAACGGTTCACATTCGTATAGCGGCCGACGTAAGGTCTACCTCGCGCAAGTAAATGTTACTTATTTACATAAATAACAGACTTATTTACATGAAGAAATCACTAAATTACATCAATTGTAAAACTCCGCTCGAAAAAACGATAGATAAAAACGGAAAATGCAAAAATATAGAACGGTTCACATTCGTATAGCGGCCGACGTAAGGTCTACCTCGCGCAAGTAAATGTTACTTATTTACATAAATAACAAACTTATTTACATGAAGAAATCACTAAATTACATCAATTGTAAAACTCCGCTCGAAAAAACGATAGATAAAAACGGAAAACGCAAAAATATAGAACGGTTCACATTCGTATAGCGGCCGACGTAAGGTCTACCTCGCGCAAGTAAATGTTACTTATTTACATAAATAACAAACTTATTTACATGAAGAAATCACTAAATTACATTAATTGTAAAACTCCGCTCGAAAAAACGATAGATAAAAACGGAAAACGCAAAAATATAGAACGGTTCACATTCGTATAGCGGCCGACGTAAGATCTACCTCGCGCAAGAGCTGAGCTCACACTGACTGCATAGCTACAACAGTGTAGAGTGGTATGGGCCCGGTCCACGCGCCACCAGCGCCCACCCGCACTGAACGTGTTAAACTTGAATTAAAAGTATGTACTTGTATAAGGTTATTTCATACTTATATGATTACACTCTTTGATATCTTGACATTAATTGAAATAAAAAGTTAAAGTTAGTTACACCTGCAACGAATTCCAAACATTGCTTACAACAATTAATTGAACAGAACCGTCGTCCCCTAGGCAATCCACTAACCAATTACAAACAACCTTCCCCCACTTCACGGTCAATGGTCAGATCAGTGGCGAGGGCCCTTTTTGACGTGTGTGTGGTGCCCATTTGAGTTCGAGTTGAGCACATGTACCATCTACTCTCTTAAGGTCGTAAGTTACTTAGGCTCTCCTTTAAGACTGGTTAAGAAGTTACTTGGGGGGGGGGAAGCATCCAATATATAGAACCTGTTCATGAATAAGGGAGGTTTCAGCCAGTGATGAGACGAGTCAAGTACAAAGTACTCGCTGAATTCAAGTCAAGCAAGTACTCGTATGTACTTGAGTCAGTTCACACCAGACTTGAGTCAGAATGAATAGACTTGGGCGGGCATGGTACAGACAAACACAGGTACTTGTTTGTTTGGTCATTGTGGACTCGATATCGAGTTCGAGACAGAGTCCAACCAAGTTGTGCGATTGGCTTAGGTTTTCTCAGATCAGCCAATCAGCAATCATGTCTTGAACTAGGTCCGAAATATCCCAACTATTGATGAAGTATCACGAATATGTATGATTATGTCACGAAGGAAACCCTGTCTGTATTATAAGGGATTGCCTGTTATTTCTCACGGAAACACACAAATATTTTTGTCCCCTTCTTAGAAACTGGCGCGGGCTTCCTCTAATTCTCCCCCCTAATGTGAAATGTTGTATTTGGTTAGGTTTTCATTAAGAAATTCATTTTTATTGTAACATCTTAGGCTAACTGTTATGTTTGTTGTATAAATGGTTAGTACCATTAAAAATAATAAATTACATTAACGATCTAGAATTGTTACATACATTTCCTCAATTCAACAGTTTTTAATACTTTGATCATTATTATCATATTGTAAATCCAAAATGAAGTAAATTGTGTCATATTAGTATAATTTATGGATTGATTATCACACAATTACATATTAAGTTAACATAATTTGTGTAATCGTTTAAAACAGTTTTACAAATTTAATTAGTTAGGTAGGTCTGTACTGTATTCGCACTAGATTTTTGCTGTGGACTCGGTCTCATGAATGATTTCAGAAACAGAACAACCGTTCGAAGATTTGTACTCGAATTTGGCCCCTTTTGCAGAACTAGAAATTGCGTTTCCAGACTTGGACTCGAACAGCGCTACTCTCTCTACCCCCAGCCACAAGGATACCGAGTACTTTGTACTCAAGTTAGTAGTGTACTTGATTACGATTGACTCTTATTGCTCTTGTACTCGAATAGTCTCATCACTAGTTTCAGCACAGTTTCCTCTAGTCGAACAACGGTGTTTGCCCTTGGGATTAATTCTGTGTACAGCCTGAGCGTTCATTGCATACAAAAAGACAACGAGTGTGCAATGCTTGTTGAAACATTGTGATTTTTTTTAAACACTTGAAATTTAGAAATCTGCGAGCAATAAAGAATTATTAAAGAAATAAAGAAATTTATATAAATATTATTTTTAATTAATTTTTAACGAAATCGGCTTAGAATACTGCTTACAAAGCTGCATGGTCTAGCATCCCTTTCAGTTTACATTCAGTTCAATTCTATTCAAAGTTTCTGTATTCATCTAACTGTGAAAAATGCTTTTTGTTCTATAATAATTTGATTGAGATAACTAGGCGATGTAAATTAAAAAAAGAGGATCTTGTGACCGAACACCAACAGCTATAAAGCTTTCCAATTCTTCAAAATTAGTGGGAGTCAGTGTTCAGACTTGGTAAATACTCACCTGAGTTCAATACCATACTAATATACACACTGCTCTTCAGCATTGTTGATCTTTAGATTTGTCTTATTTGCTTTTAACTGATTCAGGTCATCCAAAGATGCAAGTTAATGAGTATAGTTGATAATTAACCATTAGTGAGTTAATTTTGGTAATCCATCTTCAAATTTTCTCTTTTAATTTAAGAATAATTGTTACCTTATATTATAATGATTGTCAAAATTGCCTTATAATGTTTTAACTGAAATGAATCTAAAGTTAATATTATAGTTGCTAATTAATTAATTGTATAGTTTTTGCCCAATATGTATAGTGTGTTGATGTTTTGAATGTACTGTAGCACCCGTTTTCAAGAAAACATACTATGAAGTCCACAAGTAAAATTGTAATTAAGTAGCAATTGTAATGTTCCTTATACAGTTTATTTTTAATTGATTAATTTGATTTTTTCCTAAACTAAAACTGAATGTCTGCAACTCTACAAAATTATGCACATGAAATAAGAGAAAATTAGGGAACTTAGCAGGGATAATTCATTTGTGTTCCTGCATTTATATTTCTTTCTACATAAATTAACTAAGCAATTTAAGTAATGTTACCATTGTTAAAGTATGATTTTGGAATTTTTTGATTACTTGTAAATTAGTTTAGTTGAAGTGAAGAATATTTAGTTATTTTGTATAGTATAAATTGTTTTCAATGGATTTTAATTTTATTTTATTCAAATGATCACTAATTCTTTGACCTCATAATCTGTGTGAATTGTGTGTTTTTCTGTGTAAATGGTTTTATTGTGATCATTTATTATAGCATTTTTTTCATATTTCACAAACTGTTTTACAATTATGATCGACTTTCCTCCGTGCATTTTTCTTATGCACTCACTTCATATTTTAATTCAACAGCTTTCATGTTTCACTCCCTTTTACCATGCAGCAACCATATGATTGATTACTCAAAAACCTGAGTGGTCTGTTTAGTTGTAAATCTGCCATTGATTTTACAAATATAATTAGTGTTGCTGGAGCTTATCAACTTCATAGTCTAAAATCAATCAAAATCTTATTAAAATGATTATTTAATGACGAAAAGTTTCAATTATTAATATTTAAATTAATGAGTGTAAAATATATTGCTTTCCCTTACCAATTTTCTCATAGTATTTCAGTTCACATTCCACTAAGGTGTTTTCTTCAGTAAATCTGTTAAGATTTTTAAATGGACACTTTTCTTTAGATAACCTAGTTTGTAAATGTTTACTGCAAGAATAAGGTTTAGGTAGATATACAGGGTTTGTCCGGAAAGTAATAGGACTGAGTCGATTTAAAAAAATTTATTGAGCTACTTGTTACAATTCTTTTAAAACTTTCAAAATAGGCTCCTTCTGCGTTGATGCAGCGCTGCCAGCGCGATTTCCAAGCATTGAAGGTGTCACGGAAGGCATTCTCCGGAATAGCCTTGAGAGCCGCGGTGCATGCTGCTTGGATCCCCTCTGTCGTCTCAAAATGCTTGCCTTTCATCGGCCTTTTCAGGCGAGGAAACTAAAAAAGGCCTAAGGGGCCACATCTGGGCTGTAGGGCGGCTGCTGAAGCGTTGGGATGCCGGCCTTGGTCAGGTAGCTGTTCACAAGAAAGGCGGTGTGAGCCGGGGTGTTGTGGTGCAACTTCCAGTCGGCTGCTATGTCTTGTGGGACCCGATGGACCCTTCGTTTGAGTCTCTTGAGCACTTCCACATAAAACTTGGCATTGACGGTTTGTCCAGGAGGAACAAATTCATGGTGGACGATGCCTTTGATGTCAAAAAAGACAATGAGCATCGTTTTCACTTTGGATTTGCTCATTCTTCCCTTTTTTGGATGAGGAGACGCCGTCGTGTGCCACTCGGAAGATTGCCTCTTTGTCTCTGGATCATACTCAAAGATCTACGACTCGTCACCTGTGATTACGTCATTCAAAAATTGGGGGTCACTTTCACACATGTTCAAATTTTCTTTGCACACTTCCACTCGCCGCAATTTCTGGTTGTCAGTGAGCACTTTTGACCATCTTCGCGCACACCTTGTGCATGTTCAAATGCTGTGTCACAATGTCATGAACCACAGATTTTGTTAAATTTAACATCTGGGCAATTAAACGAATACTTAGTCGACGGTCTGAGTTCAAAACTTTGCGCACACGAGTCACATTGTCGATGTTTGTCGAAGTCGAAGGTCTTCCGACACGGTCTTCATCAGCAACCTCTTCCCGGCCCTCCAAAAAGGCCTTGTGTCACCGAAACACACCACTTCTTGATAAAGCAACATCTTGGTAAGCCTGTTTCATTATATCAAACGTCTCTGTCGCAGATTTACTGAGTTTCACACAGAATTTAATCGCGTACCTCTGCTCTAAAGAACGCTGCATTTTCAGCTTGCACCACTCACAGAAACACGTCGTGCGAAAATGCCTGTCTTGACTCTCCAAGTGCTCGGAGACAACTGACCAGCCGCTTGTTCTTTAGCTAGGAACGCTCTCTACCGAATCCAGTCAGTGCGCGCACGCTCCGAAGTACAGTCGTGGCGGAAGAAAATGAGTCTTATTACTTTCCGGACAAACCCTGTAGATAATTATCAACTTTTATTCTTAAAGTGTTTTTTTCCTTTTTTTAATGTTTACTAAGCCATAGGACTAAGTGATCAGTTGAATTTCTTTATTTAAAGTACAACCATTAGGGGTTATCCCTAAATTACTTAATGCTGAAATCGGGCTTTTCAGACCTCCCTCCCGTCCCGTGCAATGTACTTGTAATGGTAATACCTAACCCCCTCAATAACTACGTAATACTGTCACCAACCCCTCCCATCCAATTTTTTACATCTATTTTCATGCAGATTTTGATTTATGATAGTCATTGTTTTGATTTTGTTTTGTTTGTTTTCTAACAGAGTGAGAATATACTACTAACTTTAAAATATTTTTTAAAAATCGTGTATTTTTGGAAAAAAACGGTCAATTTTTGTGAATGAATTCTAACAAATTTTTAATGGTTACGTAATGTTGCATAGAAACCCCCAATCCTCCCCATAATGGTGTTTAACGCTGCCGAAAACCCCCCTCCTCCCTAAAGGCATTATGTAATTTAGGGACGGTCCCTTAGATGGAAGATCCAGCCCACCATAATTTTATTTAAATTAAAATCCTTTACATTGGAAATCAAATTATTTTGTAATTTATAAAAAAATTATGTTACTACTTTATATTTTAAAGCATACAAAATGTATTTTAAAATATGGTATTTTTTGTAAGTTATTCTTAATTTTATCTTTAATAGCACGCTTATTTATTGCTACCTTTATTTGTAAGGCTCCTTTTATGCAACGTATTGCGCGACCAGTGTTGTGTGTACATCGTCCGACATGAGTTAAAATATCACTTCCTCTTTGAGCGCCAAAAGATGCGCCCGGCATCATTCTTGTACCGGGGAATTTTATCATTAACGCAGATTGCATTGGTTGCAGTAAGAAAATATTGTAGCTTGTACATAGTGTAGTTTCCAAGATTTTAGTTATGAAAACAAATTAAACTTACCTATATTGTTCTGGGTAAATTACAACACAGTACCAGGAGACCGAGCATCGCTCAGTTGAATTTTACAAATTAAAGAGGTAGCGTCCACATCTCCCAGAGGATCCTGAGGATTGTTTGTTGATATTCTACCCTGTAGTTTATTAATAAGATTTCGTTTCAGAGGTCTTACTCGTTTACCTTTAGCCTCTTTGTGGAACTCGGCCTACTGCCTCACGGGGGAAGTTCGGCCTGTGGCCTCATCGATGCACTCTAGTCCCATTTGTGGATCTCGGCATGTCGCTTTGTAAGAAAGATCAGCCTACTTAAGTAATATGACCCTGAATTTTGGTTTTTAGGGCAGTGGAGCTCATAAACATAGTCTTTTCTAAACTCAAATAGAATATTTTTGTTAACCTCATTCTACAAAATGCAAAATAAATATCATTATACTGCTAAGTAACTATAGAAACACATAAAAACTACACTACCTAGAAAAGAAAACAGTAGGTATTGTGCGCATCTCCCATGACGTCACATGTGCTAAATGCCAAAAATGAACACAAAAATACTGTTCTAATTCCCATAATTACAATTCAAGTTGATAAGTGATCATAACTTGCTTACTATTTAGCTGAATGCTTCTTTGCAATTGGTACATTTAGTTATCAGTCAATAAAATAGAATAAACAAATCAGCTGATTTCGTCCATGTGACGTCACAGTCTACTGTGCAGCCTTGTCGTGACACATGAGAAGTCTAGGAGCCTCTGGGGCAGAAATAAGAATTTTCCCAGGGTTGAGACTGGTGCCAATCAATTTTCGTGGTCAAAAACCCCTATAAATGTTTAAAAATACTTGGAGCCAAAAAGTTTGTCAGGACGTGGCTTTTTTTAGATAATAATAAGATACTTCTTCCCATTGACTTTGTGTTTGTAGTCCTCATTGGAAGAACCACATACCACTAGTTGTGACTTCACTGCCTCTGTAAGAACTTCAATATCACACAGAAAGTCTCCCATGACTGGAACCAATGAATCAGAGCCCTGCTACCTCTAATAGCAGATCAAAAGTGAAAGTGTGAGTGAGCACCAGTCAGTGAATATTACCCTTGATAAATCTTCAGTTGTATGTAGTGATAGTATTTTGATTAATATTAATCTAAATCTTGCATTAGTCTCACCAGTAAACCGTTCTTTTTTTAGGACAAAACAAATCATATAAAACAACCAGAAGTTGGTAACCAACCATTAGTTTCTAATGTGCATGTTGATTACTATTTTAAACCCTTAATATCAGATTTTGAACCAGCTACCTTTGGTGTACAGCCAGCTACTAATTTAAAATTTCTATTTTTTAAATATTCAGGGCATTAAAAGTAAAACTTTTCTTTTAGAAAGTTTTATTTTAAATATAACTGATCTTAAATGCATTTGAACACTGTCTTAAAACTTGTAAAATTCAGTTGGTGTCCCCTCAACATGTGTACTGTATTAGTGTTGCTGATCGAACTGACCATATTAGGGGTGGGTCTGCAATCTTTATTCACAACCTCTTACAGGCAAGAATCTGTAAAGTTAACCAATTCTGGCGTGAATTTCATTTTGAGGTTGTAGCCTCCTTTATTTATTCTTTAAAATTAATTGTTGTTTCAGTATATCACTCTACTGCAGGAGATTCTAATATTTTTCTTGAGTGTCTTGAACATTTCTACATTTAAATCAATGGACTAGCTATATCAGGAGGTGATGTAAATTCAAAAATTGATGTTACGACAGAGAAAAGAACAGTAAAACAATTACGAAATATTTTAAGGCAATTTAATTTTTTTATTTTGAATTTCCAACCCACAAGGAAAAAATCTGTTTGGACAATGTTTTTATCAACTGTAAAAAAAGGGAAGGAATATCTACTGAAGTTTTTGAATTTCTTTTTTCAGATCATGTTGGTCTCCTCATCTCTTTACCCTTTCTAAAACTAGATCTAGTGACAGCAAAATTGCATCTAACAAACCGACTAAAAATTCATTAAATAATTTTCTGCCAAAAACTTCTTTTAAAACTATTGCATAGAGATTAAGTTGTTATCAGTGGGAAGTATTGCTTACAAGTAAAAATGCCAAGCAAGTCTTTGAGTCTGTCTTCATTATATTATGTAATAATATAAATTATGCCTTGACTAAAAGTAGCAATAAAAAATACAAAAATAAAACGAACAATGGTAGTTGGTACTCTACAGATTTAGCCTCTATGAAAAACAAATTATTATTTTTAAACTCTTTGATTAAATCAACTGGTGCAAATGAAACTTTGAATTTAAGGGTAAATATCAAGAACTTAAAAAGCAGTTTAAAAAATGAATTCATGAAGCAAAAATTAAATTTAATGCTCAAATTATAGAGCAAGGTCAAAATAAATGTAAAAAAAGCTTGGGAAATTATAAAATAAAACTCTGTTTTTGGACCTGCTGTACTGGAGTTCCATGGATGGCATATCACTTGATATATTTATTTTTTTTTTATTGAATCAGTTGTCTCAACTAAACAATCACTACATAAAGTGAATTATTAGAAAATAACAGTATCATTAAGATCGAAAACCAAAGTTGTTTTATCTGTGAACGGAAAACCAAAGTTGTGACACATCTGCTAAGGAAGTCACCAACGTCACCAAAAGATTAAAGAACTCAGACAGACTTGATGTTATAGAATATCAAATAATCTTTTAAAAGCTTTGGTACCCTGTTTAGCTCAACCTCTCTCTCAGTGTGTTAATCTTTGTATCCAGGAAGTGGTTTTCCCTGAACAGTTAAAAATATCTAGAGTTCGCCCAATTTTTAAAAAAGGACCAAAAAATGAACTTCAAAAATGAACCTGGAAGTTATCGACCAGTATCGGTTATACCTGTACTTTCAAAAATATTTGAGCTTTTAGTCTGTGAAAAACTAAGCATATTCTTTAAAAATAACAATTATTTTACTGCCTCACAGTTTGGATTTAGAAAGGGTAAATCTGCCATAATGGTAGTTGATGGCTTATTTAATAAAATTATAAAATCTTTTGAAAATAAAGAATTTACTCAAGTTACTCTATGTGAAGTCAGTAAAGCATTTTATTGCGTTAATCACTCAGATCTTCTATTTAAACTAAAATTTTATGGAATTTCTGGGCCTTAACATAGGCCCAATTTTTTGGAATCCTACCTTTTTAAACTTAAACAGCGGGTTTTTATCAATGGAGAATGGTTTGAGGAAATGACTGTTAAATGGGGTCTACCTAAGGGGTCCGTCCTTGGTCCACTCCTTTTTCTTATTATAATAAACGATCTTCCATATTCAATTCAGTCATCAACATTTTTATTTGCTGACGATACCACTTTTTTAATCGTAGCACTGACATAAATCAACTTGAAATTCTTATTAAAAATACATTTGATGACCCTTCACTTTGGTTCAACAGTAACGGATTCCTCCTCAATCCAGAAAAAACACAGAATATTTTATTCACCTCAAGATCTTACGATAAAGATAATTGTTCACATAAAAATTACTTTATAAGTGTTAAATTTATAGGAATTTTAATTGATAATAATCTTTCATGAAATTCTCATATTGAGTACATATCAAAATTGTCCAGAGTAATTTTTCTTTTAAGCCAATTAATGAATTGTATAAATAAGGAGTATGTTAGAATTGCATACTTTGCATTTTCCCAGGCAGTGTACAGATATGGGTTAATATTCTACGGAAACTGTAGCAGAATAAACAAAATTCTCATTTTGAAAAAAGGCCTTAAGGGCTATAACTAAATCACAGCCTTTAGTGCACTGCAAACCAATTTTCATTGAAATGAAAATTCAGAGTGTACATTTTTGATTTATTAAGCTACATTTTACAAAATCCTGGTGATTTAAATTTTGTCGAACACTCATTCATATAATACTAGAAATAGAAATAATATTGCTGTAGATATTCACAGGCTCTCAAAAACACTTAATAGTTTCTTTAAAAGTTTATAACAAGTTAAAGAAATCTATTGAAACATATCCTAAAGAAAATTTTTTTAATAAATTATATAACTGGTTGGTGAAAACCCCTTTTTTATTCTCTAAATGAATTTTATCAATTTGACAATATTCTACTGTACTTGTTTTTTGTATTATTGTTTTCATTTATAGTATTGCTGATCTTGTTTAGGACTATCTGTAAAAATTATGACAATGTCAATGCTTGTAAAGCCTTACGACAAATAAAGATTAATTGATTGATAGATTGAATGGAGCAAACTGAACATACCATTCACACCGACAACATAACACAGAAGGGGCATTTGCTCGATGCACGCTTGAAAACCGTTATCCTAGCATATGCCAAATTATGCTTTGTATAAATAGCCTCATATGCTCTAATGTTACTAGAGGCTTGGACACGATGTGCATAACTTAGGTAAGCGTATCATGTTATAAGGGCATGTATCGAACTCACATTGGGCGCGGTGGAAATGTCTCATCATTACACATATCTTGTGATACACATCGCTCGACGTGCTGCTTGAAAGGGGCATAAGTGTTGATTGTTGAATATCTTTTTACTTTCACAAAGGATTTAATAACCAACACTAATCAAATTATTTTTTTTATTTTATTGTTTTGTTGTCTTCTCACTTCTTTAACATTCTTCCTTTTCAATCCTTCAACAACAATATTTTCATCATAGTTGTGTTCTCAAATCCAGTTAATGTTCTTATTAATCACGATGTAGTATGTACATATAAAAATAATAACCATATGATTTCATATTCTTACTTTTATTTCTTTGCTGTTATAAATGAAAATAATAACTCCCACCCAACCATCACATATTCAAAATCTTTCTCAATCAATTTTAGAATGTATCACAATTAACCTCTTCTCTTTTAATTTCGTTAAGATAGATCAGTAATATATGTACTTATGGGAATATAGTAACCTTTTGTTTCGAGAGTTTTTGTTTTATTAACCTATATTCAGGGCTGAAATTATTTTTAAAATATATATATATATATATATAGTCCAATTTTCATGTTTCTGAAGGATTAAGCTAAAATAAATAAAACTCAATTTATTCATTGGCAAAACGTTAATATAAATGTACAGTTATGGTGTATGTGTTGAAAGGTAGTTATTACGTTATGTAGTGGAATTAAGATTTTATTTTTATAAGGGTTGTGATATGAGCATCGTGTTCTAGTCAGACATAGGTTCTGCATTTATTTTATAAACTTCCCTCCTATTTAATTACCATTAAAAATAGAATATGTTGTATTCCATTAAGTTTACATGTTTCTGAAGGATTAAGCTAAAATAAATAAAACTCAATTATTTATTGGCAAAACGCCTTTATGTTAAATAAATGTACAAGTATGGCATATGTGTTGAAAGCTAGTTATGTAGTGGAATTGAGATTTTATTTTTATAAGGGTTGTGATATGAGCTTTGTGTTCTAGTCAGACATAGGTTCTGCATTTATTTTATAAACTTCCCTCCTATTTAATTACCATTAAAAATAGAATATGTTGTATTCCATTAAGTTTACATGTTTCTGAAGGATTAAGCTAAAATAAATAAAACTCAATTATTTATTGGCAAAACGCCTTTATGTTAAATAAATGTACAAGTATGGCATATGTGTTGAAAGCTAGTTATGTAGTGGAATTGAGATTTTATTTTTATAAGGGTTGTGATATGAGCTTTGTGTTCTAGTCAGACATAGGTTCTGTATTTATTTGATAAACTTCCCTCCTATTTAATTACCATTAAATATAGAAAATGTTGTAGTCCATTAAGTTTATATGTTCATTCTAATAAATAAATATATTTATCAGTGAAACCTATTTGTTTTCTATGTCCTCAAGGTTGATATGAATTCAATGTGATCAAGAAATGGATTTGGCATTAATGATCAAGAAACAGATTGAAAAATATCTCCAAGGGGCATCTTGCACAATGAATCTTATAATATTAGTGTTTTTACTTTCTCCCATATGTGTTAGCATAGAGAAAATACTGTATTGTGATCGTCCAAAAGATATTTTTTTACCATGTCAGTTGGTCTATTGTATGAAAGTTGGTATGTAGGTGTAATTAGCTAATATCTCCAGACCAATTCTTCACTTTTTGAAATTTTAGAATTTTTTTATTTTATGGACAAAAAACATACAAAATTGTTTTTTTCAAAAAGGGCTCTAACGATTTTGATTTAATTTTCATATAAGATGTGAATTAATTTAAAATATTTTAGTAAAGATTGCATGTCAATAAGTTTAATTGTTTTTTAGTTACTTAATGTGTCTTACTAACAGCTGGACTCAATAAATCAAAACAAAAGTTAGAAACCTTCTTCAAATAATATATGGCAACTTTGAAGGTCAATGGGGCAGAGCCCTAAAGGTTAGTTGCAAATCTTTTATTTTTCTTGCTATCTACAATATCAGAGCTTTAAAATGAGCAATATCCGAAGGCTGTAGGTGGATCGTAGCGCTTGGAATTTTAACGCAACCGATTTGCCTTATGAAATTAAATATATTTCCTAGTAAATATATATGGCTAAATGGTTGCCATTGACATGGACAGTACTAGAGACGTTTGGAATGTCCATGTTGGATGGTAGTCAAGGTTTGGATGTTGTGTAGGGAAGAGAACTGAGTGTCAGTTAGCTGAAAATCAGACCAAGACTATGTGGTTCGGACTCCACGTAAAGCTGTAGGTCCTATAGTTGTCCGACTATTGGGCTATTAATAAATAGCCCTTCTGAGCTAAGTCGAACTCAGATAGTAACATTGACTACATTCATCACACTCTTTCGAACTCCATATTCGCTCATATCTTGACAATCGGTGTCTTAAGAATAAATGTTAAAAAATATATTTAAAATATCACTATTAAAATCTATCTCAAAATCATTTTCAACAAACTTTTTAGAGTTACGAGCATTGAGAATGCATGCATGTATATAGACATTAGGCAAAGATTGCCCTTTTGGGAAAGAATGAAATTAAGTATTACCTTTGTTATATTGTCTTTCACTAGTTTGACAACCAGCAACTACACACCAGGGCAAGGTCCTTATCTAATTTTTTTAAATATTATAATACAAATAAAAACAAACTCAAACCTCCAAGCATAGCAACAAATTAAGTTTGACATACGTATTTTGAAGTTTTAACTTATACAACCGGCGACTGCTCATTACGGCATAATTTTTTTTAAGGAGAAGCTTATCTCCTCCTTAACCTTACTGTGCCCATTCCTCATAGACTATTGATCTGTGCGAGGAATTTATTCAGACAGAGTAAGGGGGCGAAACAGTACAGTAGAAGGTGAATATTACTGATAAATCTTTCAGTCTAAGCCAGATTCGAACCAGCGCTACCTCTAACTCAGGCTCAGAGTCCTGACGCCTTAGAACACACGGCCACCAGATCGCCACAAGTACAATAATGAGATAAACGCAACAAACTATAAATTAGATGGCACCAAACATGGTAACAAATTCAGTATAACATAAAAGTTTTAGAGGAATGAATGCACTTTCTAGCAGGCAAACTAGCTGTTCGCCAATGTGGCGTCACTGTCACATCGGTATATTGTGCAGTCTAGTCGTGATACCTTCCGTAATATTACCGTGTAATTATACCGTTATTGTGTAGGGGAGAGAACTGAGTATCAGACTAGTCAGTTAGCTGAAAATCAGACCAATACTATGTGGTTCGGATTCCACATAAAGCTGTAGGTCTTATAGTTGCCCGAATATTGGGCTATTAATAAATAGCCCTTCTGAGTTTTATTTATTACATAAATAATTGTACCGTAAATTATACCGTAATAATTTACCGTGAGTAATATTACCAACCATTTTAATTACTACTAATATTATTAGTTAGTTGACTAATAATATTAGCTTTTTTACAAGTACTAATATGTTGTATTTCACAATCAAAGCTAAACCACAAATAATATTAAATAATTTTTAAAAGTACTAATAATTTATAATCAGCTGTTTTAAAATCAATAGAACAAACATTTTTATTAAATTAAGCATATTTTGGATGTTATTAGAATTGTTTGTTACATTGATCTTTATTTCTGTTCTACACGATGTCAAAAAGTGTACTGAATAGAAAACTTAGACGGTGTTTTCTCAATAAAATAAAAGGATACTGTTTGGGAAATTCAATAGTAACATTGCAAAAGAAATTAAGGCTAATTGTTGGAAAGAGATTTGTTGCTATGCCAAAGCGATTGGTGCCATCAAGGAAGACAGAGATCATACATACATGAGAGATATTTGGTACAACAGTAGTGATGGTGTGTATATGGGACAGGAAGAGAAAGAATTGTATGACGTCACGCAGAGGTTGAAAACCAATAGCCTGTGTGACATCATACAACTCTTCCTCTTCCTGTCCCATATACACCCTATCACTACTAACAACACTTTAAAGACATGTTCAGTGGTAAGTATACATTTAGTAATCTAATATAAGATAATCAATATAATTAATTACACAATCAAAAATTATTTCCAAAATACTGTGTCCTTTTTTATCCAAATCGATTATTTCAGAAACACCATAACTGAAAAATTCACTTTATTGCAGGAAATTGATCTATTAAGTAAAACTATCGTTTAGTACAGAAACACATCTACTATGCTGCTAAGCCAGTTAAAATGAGCGAGGAAGTATTCGTTGATTGCAGAAACACCATATCTGATAGCAGTTGGGTGGCTTTTTGCAGTAAACATGTGGTATTTTATTTTCTAAGAAAGATGGGTTGGTAGGAAAGTAGCGGTGAAACAGTTCATCACCAGATTAACTTACTCAACATTTACTTTGAAGAAGTTTGAAAAAGCATCAGAACTTCCGGTTCAAGTGGCCTATCCCCTGGAAAGGTAAATTTAAATATATTTTTTATTTATCACATTTTCTCCATTAGCAGATAATGTAGGTTTCCAAAATTATGACACAAAATTAAATTAATTAAACTGTTGTATATAGTTTTAAAAATATTTTACACAATTTACTACTACTTTTTTTGTAACATAGAACAGAACTTCAAATTATTATTATTATTTTTTTTGTACCCATATATAAGAACTAGAAGGAGAATATTAGAAAACTGACTGAGTATACTACAGGATATGAAGAGTTTTATGACTTAATCTTACAGTGCTAACAACATACAAAAACAGTCCTGAATATCCTGCCGGTGATATTGACTAAATCTCATTAACAAGCGTGTTTCATCGTTACTTTGTAAATATTTAAGTTATCTGACATTTCACTGTAATCAGTTTACATACTAACGCCTAAAATTTGTGTAAAGCAGAAGAAAACAATGATTTAATAAACTATTAAGTTTTTAATACATTTGTTTATTGTAGAAACACCATAACTTGGTCGTTTATTGCAGAAACCCGCAAGTAAACATTTTATGTTAAATTTTATTTAACAAAGGTATTTTTTCATAGTATTAAAAATGATTGAAGGTTCAAACCTTATCCAAAGGTATTATAGGAGTAGGGAAGTTTTTCTCAATTTCCTGAAAATTTCACAATTTATAGTTAGGGGGTTTCTGAAGTAATCAATTAATTGTATAGCTACTCTACTAAATAAGGTTTATTTGTTGGTTTAGTCAAGGTGTGAGCAGTCTCTAATCTTATTTATTTGTTGGTTTAGTCAAGGTGTGATAGCAGTCTCTAATCTTATTTATTTGTTAGTTTAGTCAAGGTGTGATAGCAGTCTCTAATCTTATTTATTTGTTGGTTTAGTCAAGTTGTGAGCAGTCTCTAATCTTATTTATTTGTTGGTTTAGTCAAGTTGTGAGCAGTCTGTAATCTTATTTATTTGTTGGTTTAGTCAAGGTGTGATAGCAGTCTCTAATCTTATTTATTTGTTGGTTTAGTCAAGGTGTGATAGCAGTCTCTAATCTTATTTATTGGTTGGTTTAGTCAAGGTGTGATAGCAGTCTCTAATCTTATTTATTGGTTGGTTTAGTCAAGGTGTGATAGCAGTCTCTAATCTTATTTATTTGTTGGTTTAGTCAAGGTGTGATAGCAGTCTCTAATCTTTATTTATTTGTTGGTTTAGTCAAGGTGTGATAGCAGTCTCTAATCTTTATTTATTTGTTGGTTTAGTCAAGGTGTGATAGCAGTCTCTAATCTTTATTTATTTGTTGGTTTAGTCAAGGTGTGATAGCAGTCTCTAATCTTTATTTATTTGTTGGTTTAGTCAAGGTGTGATAGCAGTCTCTAATCTTTATTTATTTGTTGGTTTAGTCAAGGTGTGATAGCAGTCTCTAATCTTATTTATTTGTTGGTTTAGTCAAGTTGTGAGCAGTCTCTAATCTTATTTATTTGTTGGTTTAGTCAAGTTGTGAGCAGTCTCTAATCTTATTTATTTGTTGGTTTAGTCAAGTTGTGAGCAGTCTCTAATCTTATTTATTTGTTGGTTTAGTCAAGTTGTGAGCAGTCTCTAATCTTATTTATTTGTTGGTTTAGTCAAGGTGTGATAGCAGTCTCTAATCTTATTTATTGGTTGGTTTAGTCAAGGTGTGATAGCAGTCTCTAATCTTATTTATTGGTTGGTTTAGTCAAGGTGTGATAGCAGTCTCTAATCTTATTTATTTGTTGGTTTAGTCAAGGTGTGATAGCAGTCTCTAATCTTTATTTATTTGTTGGTTTAGTCAAGGTGTGATAGCAGTCTCTAATCTTTATTTATTTGTTGGTTTAGTCAAGGTGTGATAGCAGTCTCTAATCTTTATTTATTTGTTGGTTTAGTCAAGGTGTGATAGCAGTCTCTAATCTTTATTTATTTGTTGGTTTAGTCAAGGTGTGATAGCAGTCTCTAATCTTATTTATTTGTTGGTTTAGTCAAGTTGTGAGCAGTCTCTAATCTTATTTATTTGTTGGTTTAGTCAAGTTGTGAGCAGTCTCTAATCTTATTTATTTGTTGGTTTAGTCAAGTTGTGAGCAGTCTCTAATCTTATTTATTTGTTGGTTTAGTCAAGTTGTGAGCAGTCTCTAATCTTATTTATTTGTTGGTTTAGTCAAGTTGTGAGCAGTCTCTAATCTTATTTATTTGTTGGTTTAGTCAAGTTGTGAGCAGTCTCTAATCTTATTTATTTGTTGGTTTAGTCAAGTTGTGAGCAGTCTCTAATCTTATTTATTTGTTGGTTTAGTCAAGTTGTGAGCAGTCTCTAATCTTATTTATTTGTTGGTTTAGTCAAGGTGTGATAGCAGTCTCTAATCTTATTTATTTGTTGGTTTAGTCAAGTTGTGATAGCAGTCTCTAATCTTATTTATTTGTTGGTTTAGTCAAGTTGTGAGCAGTCTCTAATCTTATTTATTTGTTGGTTTAGTCAAGGTGTGATAGCAGTCTCTAATCTTTATTTATTTGTTGGTTTAGTCAAGGTGTGATAGCAGTCTCTAATCTTTATTTATTTGTTGGTTTAGTCAAGGTGTGATAGCAGTCTCTAATCTTATTTATTTGTTGGTTCAGTCAAGTTGTGAGCAGTCTCTAATCTTATTTATTTGTTGGTTTAGTCAAGTTGTGAGCAGTCTCTAATCTTATTTATTTGTTGGTTTAGTCAAGATGTGATAGCAGTCTCTAATCTTTATTTATTTGTTGGTTTAGTCAAGGTGTGATAGCAGTCTCTAATCTTTATTTATTTGTTGGTTTAGTCAAGGTGTGATAGCAGTCTCTAATCTTTATTTATTTGTTGGTTTAGTCAAGGTGTGATAGCAGTCTCTAATCTTTATTTATTTGTTGGTTTAGTCAAGGTGTGATAGCAGTCTCTAATCTTATTTATTTGTTGGTTTAGTCAAGTTGTGAGCAGTCTCTAATCTTATTTATTTGTTGGTTTAGTCAAGTTGTGAGCAGTCTCTAATCTTATTTATTTGTTGGTTTAGTCAAGTTGTGAGCAGTCTCTAATCTTATTTATTTGTTGGTTTAGTCAAGTTGTGAGCAGTCTCTAATCTTATTTATTTGTTGGTTTAGTCAAGTTGTGAGCAGTCTCTAATCTTATTTATTTGTTGGTTTAGTCAAGGTGTGATAGCAGTCTCTAATCTTATTTATTGGTTGGTTTAGTCAAGGTGTGATAGCAGTCTCTAATCTTATTTATTGGTTGGTTTAGTCAAGGTGTGATAGCAGTCTCTAATCTTTATTTATTTGTTGGTTTAGTCAAGGTGTGATAGCAGTCTCTAATCTTTATTTATTTGTTGGTTTAGTCAAGGTGTGATAGCAGTCTCTAATCTTATTTATTTGTTGGTTTAGTCAAGTTGGTGAGCAGTCTCTAATCTTATTTATTTGTTGGTTTAGTCAAGTTGTGAGCAGTCTCTAATCTTAAAATTTGTGGAAAGCAGAAGAAAACAATGATTTAATAAACTATTAAGTTTTTAATACATTTGTTTATTGTAGAAACACCATAACTTGGTCGTTTATTGCAGAAACCCTCAAGTAAACATTTTATGTTAAATTTTATTTAACAAAGGTATTTTTTCATAGTATTAAAAATGATTGAAGGTTCAAACCTTATCCAAAGGTATTATAGGAGTAGGGAAGTTTTTCTCAATTTCCTGAAAATGTCACAATTTATAGTTAGGGGGTTTCTGAAGTACCTAATCAATTAATTGTATACTCTACTAAATAAGGTTTATTTGTTGGTTTAGTCAAGGTGTGATAGCAGTCTCTAATCTTATTTATTGGTTAAACAGATATTACTATTTTGGAACTAACTTTAAAATAAATCCTTGATCTTTTATTGTTAATGAAAAAAGTTTTCACTGCTCAAATATTTTTTCTAGAAAGATGATTTCATGAGTTTACAGTAGTAATTCTGCTTTAGTTTTTTTTCTCTCTAATGTTGTATTGGGTTTAAATTATACATAAAATCAATATTTGCTAACAATTATCTTATTTTCAGGAAAATTTTGATAATGTTAAGAAGACTGGAACTGGTGGAGGGGGTATTGCTAAATGGAATGAAATTGATGACTGTGTGCTGATATTATTGATAATCCTGCAATTGAAGGTATAAATGTATCAGACAGCCTACAAAGTGAAGAGATCGCAGCAACAATTGACATGGAAAATGAAAATGATGAATTTGATTTTATAGTAATGTTCACAGTTATAACACCTGTATTAAATATAAAACAACTATTAATTTTCAAATGCTTAGTAAAACAATGAACATCCACATTGTTATTTCATTAAAGATTTACAATAAGCTTGAACATATTATTCACAGATATTCAGATAAACTATTCAAACTAAAATTTTACAGTTTCTCCTCGTATCTCCATTTTACTCATTACAGGAATTTTTTAATTCAAACGTAGAATATTAAATTGTTACATTTAGTTGTTTTGTCTTAAGTTCAATTTTACTATGTTTAAATTATTATTATTTTTTTTAATTATAATTTTAGGTTAGGTTACTAAAATTGTTAAGTCTGTATTTTCTTAATTGTTAAAATAATGTTTTTTCAAGATTTTTAATTCAGTGTTTAAGTTTATTATATTTTTGTTGGCTTATTGATTATTACATTTCTTGTTAACTATTTATATTAACTTCTTAAATCAAATAGGCCTACACTATCCTGTTTTGTGGGTTCCAGGTTTTAATTAAACGATCAACTAAACTAGTTCCATGGGCACAAACCTCCTCAGATTTATTTTAATCTGTTCTTTTTCTTCTTTTTTATTTTTAATGTTTTATTGATTTTTATATTTATTTTATGTGTTAGTTTTAGATAAGTACACTCAAACTCTTTTACTTTTGACTCATGGCCTTCTGGCAGCAATCTGACGTTGTCAATACTTGTTAAGGTTTTATGGCAATAAACATGATTTGATTTGGTCAACAGTACAACTCCTGACCCTCTAATTGAGAGGGACTGTAGCACCAAATTAAAAAATATTGTTCACAACAAAATACTGTGGACAAAACAATATCCAAAAAAAGTAAGTCATGCTACCTAATAATGTTTATTACAAACTGCAAATCTTTTTATAACAGGACGTTTCAGAACTCTCTTATGATATTTTAAGGCATTGTTTCTGGGACAAGAGTAAATGCAAATGTAAATTTGTGGGCCTTTTTTAAATTGTTGGAAAATCACTATAAGCTCATCAGACGCAATTTTTGTTTTTTATTGTATTATTTAGTTATTTGTTTCTAAAACTATTATTGCTGTGATCTCAAAAGTTGTTGATATAAAATTAGTGTTTTAAATTTGTTCTTAAAAATGTTTATATTTCCATTTGGAGAAATTAAAAACTGATTGTATTGGCTAATGAATTGTTTCCTATACTTTGTGACAAATATTTTTACTTTATGTATCCTATTCATTTGATTTAACCTTAAATAAATGTTATATGTGTAGGATTCAAGTATTACAAAATATAACCTTTTGTTTTAGGAAAGATAGCTCCATCTAAAACAGAAGAAGATGAAGAAATAGAGCAACTAAAAAAAAGAAAAGTTGTCTTTAATTATAGACAATTTAAAAGCTGATATGCATTTTAAAGACCTTCAAATTTTAAAATTGGGAAAAAGATTACCCTTCAAACTTTACTATTCTAAAATGATCTAACTTTACCCTCTGTGAGGAGAGCACAACATGGCAACATTGTATATCTTGAGCGCTTGGGTCCTTCCTATACCACGGCTAATTTGTTTCCAGTCTTGATGAATCACAACTAGGGCCTGATAGTTCTTATAAGATAAAATTGTCCGATTGACTTGGTTTTTTGATATTTGTAAACAGTATAAAACGTACTTCCCAGTTAAACACTAAAGATTATTTAATTCATATTACAAAAATAAATTTGTACCTTCGTACATTCTTTCCAGTTGTGAGTTACTGGATGTAAAAATTAAAGGAGGGCTGAGGCGGTCTGGTGTGCAACTTTGCCTTTGTCGATTCTCCAGTTTTGCCCACAAAACTCAGAGGTAAAGCTAAAACAGCTGGGTTATAAGCATTTACATGATGACAATAATGTCATATTTGTAGAACATGTTCACTGCGCAAATAATGTATAATTTGTATTGAATACATTCTTAAATAAACCATTTTTAATACTGTAGCCTTTAAATAAAATTATTTTTATATTTGGAACTGATTTTTACTGAACTAATTAATATTACATTTAAATTACAGTATATATTATTCAATGCTGTAGTTTTACTACGTAATAAAAAGCATATTTCTTAAAACAATTAAAGGAAACTTATTATTTTAATGAAAATAAATATGAAAATGTTATGACAATGCAGTAACAGTTGAGCACATTACACCATCTGTTGCTGTCTTAGAAGAGCATTTGGCTGCAGTGTTCCCTTATTTATGGCCATCTTCACCAACTTGAAGTTCATCACCAAGGTTGGGAAGAACTATATTTTGGTTTTCTAACCGTCGTTATATTGCATATTGCTGTGCAACATTTCCCAACATTAGCTGTAACCCTAGGCTTTACCCTCAAATGGTTCAAGCAAGGAAACTTTTCTTTCAGTACTCTCAAATCACATTCTATAACTCTTCGAATTGCCTTTAGGGTTTCTTGGGTCCTCATTGAGAGGGGTCATCAGCCATGTCTTCACCTTTGACCTGAATCCCCTAAAATACAGCAATTGGAAACAGGTTTCCTTGTTCCATTCTTTCATGAAAACTGTAGGGCCGTCCACAAATTACGTAACGCCTTTAGGGGAGAGGGGAGTTTTCGGCAGCGTTATACACCGTTACAGGGGAGGGTCTGGATGGGGGGTTTCTACGCAGCGTTACGTAACTATTGAACCTTAACAATTTGTTTGAATTCATTTTCAAATTTGACCGTTTTTCGCAAAAACACAAGTTTTTAAAAAAAATTTTAAAGTTACTAATATATTCTTTCTCTATCAGAAAACAAACGAAACATTATCAAAACGATGCCTATCATAATCTGCATGAAAGTAGATGACAAAAATGGGGGGGGGACAGCGTCACTTAATTATTGAGGGGGTTTGCTATTACCGTTACAAGCCCATAACATGGGGGGGAGGGAGGGCTAAAAAGCCCGATTTCAGCGTTACGTAATTTAAGGACGGCCCGTTATCTCAAAGCCCTGAATGACACACGTTCACATTGCGTTTGATTTAACGTTTACCATGAAATCACTATATTTTCTAGGTTTATTACATACTAAGAGCCATTAATAGCCCTACAGCCAGGGCAGTTAGGAGACTTAAAGCTCTCGGTGAATCCGAACCATGTAGTATTGGTCAGATTTTTAGCTAACTGACAAGCCAGGTACTCACTTCTTGCATTCATCCCTGAGACCTTGAAAATGCATGAGATCTGTACTCAGTTATCTTCCCTATCCAACATCCGGACCCTGACTACCACCCCAGACATCTCAAGTAGTGTCTATGTCGATGGCAACCATTAAGCTGACGCCTTGTGTCAGTATTAAGAGGACCGAGTATAGAACCTATACAACCTCCTGGACACTTTGTCTCCAATTAGCTAGATTATAGCACACTGTCACTAATGCCGACTTATGATGTCACACTTCATACACTATCATGTCAAATAATAATAGTGCAATCACTATTATTATAAATTTTGTATAACTACGGTATATTATTAGAAATATTGCCATAATTAATATAAATAATGTATCGTAGTCTTGGTCGAATAATCATTTTTTCTTTTTCAGTTATCTTGATTTGTATTCAGATACTGTACGAAAAAGCTGTATTTCCTATTTATATTTCTTATATACGTTGATGACAAAAATGAGACTAACGTATTAAATGATTTAAGTGTATTGTTTTATATATATTTAAGATTTTATGTACTGGTGACGATTTTAACAATCGAACGACAGTGGTGTCTGCTGTCGGCGAGTTAGTGTAATATTAGAAATGATTTTTACAACAAAACCAGCCAGTCTGTTTTGTGTCGGTGTTCTGGTTACTGTTTTTTATTTACAAAATGGCTAAGTGTGTGAGTAATTCTAGTGTAGTGTTGTGATATTTTCGAACTATTATTGTGTGTTTAAACGTATTACTTGACGATGGCCGACTTTAACATCGACATATCCAAACTTCCAGAAGATGTTAGGGATAAGCTGGCTGAATTGGAATTAGAGCTTTCTGAAGGTAGCCTATTATGTAGTCTTAGTATAATAAGCAGTTAATTTTGACACAAGTTACTAGAATATTTGTGTTTTCTACAATATCATTTTCTTTTTATTTATAACAAATGATTTTGCATTTTACACTGGCTAGGCTGATATATATGGTAAGATATACTTTACTGTTTTGGCTAGGCCTACCCTATCAAATAAAATGAAATTGGACAGATAATAGGAGCCAGTTTATTTTTCTTCCATTGGTTTGATTATTAGTAATACTTTATAGTAAATCTAAATTTATGTAGATTAATGGTTAATTAATTACTCCAAGTGAAAAATAAAAATGTTAAGTGGGTTCAACAAACTTCATATGCCATTTTCCATCTTAGGGGCCGTCCTTAAATTAAATTATGTAGCTCCTTTAGGGAGCGATGGGGATTTCGGCAGCGTTACGGGAAGTATGGGGAGTTTCTATGGAGCATTTACATAACTCTTAAACCTCAACAATTTGTTTGAATTCATTCATAAAATTTGATAGTTTTCCCAAAACTACAAGATTTTAAAGTTAGTATTATATTCTTCCCCCTTTACAAAACAAGCAAAACAAAATCAAAACCATTACTGTTTTAAATCATTTTACCTATGTATTAACATGGATGAAAACATTGGAGAGAGGGCTGATGACAGCGTTACGTAATTTTTGAGGAGGTTAGGTATTACGGTTACAAGTCCATTACATGAGGAGGGTTTCTGAAAAGACCGATTTTAGTGTTACGTAATTTAGTGACGGCCTCTTACTCGTAGAAAATATAGAAAGCCATACTTTAAAAAGTTTGTAAAGTTGGTTAGGTGTCAGAATTTGATTGTCATAAGGGCGTTGTAGGCTTGCTCTAGCAGCCAGTCTCTTTACTGTCCCCCCAACCCCGTCACATGGACCTTTGCCATGAGCTGTGGCTGAAAAATGCCATTCTGCCTCGATACCAAAGTCTTGCTTGTGATAACAAAATTAATGAAATTTTTCTTATTCTTATACTGGGCAGCGATCCATCAGAGTAGTAGTAAATTTTCTTTGGTACAGTTTGAAACTTGGTTGCTATAAACTCAATAAGTTTTTTTTTTAAGGTATACCTAGATACAGTGTTGTGCTCTAAGCAATCAGATATCACAACAAAACTAAAGTGGTTAACTTCATTGCCATATTTGTAATAAACTACAAAAGAATGTATTGTTACATATTCGCTTGCCCAGTGAAAACTTTGTGCTTCATCTTGAACCACAATTGAGTAATTTTCCGAAAAATCTAAATTGATAACAAATTCAGACTTTTAAATTATTTTTTTTATCATTAATAAATGAAGATTGCAGCTTTGCCACGAAATCATTTTTGATCAGATGAGTTAGTTTACCACAAAACATACTGATAAAATCTTCAGAAGATTTTTGAAATGTTTCAAGGCCGCAACGATCTACAGAGACCCATTGCCGAAAAGTGACACTTTCTATTAGGTTTTCTTCAAAAGCTTCTTCAAGGATTCTTTTTATTGGAGCATCACCAGGGCATACCTCGCATTCTCCCATGATACAAACGACATTTAGTGGGTTGCACAACATTTTTGCTAAACAGTGTTTGTATAATGTATTACATTCACCATTAGTCAGAGTCCCTAGTTTTGAATTTTCAATCATTAACTTGACATTTTGATGATTTGTATATATATATATATACACACACACACGGCATGAGTACCACTTTTGCCTGCCAAAATACAATGCTTCGGCCAAAGTTCAGCAAATTTGGAAAAGCTTATTTTTATGTTAGGGAATTTTGCCTTGAAAAATGTATAAGCTTCCTTAAGACGCACTTTTTGAGTAAATTAAATTTGAAATCTGAAAAAAAATTTTATGACAGTGTATACTTTGTTGTATATCACTGGAAAGAGCATAAAAAAGACTGAAAAATGACACCTCTCCCAGCTCTCTAGCTCAATTAGGGTAGCTCCTAGAGCAGTTTAAAATAAGTCCGTTCGCATCTTTTTGGCAAGCTTTTGAAAACTTTTCATAGCTGTAAATCGTAAACGATCTGAGGTAAAAACTTTAAATTTGGTATTTTTCTTAGTCTTATCACCCACAATGAGTATACCAAATTTTAGCAAAATCTGAGATGGTCATGTAAATTGGGTGTGTTGATTTGACATGGAATGACCCAAAAATAGAATTCTAACTTTTCCTTATATTTAAGTAAAAAGATCTGTCTTTTTCTTAGAAATAATATCTTTCAAAAACTCCAGATCGGACACAAATACTGTCATCGGTCTAACCATAACATCAATGTTTCTTCACATAAAACAATTTTCTATGAGAGACAGTCGGTGCATAATGGTTCCAGGCTTTACAATTCACTACCGGATTCTTCAAAGGCTGAGAGTGGTGTGTGGAGATTTGAAAAACAGGATAATATACTTATTTATTTATTTCGAATTTTAGAGCCATATTACATTAACTTACAGAATAATTTAGCATACTGTAACTATATTATAATGAACTATACAAATATACATGTATAAATAATAAACAGTAGGCCTACAGTAATAATTTAATATATAGAACAAGACGTTACAGAGTTTTGTTTACACAAGAGATAATAAATTGTTAAACAAAAAATAAATAACAGAGTTGAACAGAGAACTGTTTGATAAATAGTTAAGAAGTCAAATTCAAAACATTTGTATTGGGACATATAAAGTCTGCATAATAACGTCAATACAATTGAACATGTATATTTTAATAAAGGTGACGTAATCTATCTTAAACTTAATCTTAATGTTTAATATCTTAATCTAATGTTCCAAAAAGTCCCGAACGCTGTAATGGTACAGAGCAAACAAAAGATTTCGAATTGTACTTTCAAATGTCTTTGCAGTAGATTTAAAACCATTTTAAATCTCTAAGAGTAATGAAACTAGAAACAATAATGCTAGATGGTACAGAAACTATCTAAACAGTGGCTTTGGCTAATATTCTACTCTTAAGCCCAAAGTTGCTGTATATTACCTGATAATGAAACACATCTGTTGAGCTAAATACAATTTATGGTGATCCATAATACTGTGAAAAATGAAGACAAATTGATAATATAATGTGGTAATGGTGAGAAGTACTTAATGATTTATGTTTCTTCCGAGAGCAGATGAAGAGACCTCTTCCTGACTGTAAAAACGCTGTCGCAGAAGAAATCCACTTTTCTGCAGACTTTGTTCTTAAGGCGAAGAACTCTAGCCATTGAACTTAAGTTTTTCAATTTGCTCTTGGAAGAAACATAAATAACTAAGTAATTCTCACTATTACCACTTTATATTATCAATTTGTCTTCATTTTTCGTAATGACATAATGAGCCTACATAGCCTAATGAGTTGTTGGGAAATTCACAATACCTTGTCCCTATTTCCTACCACATGCTAATAATATTGATTTGTCAATATTATGTAGCCTAAGGTCATTTTTATTTGATCTATTTGTAAATAGCCAATCATCTGTTTGATTTTGATAAATGTACTATTCATAGTGACGCTTTACGTGGCTTGTATATGCTGTTTAAATATAAATTATTTTCATTCTTTATTTCCTTTAATGTTGTTTTCAATATCTTGCTAAAATTCAAACAATGATTAAATGGGATACTTCAAAACCTCCGAACAATGATTGCAATTATAGCCTAAAATAGGCATATCTCATCATCTTCAATGTTAAATCAACATCTTCTGTCGAGGTTTAAACTCCCGGGTTTTAAAAGCTGGAGTAAGGCAGTACGTAGCGTCTTAGTTTTATTATAGCAATGGTAGGCTTTTATTTAAGCGCCTAACGTTTAATAAATCGATACATTTCAACATTAATGTTCCAGGCTATGTTTTATGAAAATCTGATTGTTCTTGTATAATTTCATCGTAACTAACTTATAAATAAACAAGTTGAACACTAAAATTTGAATACCTTATTATTTACGATTTACATTACATAATTAAGTAAATATGAATATAGACTAATCACTATCAAAGGCTAATATTTGTGATTCTTTAAAAATGAACTGGTATTAATGTAGTTAGGTATTCTGCAAACAATGTTTGTCGTCATTAGTCAAACTAGGAAACACATTTTAAATTGATATTTTTACTTGATTTTGTTTAATACTATTTTATATCAGGTTGTTGACAAAAAAAGTGGTTATTTATTATAAAAAGTGAATTTCCCTTTATTTGTGACAGAAAGACGGCCAGCAGGCTGTCACAGGCCTGACAACCAAATTTTGAATTCTTGCAAAAGACATGGTTATGTTAGGTTATGTTCATGAAAAGTAAATATCGATTTATCAAAATGCCATATTATATTTTATAAATCAATGTATATATAACCGGACCGCTTATCAAATATTATCTGCACAAATACAGATAGTGCAAGTATAGGAAATTAAATTCACACTATTTTAATACTTCATAACCTTCACTATAGGCCTTTTTAATAATACTACAAAAATATTTATTCTGTTTACCAAGACGTCCTTATGTTCATTTGAGTTGCAGGTGTTAGCCCAACTAGGCTATACAACAGGAGAAGTAACTTCCAAGAGATGATTTAAACATTGACTACACAGTCAATCCTTGCCTGCTGAGATTGATTTGCTGTCAAACCTTTCTATTTATAAAAGATTCCCTTGAGGAAAGGCTTTAAATTACAAGAACTAAAATAATTGAGCTATTTTAGAAATTCAATGTGTAACCATTTTATGTAGTTTTAGAAAAAAAAAAATGCAGTATTACAAGGCAAACTTTTTAACTGCGTCCATTGCTTCCCAAACCGCAAAAAATTTGGACTTCTGAACATAACGTAAAATGTTGAGAATAACATCATTGTTTTATTTATTTGTTGTATTACCAAAAAATGTACAAACATCATTTTATAATTTAAAATCGATACAGTAAGTAATGAAACATACCAATAAATTTTAAAATTTATTCTTGAGGTCTTTTGATTATGAAGAAATCATTGCCAAACACTCACATCAACTAATACAAAATTTAGATTTAGAATATGTTGAAAGAAAAATAAAATAAAACATGTTACACAAAAATAAACACATGTGTGGCTAAATTAGATTTTAAATTATTAAATAAAACTAGAATGTTGAATACTTTGAGGTGGTTCATTGTTGACTAATTTATCTGTGTATATATACATGTATTTTGTTTTGTATGCATCAAGATAGCCTACTGATAATTTTGAACTTCTTTTAGTATGTTAAAGGATGAAGAACTATGGCCAGTTTTTCCAGCATGTTAAGCCATTGCAGATTTTTAACTTGTTCATATTTTAAATTTGCTTTGTGTTCTTTCTATCGAGTTTTTATTTTTCTTCTTGTTTGACCAATATATACATGTTCACAGTTAATTTTATAAAGTCATAATTTGTCTTCTTTTCAAATTTTACATTTAGACAGATATACTGTATATGTTTTTAGTATTGATTTAAATGGTAATTTGAAATTTGTATGTTTAAATACCGTATTTTATTTTTTTGGTTGGATAAAGATGTAAATATGTTAGTTGTTTCCACTCATATTTTTTTTCTTCATAATGTTTTTCTGGATATTTTTTTTATTTTTGTTAGATTTCTTTTTTATTAAATTTTCAATAAATTTTGTTGAGTAACTATTCATATTTGCAATTTTTTTATTTTCGTTGACTTCTCTTTTATAATTTGTTTCTGACAATGGAGTCTTTTGAAGTCTGTGAGTGAACTAATGAGTTACAGGCAGCTATTTTTTTGTTCAGGAATGAAAGTTCCCATTCTACACGCCTTTGATTTTACAACTGAACTAACCCACCTACTCCAAACGTGGGACCCTTGAAAACACACCTACCCACTCGTATGGGGGAAACCATGGGATAGTGCTATGTTTTAAAATGTGATGCTTCTAAGGAAGGTGCATGACGGCAAATAACACAGGGGCGTCATTGTCTAGTCTAGGCACTCCTTTTGAATCAATCCATGCACGCAGCTGGCTGAAGACCCACTTACAGACAGGCCTACTCAGGGAGACATCTGGTTGCCAACGTCTGCTCAACCATTGTTTTGATCCCAATTATGATTTTTATTAAATTTATTTATTTTAAACTAAACTATCCATCTTTCTCTTGAATAAAAATTAGGGCTGTTTTCAAACCGCATGCGTCAGTTTGTAATTTAAAAAACAACGTGTGCTAAATTCTTCTATGTATTTTCAGAATATATACATTATTTAATATTTTCTAAAAAATGTTATTTTCTAAAAGTAACCCTAAAAATGATTTGTATGATCTAGCAAGTCGATTCAAGTGGGAATTACTCCAAGGAATGCCTGAAGTGACGACAGGTCTCTTGAGTCAAACCCACTTGTAAGTAGGCCAACCAGTCGCAACGTCAAAGGCGGTACATCCTGGGTCAAGAGGCTGTTTGGCCATTCATTCGCCTGCAGTCCCAACCTACTCTTGGGCCATGTAGCCGTCCGACGTAGAGTACGGGGAAAAAAACTTCAACACATATTAGGAAGTGCATTTCCACTTGTAGTGAGGATAACGATCTCTTGAAAGTGGAAGTTGTACCAGGCGCAACAAAGAAGCGAGAGAATATCTTAAGTAATAACGATCAATATATAAATGTAGCTAAATATGTATTAAGGAATTGTAATGAAATTCGTATATGGGTTGATGAATAAGTATGATTAAGGCATAAGGGAAACAAATATTTTTTCCAGTTTGCGTAAAATAAATAATTTAATAAATGATTAAAACATTGCAGTGTAAGTTAATATGTTAGATTGAATACATATTCACATCATTGCCAATTCTCGTATATAAGTACGAGATATAGGTATATAAGTACGTATATAGTACTCTAATTATATTTAGAGATTGTTTGTACTATTTTCAAGGGAGCGTTTATAATGATAGCCAAGTGATAAGCATTATAGTCTGTTACTCTAATATCGATTACGTATTTAACTGCCTAATAGCAATGACTACAAATACACTAAGACGAAAAGTTCTTATGGGAATTTTTCAGACAAGCGGGAGGGAAGCTTACGCAAACAGCCGCTACGAGCGCTGCTCCGAAAGACAGGGAGCAGGCGGGCGAGCGCTCGTGCCTCCTAGTGGCCGTTTGCGTACAGTCGAGTTTCTACCTGGACGACTGGTCTGAAATTTTAACATGGTTACTTTTCGTCTTAGTGTATTTGTAGTCATTGCTAATAGGCCATATTGAGTCACCACGCCTTTAGTCCGATGGTGTTACTTTCATCCTTAGTGCTGTTGAGTCCTTTCGGATTGACGCCAGAGACATTATTGTGTAAGTTTTTTCTTAGCGTTTACACTTGATTGTAGCTTGTGAAGTGCATTATGTGACGATGTTTTGTATTCATCTTGTCTTCTGTCTGCTAACACTATGAGTCTAGTTAATGGTGAGTTGTAGGTGCTTCGGGCACAAATTGACGATCAACTGATCGGCGTGCTCACTAGCGATCTCGTTCAGCCTGAATATCTGCTGGTTGTTACTTCTACGGCATTGTCCGCTGTTACTCTTATCGTATGGATGGACACCACCCCAAGACAGCTCAGTTAGTTGACGGCCTCTCTGCCTGTCAGGATGGAGACCTCCCCAGGTCGCCCAATTCACATTGACAGTTGTAAGAGTCGACGGTTTACTCGTCCCTTCAGGATGGGGACACCTCAAGAAGTCAGCCCAGTTAGTTGACGGCCACTCTCCCTGTCACGATGGAGACCTCCCCAGGTCGCCCCAATCCACATTGACAGTTGTAAGAGTCGACGATTTACTCGTCCCTTCAGGATGGGGACACCTCATGAAGTCAGCCCAGCTCACAGTTGAAAATTGTTGTAAGAGTCGACAGTTCGAATGTATATAACCGCGTCAGTCATAACAACACTTTGTGACAAGTCGATTAAAGACTACCCAGCGTGGCTAACGCTATTTCCATAATGTCAGAGGAGAGCTTATCAGTGTGTTATCAACTTGCTTTGTTTATGCGATCGCAGTGTAGTTGGAACAGAGGTAATGCTGTAAACGACTGGTGACTGCATTTATCGTGGCTAATAAGGATCATTTTTGTCCTGATTTAGACATCAATTACAAGCTCGTCTTCATACGTGTATGGGCGGGTGGTGGGCCATTACTACTTTATGTGTTAGGGTAGGATGGTATGTAAAAAGAGCTTGATGGACCGATGTAAGTAGTTCTGTTATACAACAGAATAAGCAGACGTTTTAGGAGACGAGCCACAGTACGTGTACGCTTTACTTTGACTGAAAGTCACGATCTCATTCCAGATTCATATAATATTCATGTACAACAGTCAATCCAATTTATTTTAATTATTTGGAAAGTAGTGGAATTTTTTACAAAATGCATTAAATCATTGGATTATACCCAGTACAATTGAAATTATCGTCAGTGATTTCTTCAGTTCAAGTATAGTTGAGTTCACACAGTATTCTAGAATATCCCTCGCGTGCCTTTTAGTATTCTCCATACAACTTGGTCCCTTGTCTATATCGGACTGTCGATCTGTTCACCGGTCTTTATGTCAAATTCACTTGGTTCTCCTTGGTCCTGCTATTGTACATTTATACTCTAAACGCTTTTATATCATTTAAACGTTTGCCCCATCTATGTTGAAATTATTTGCCTTAAAATGTTTTGTCACAGTTTTGCTAGTATTTTTACTTTGGATAGGCAAATATCTACACAAAATTAACTCTCCTTCAGTCAGCAATGATGTTACCAGTCGTGAAATGTATGTTTTAGTTACTTTTTTTGCAATTAAATCGGAAAGTAGTTAAAAGTGTTAATTGCCGCAACAGGATCTAACTTCCCCAGAGCCTGACCCACCGGAATCGGTTGTAAAGTTTTAACCCGGTTCGGCAACCTAAGTGGTTTCCGCAGTCGGCCTTTCACCAGAGTGAGTCTGTTCATTCCGCCTACACCACCTGCCTCAGGGAACAGCATCGTCTGGCATAAACAAATTTATTGATTAATGACAAAATTCTTTAACGGTAAACTTAGTGAGATTTAAGTAATTCTCTATTGTTTGGCAAAATACATCTCTAATCAGCACTCCTAAAACAATATAGGCGCATTACTTTGTTTTAAACTGCACAATCTTCAAACATTCTGTGTTCTTATAATATATGCGTGAACATTTATGTTTCTTGTCGCATTTCTAAGAGATGGGCGCACTTTAATATTGAACGAAATATGTTTGAAGTGAAATGACGTAATAATTTGTTGTCATGGTATTTTGTGCTTAGGTATTACGCAGGAACAACTTGTTGTTGGTGTAAAACGGTGTTAGGATAAACGGTGTAGCTTATAATACTCGAAGGGGATTTCTTTGAAAAATTATTCTGCTTAATATTTAGCCAAACGAAGAATGCTATCGTGTACTTTCGTTTACAAGATTGTTCCACATACATCCCATAATTTTAATGAGCTTTTTGTCAAGATTAAGAAAAACCCCTCGCACTACAATAATTGTGAGCACGTAGATGTAGCGCAGATAGAAAAATTTGAAAATAACTCGATATTAGGTAATTAAAAATACAAGTCTACTACGTTTGGGAAGCAAATAATTCGACGTATGTGCCCGAATAAATACCAGTACGAATCAGATTGAAGCGCAACTGAAATTTTAAGTCACTATCCAAAGGGACACAAGAAGTAATGCACTGTAAAATATACAGAGTCAATAAGAAAGTTATTTAGCTGTTGTGAAAGTACATTTCTAATGACCCATCTAAAATGAATTTTCTATATCCTTTGTAACAAGCTACTTCGTACCAAAAGGAATTGATGGTATCCAATATAATTAATTTCAATTGAGGTTACAAAATATAAGAGAAATGTTGTCTGCAAAAACTCACACGTTTGCTTGTTTGACTTAACATGGAATGTCGTTTTTAAATTAAAAACATGCAACCCAATACGGATCCTTGGGGTACTCCCATTTTTACCATCTCCTGTTCCTCGATGTGTGGGACCATCAAGCCCAAAGGAAAGTATTATAATCTTTTTTAGTTCGACCAATAAGATGGCATTGAAATTACATCAGACCAAGGTTTAATAAAACTTTTGAGTATAAATTGCGGAGAAGAAGCTCATTCTTCGCCTTGTCAATAGATGATTTGCTTCAGTCTGTGAATTTTGCTTACGTCGACAAATAGTCATGCAGCATGACCCTCTAACAGCACTGAAAATGCAAAACATCATAAATGCAGGAATACATGTATGATTCCTGCAGGTTGATTTTAATTTGTTCTGTACAAGGCCAAATCGTTAAAGGACAATTTGTTAAAAACCCCGATTTATATGATGTTTTTATAAGAGTTTTCGAATATGTATTCTCAAATAAGAAGTTAAGACAGAACTTGAAGTGTATGCCAAGCCACTCTGCAGACGAGGCAATAATCTAGATTTGATGTGTGGGAATACTAACCGGTCTTAGTTCTCTTCAATCGCTAGAAAAGAGAAGTCCAGTCGATTCTGGGAAGAAGTCATCACATTAGTAGCCTGAGTGTCGTCCACTAAACAGCTCGGTGGACGTGGCTGCGGAGCGCTTTTTCTTGGAGGTTTGCGGAATTGTGATCCACAATTGACTGGACACTTCAAGTTTGGACTAGAATATAGCGAACATGAAAGTACTGATTGGAATGTTGTTAAAATAGTTATAACCTATCACTTGTTGGTGGTGCAAAAGTCTACAACTAATTGTTAAAAGTTCTTGAAGAATGTATGAATTACTTTATCAAAACATTTGCTTGGTACTCAATATAAATTTTATTTTTACATGACATGATAAATGCTGAATATTTTGTAATTTATTGAAACCCGAGATCACTTTCATCTCTACGTAGGTTTTGATGGACCCACTTACTCCACCTTACGTGCCCTTTATCTAGACTGGTCCACTCTGACCCCGATGTAACTTATATGACGCGAAAAAGACTAAACTTGAGTTGCCTACTAGTAAGTCGCCTAGATATTTCAGAGGAAGTGCGAATGAAAAGTTACAATCAACATAATGTTTTATTATCTTTCAGGATTTGAGAAACTGATTTGTGTTGTAAAGATAGGTTTAAGTTTAGTAATCATGGTGCTAAGCTTCAATAACTGGTCTATAAAATTGTTAGCATCGTAGGACGAAAATTAGCATCGCACTTAGAAGTGCAGCTGTATCAGCGACACATTGTCAACGCCGTTTTACTCAGTGATCTCATGGCGTTGATGAGTAGATTACGTCTCGCATTCAGCCAGTTAGGGCCTACATGTTCCAGAAAGGTGTTCAGTCACAGTACAAACACAGATAACTGTAGCTGTGAGTGTCAGCGACACATTGTCAACGCCGTTTTACTTAGTGACCTCATGGCGTTGATGAGTAGATTACGTCTCGCATTCAGCCAGTTAGGGCCTACATGTTCCACAAAGGTGTTCGGTCACAGTACAAACACAGAGAACTGTAGCTGTGAGTGTCAGCGACACATTGTCAGCGCCGTTTTACTCAGTGACCTCATGACGTTGATGAGTAGATTACGTCTCGCATTCAGCCAGTTAGGGCCTATATGTTCCAGAAAGTTGTTCGGTCACAGTACAAACACAGAAAACTGTAGCAGTGAGTGTCAGCGACACATTGTCAACGCCGTTTTACTTAGTGACCTCATGGTGTTGATGAGTAGATTACATCTCGCATTCAGCCAGTTCCATGTTCGACCGGTTGTCGGGACCATGGCAACAGGTGTGGCAGGTTTGGAACTTATCATGGTTAGGAACACTATATTCTCGATTCTACCTTGCATTCGACCGGTTGTTGGGACCATGGAGACAGACGTGGCAGGGATCATGGTTGGGATCCTCGCTATCCTCGAGTCTACCTCTCATTTAGACGGTAGATTGGACCATGCTGGTCAAAATGTGGAGCGATGCAAAACGATTAATTGTTTAGGGTCCACTTTGGTTTCGCTAAACGAAAAAAGCTAAAACATAGGGTTCTTTTTCATGTAGTCGGTCCGTTCTAATTCACGATCGTACTGGAACACTTAAAGTATCACTTTACAGGCGTAGAGCTATTGTGGTGGACCAAAAGTAGATTTTTGTAAAATGTTGAGTATTATTATATTTTTTTACAGTTTAATATGTGAAATTTAAATTTAGTTCTTGACGATTTTAAATTTAAAAAAACCCTCATAATATCAACTTACAGTTCACTGAAATGGGCTTTTAATAAGTGACAAGTGTTCACTATGACACATTATAATAATAAATACGAACCATACAGTTGAAATACGAACAACAGCACGTTCTAGCCTGCTTGCGGTAAGATTGTATGTGGACTAAAGGGCTGTCGACTTCCAGCGGTGGCTTGGAAGTTTTGAAACTTGGACCTTTGGCATAGCGTGGTGGTTGGGAATCCACTGTCCTCGAGTTCACTTCGCATTTGTCCGCTAGTGTAAACATAGAGAGGTGTGAAGGTATGCAAAACAACGATAATATATACTATCTATGAGTAGAAGTCTCAAAACTTGTCAACGCCAAATCGAGCCGGTGAAATGTCCAGTGCATACATACATGTTGGTCGACGACATTTACCTACCAGCTACAGTGTGAGCGACCAAGGCCAGCCGCTGAGGCCGCCGGAAGTCTCGCCTGACGTAATGTTGCCTTCAACGATTAGCGTTGGTCTTTTTGTACCGATCTCAGAGTTACCGATGTATGCATCACGTTCTTCCAGCACGTATTTTGTACATCATACTTTTGTCTTTTATTTCGTATATACGCGACTTCATTACTAGTTTGTAAAGCGGGACATCTAATCATTGTTTTGTTGATGTCAATCAATTAATTAATTGTAAACATAGTTTTTAAACATGTTGTTTACGATATTAAGAATTTAAGTATTTAAGAACATTATTTTAAAAATTGTAAAAGTATTTGTTTGAATCTATCCGAATGGTAGTAGTTTTCCAAATATTTAAATAATTAACCGTTTTCGTGTAGTAATCAGAACAGTGTTAGTAATTAGTAATTATTTTCGCCCGTCGTAATGTGACTTAAGTGTAGAACTCAATCACCAAATAATAATAAATTTAATAATTATAAAAATATTTTAGAAATTAGAAAATATAATGTCCATAAATGGTCGCTTTAACTCTGAGTAACGATGCTTCAAACCAGTTATTGCACTGAATCTACGTATTTCGGTTACATGTGGTTTGAGGAAAATTATTAATTATTTGTATTACTCTTATTTTTTCTGAAAAATTGTTCTCGAAAAAAAAAACTTGAAATAGCTTGTTGCTTTAAGATAAAAAAAATTAGTCGTTGCTTTAAGATAGCCAAAAAAATTTCAGTTGTGAAAATAATTTTTATATCTTTGCTACTTTGGTTGTAATGTGATGTGGGGTAATATCAACAGCGTATTTCTTCAATTTCCTCATTGCATTATACATTGAGTAATTAAAAAATTATGTATCTATATTTTATGTTTGATTCAGCAATATTGCATCTGATTTATTAAATCGCAGTTTAAATTTTGTATTTATAAATATTAACCTAATTTATAAAATAATATTAGTTTAATTATTAAGACGAATAAGCAAATTATTATGTAATTTGATTTATATAACTTACGAAGGTAGTATTTACAAAAACAAGTAATTTAGTAAAACTTGTATTTCAAAATATTGTAATTACTAATCAATATTCAAACCATATGAACAATAAAGTGAATTATAAATAATGTTAATAGTTTCAACAACTCTTGACTGTGATTTTCAGTTAAACAAAGTTATCTTCTCTTTATTTTCAACCCACTTTGAACCCTGAGAGACCCTGTATTTACTCCAGTCGAGCTACTTCTATTAAACAGTGGTATAAATTGGTATAAATCAGTCAAAATCAATTATCTTCATTGTCCAAATACACACGAACTCTTCGCAAATCAGTCATATTAATAATGTTTAACTCCTTTTATTCCATTTAGGCCTATTAAAAATTAATTTCTTAATAGATTAATTACAACCAATAAAAATTTATGTTACAGCAATTACTGAATTAATAGTAGAATTCGCTGTCCAGTTTAAACACAATTCGTTATTTCGTAAATATGCTAACTTTGGAGAAGAAACTACCTTCGCGAACTCTGTAAATAACGCAATAACATCCGTCCCTTTTTATATTGATGACTTTTTATACAATATATTGGTGGAATGTAGTTCTAGTAGCTTGAGTTAGGTTTGTTTGACGTTTTGTTATTGTAATTGATGACTCGTGGCTAGTGGAGTGCATCCGTCCGTGACTGCCAGTTGATACCCAAACATCTGACGGCTTGCAGTTGCAATCTGTACCACTCTGCTAATTGAAAGTCGTATCACAGTGTCATTGTTACCTATCACTCGATTGATTACTATCTATTGAAGTAAGTATTGTCACCATATTTTACTTCCTGTTTAATTTTATTTGTATTAAAAAAGGCGTTATTAAAAGAAAATGTTCTCTGATCAGGTGATTGACTATTCTTTAAATCTGAAATGCAGAAAGAAAATTGGATAATGTACACTTTAATCATATATTCAGTTGAACGTACGGATTGTATAATAAAATTGGATAATGTACACTTTAATCATATATTCAGTTGAACGTACGGATTGTATAATAAAATTGGATAATGTACACTTTAATCATATATTCAGTTGAACGTACGGATTGTATAATAAAATTGGATAGTGTACACTTTAATCATATATTCAGTTGAACGTACGGATTGTATAATAAAATTGGATAATGTACACTTTAATCATATATTCAGTTGAACGTACGGATTGTATAATAAAATTGGATAATGTACACTTTAATCATATATTCAGTTGAACGTACGGATTGTATAATAAAATTGGATAATGTACACTTTAATCATATATTCAGTTGAACGTACGGATTGTATAATAAAATTGGATAATGTACACTTTAATCATATATTCAGTTGAACGTACGGATTGTATAATAAAATTGGATAATGTACACTTTAATCATATATTCAGTTGAACGTACGGATTGTATAATAAAATTGGATAATGTACACTTTAATCATATATTCAGTTGAACGTACGGATTGTATAATAAAATTGGATAATGTACACTTTAATCATATATTCAGTTGAACGTACGGATTGTATAATAAAATTGGATAATGTACACTTTAATCATATATTCAGTTGAACGTACGGATTGTATAATAAAATTGGATAATGTACACTTTAATCATATATTCAGTTGAACGTACGGATTGTATAATAAAATTGGATAATGTACACTTTAATCATATATTCAGTTGAACGTACGGATTGTATAATAAAATTGGATAATGTACACTTTAATCATATATTCAGTTGAACGTACGGATTGTATAATAAAATTGGATAATGTACACTTTAATCATATATTCAGTTGAACGTACGGATTGTATAATAAAATTGGATAATGTACACTTTAGTCATATATTCAGTTGAACGTACGGATTGTATAATAAAATTGGATAATGTACACTTTAATCATATATTCAGTTGAACGTACGGATTGTATAATAAAATTGGATAATGTACACTTTAATCATATATTCAGTTGAACGTACGGATTGTATAATAAAATTGGATAATGTACACTTTAATCATATATTCAGTTGAACGTACGGATTGTATAATAAAATTGCGTTAAAAGTGTGGACGACAAGCAACAGTTCCGTCATTTATTAATCAGTTTATAAGTGTAAAAATAGAAGTTAAGTATGTTTAGAAATGTTAGATTTGCTAGCCCAACTTTAATGTTGGTGACAGTTCATAAATTAGTCTGGAAATTTGAAATCCGTTGGAAAAACTATTACGTAGTTAATTTAAGACTTGTTGTAATTATGTATGTATAATAAAACAGCAATTTATGTGTTTAACTTGAGGTGTACTAACTTTGTTGTTGTAACCTATTTGACATGAATTATTTATTACAAATCAAATATGTTCGTCTTCAAAAACCTGATTACCCTTTATAAAAGTATTTCTGGAAAAACATCTTTAATTATGCGATTTAAAATTACTAAATTTGGCTCAGGGTAACTGTGTAACAGGGTAAATTTGTTTAACTGTTTGCTTGGAGGACTCGACATTTCCACATCAAGAACGGACAACTGAACATATTTTAACCTGGATGGCTCGTAACGTACAAGGCAGCATTCCAATATTTTTGTATTAAAATATGAAAATATTAAATTCTGGTCTTAAGGGAAGAATTGTTTTCAAATCTGGCCCAAAAGACTCGCAGATGTTCCAATCGAAATCGGGGAAAGTGAAAATATTGAATCCGGCTCGAAGCAAAAAAATCGGTTTACATATTTCGCTGGAGAACTTGCTTATGTTACTTGAAGATTTAGAGCGTCTAAAATAAAAAAAAATAGACTCACAGGTGTTCAAATCTAATTATTAAGTTTGTAAAGTGTTAAAGTCAGGTTAAGAGGAACTAAAGTTCTTCAAATCTGCTCGCAATACTTGTAGTAGACGTTAAATCGAAAAAGGAGTAATTTGAAATGATCAAAACCCAAAAGAACCAACGCCGCCAAAGGTGTATAAACTTATGTTGAACACACGGAAGTAAGTATAAACGCTCACGGTATTTGTACAGAAGGGCGCTTTGTAGTTTTAAACGTAGCGTGGTGTATCCTTGACGTGGGCAGAGGTAATCAGTGACTCGACTTCTCCGTTGCGGCACAGTCGAGTACACACGAACAATGAGTGGCGTTGCAGCCCGCACGTGCCCTGCCTTATCACCGATGCGAGTCGCACAACACCCGGCTGTGGCTTATCGGTCCAACCGTTTGATATGAGGATCACTTACCTCCTGTTACTTATGGTGCTACAGCTAAAACCGGAGTAACAGAGACAGACGGCTATATTGATGTTTTCTGACTGTAGAAGGCCGAATTAACTCGTAGGAATGTAAAGGTCATTTAGAAAATTGGCGGGTGACAAATGACTGACGGATGGGTGTGCAAGAAAGAATTTTAAAAATCCGTGTATAATATATGAAATAGTTTTTTGTCAAAGCTACTACTCCCTTTTTTATTGACCAATTTAAACGGTTGAAGTGCCCAAAAATGTACGTTTATTCCTACTTGTGTATTAAAGGTCTTAATTCTTCAATATTGTCACCCTAATTGGCCTCAAAGTACGTTTTCCCTCCATAAGACTAACATGGAGAGCTATTTAAATTAATCGAAAAGTAACAATTGTCCAAATGAAAATAATTATTTCCAAAGACTGTAAAACTATTGAAGAAATTAGGCAGAAGAGAGTAAATAAATCATACTCAAGGAATCTTAGCAAAATGACGGTCTTTGGTGACTAAAGTGGACATAACAATAATAATACGAGGTTTACGTGGCTCTTTTCATTGTTCCTAGAAAGTTTACTGTAAACTGAACTTGTTCGTTACTTATCGACATTGTGTACCTTATATATTTAACGACAAGATTTATTTAATTTTACGATTGCAGAACGGGAAATACGAAATAATTAATATAAGTTGATAGTATAGCAATGTCTGAATTCATTAGTATTATAATATTTGAATCCGAATGTACGTTTTTATTATGCGCCCCTGCATTCCTTCATCGTAACCATATCGTGCATGTCGTGAACTACCGTGTCGTGTTGTAGGTAGGCCTACGTATTTGGCTGACCACGCCTTGACGGTGCAGTTCGGTCTCCTTTTACACATCACGCCTCCCAACCTTCACTTGTGTTCTCACGTAAGTGTAAACCCTTTCAACTCACGCCATGTGCGCCCTGCATTCCTTCAGTGTAATACACGCCGTGAAGTATCGTATCGTGTTGTATTTGGCTGACCACGCCTTGACGGTGCAGTTCGGTCTCGTTTTACACATTACACCTCCCTACCTTATCTTGTGTGTTCTCACGTAATTGTAAACCGTGCCAACGCACACCGTATTTAGCTTTGCGTTCCTACATTTGTAATACACGCCGTGAACTGTGAAGTACCGTATCGTGTTGTATTTGGCTGACCGCGCCTTGACGGTGCAGTTCGGTCTCGTTTTACACATCACACATTCCTATAACTTATGTGTTCTCACGAAAGTGTAAACCCTCCCAATTCATATTGTGTGTGGCTCTGCATTCCTTCATTGTAATACATGCCGTGAAGTATCGTATTGTAGTTGGCTGACCACGCCTTGGCGGTGCATTTGGCCTCCTTTTACACCTCACTCCTCTCTACCTTGACGATGTGTGACTATAAAATATTATATAGTTTGTTTTTAATATCTTAAGTTCTTGCGCTTCACTATTGTCACAAAATCAGAATGGTGGAATAAAAGTACGTGTCCAGTGTCTACCAACCGTTCAGATGAGTATACACTAATGTAATTATTATATTACAAATGTACATATATTGGGTTTTAGTCCGTGATCTTTGGCCTTTAAGAAGAATCTCCAGGCATATCCTCCTGACGGTTAGGTTTGATTATGAATGCGTTTTATGTTTTTATTCAAACGTATTTTGTCGTATATTGCTTGAATTGTAAATCTTTTAAATACATTTGGCATATTGTTTCTGTATTTTTATTCTAGTAGAATGGTAAAAAACAAATTTCGCGGTACTTTATATATTAGGATGTATAAAATAGCTTATAATTTTTGTAATTTTTAAATGTGTTTATATTTTTCACTAAATATTTGCAAATTTCAAGAATATACAGGCTTTGAAGTCTTGAAATCTAATGTGAAATTTATAAAAATTCTACGTTGTGATCTGAACGGGTTTTTTAGATAGTATTGTAATTACTTGTTTTTGAATTTTGAAAATCTTATTGAAATTGTCTAATCCTGTGCTACCCCAAACAATGAAGTAATTTGAAAACTAAACGGTTTGTAACATGATCAGAAAGGGGAGTATGATGATGTGATGTGATGATGTAACATGATTTGAAGGGATTTGTATGTACAAATAAACACAGAAGTATTTTAGTCAATTAATACGCGTGTTGCTATTTAATTTTCAATTTCTTTATTTGCATTTTATTTCCTAGTCTCTAGATTACGACGCTCCTGTACTTGTCGTATTTTGAGAGAGAAAAACGACAGTACCTTGTTCGATAAAACTTTTCTTTTTCATTCCATACTTAAGTTATCGATAGTGTGCTGTTCACGCCTAATGTCTTTGAATTTGTCATATTATTTGTACGGTTCTTGTTGTCTTGTCATTACATAATTCATTTTGTACAACATGCTTTGACAATTAAAATCAATTTCAACTCATATTATGGTGACATGTAACATTTAATTACCTAGGGCAGAGTATAATCAAAAGCTCGTTATGTTAGTTGTGTTTTGCTCCCGTGCCCAAAGCACGACACACATCTAGTTCAGTTGTGAAAAGCTGGTCTCAAAGTAGGCTAATCTTACGTCCTTGTAAACTGGTATGAGACAAAGAATAGATATATAATACCATCAAAGTGCTTACTTCATCGTGACAGCTCTCTTAATTAAACTAAGAGAATATGTCATTGTGACCAATTATGGATTTTATTATTACTATAGCCATTTCTTTTCCATGATTTATCTTACAATTTAGAATGTTATACAGATAGTTATTTTCTTTCAATGTTAATCTTCAAAGAGCGTGACAAATTCAAATAAATCTTGAGTTTCATATGGCTTGTACTGACATTGAATGGTCTCTCGTTGATGTAGGATGAAGTCTAGAAGCATGCACTTGAACAAATTTTTAGAATTGGAAATTCAGCCCATATATAGTACGTTAAAGATAATTTATGTAAAATAATAATAAAACATTTCCCTGTAAAATCTCATGAAATTCTTATATAAACCCTTACAGAATTGTTTGTCAATAAACGTTACACACAATGTTGTTTTGTTCAATTCGTAAATTACAAAAGTGGATCCAACTATACAAATGTTACAGTGCAGATGTTACTTTTTATTCGCAGCTTCTAAAATGATTCCATTGTTTCCTCCTCAGGGAACATATTTCCAAAATAATTAATAGGTTTGAATATACAAATATGTTATTTACTATATATATTATTTTTTCACGATCCCGAGCTGGACGAAAACTGGTCGATGGTGCTCAAGTAGCAACTACGCTCCGTCTCCCTGCATGAGCTATGACCATGTGATGCCCATGAATAGATTAGTATTATTTGATTTTTCCATCAACCGAAAGTTTAACTTGTACTTTATACCAAGTTAGTAATTAAATATGTATAGAGAGAATGACTTATGAGGCATTTATTTTTATAATGACGCATATCAGCTCCGATCAGAAGGTTAAGGTAATCAGCGTGCATAATTACGTTTACAAGTTAAGCTATTGTGTTGTCTGTCAAAATCCCAAAGCTCCCAAAAGCTTCACAGCATTGAAAAAGTTATTTTTATATTGCTCTGATAACTGCAGCTTTCTGTTATCCGCCCGGTCGTGCTATACCCGTCCTGAGCGTGCGTGTGCGAGTGGTGTAGCATGTCTGTCTGTACCCACAGAAGATGACGACCAAAGTCGAGGACACAGCCGTGCAGGTGTATTGGTAGGGCTGCCACGTACAGCTGTCCGTTACCTGCCCGGTCCTACCATATCCTTCCTGAACATGAGTGTGTGTGGTTGGAAGAGTACAACAGTCACGAGTGGTGTAGCACGTCTGTCTGTACCCACAGGAGATGACAACCAAAGTCGTGGACACAGCCGTGCAGGTGTATTGGTAGGGCTGCCACGTACAGCTGTCCGTTACCTGCCCGGTCCTTCCATATCCTTCCTGAACAGGTGTGTTTGTGGTTGGAAGGGTACAACAGTCACGAGTGGTCTAGCACGTCTGTCTGTACCCACAGGAGATGACAACCAAAGTCGTGGACACAGCCGTGCAGGTGTATTGGTAGGGCTGCCACGTACAGCTGTCCGTTACCTGCCCGGTCCTACCATATCCTTACTGAACAGGTGTGTTTGTGGTTGGAAGGGTACAACAGACACGAGTGGTGTAGCACGTCTGTCTGTACCCACTGGAGATGACGACCAAAGTCGAGGACACAGCCGTGCAGGTGTGTTGGTAGGGCTGCCACGTACAGCTGTCCGTTAACTGCCCGGTCCTACCATATCCTTCCTCAACATGAGTGTGTGTGGTTGGAAGAGTACAACAGTCACGAGTGGTGTAGCACGTCTGTCTGTACCCACTGGAGATGACGACCATAGTCGTGGACACAGCAGAGCAGGTGTGTTGGTAGGGCTGCCACGTACAGCTGTCCGTTAACTGCCCGGTCCTACCATATCCTTCCTCAACATGAGTGTGTGTGGTTGGAAGGGTACAACAGTCACGAGTGGTGTAGCACGTCTGTCTGTACCCACTGGAGATGACGACCATAGTCGTGGACACAGCAGAGCAGGTGTGTTGGTAGGGCTGCCACGTACAGCTGTCCGTTAACTGCCCGGTCTTGCCATATCCTTCCTGAACAGGTGTGTGTTTGTGGTGCAGAGAGCTCTTACTCTCTCATTTTGGCCAGTTGATTGCGGACAAGGGAATTGTTTGGCCTGATTTGGTTTTATTGTCGTTTATTGCAAACAATGTCGGTGAAAGTAGGTTTCTCATATTCACCAGTTAATGAAGTGTTTCGTCCAAAAAGAGTTTTTGAATCCAAATCGTGGTATTAATGATAGATATATCAGTAGGTAAATGGATATGCTTGTTTTACACTTTACAACATGAATATTATGTTCTAGTTATTAAGATGTTAATCAGAGGACGAATTTGGTAGAAAACTAATGCTCATAAAATATTTTTCAAGGACTTAACTAGTTACGATCTTCGTATGATTTCATGCATTAAGACAATTCGTCAGTTTAAAAATAATTGTTTTACGTGTAGACTGAACTTGTATCATATTTATTAGCTTTTTAACTGATTAAAACATAACTGAGATATTTTTCTCTTTTTACGTACGAATAACGCAGGATATAAAATAAGTCGATATAAATCAAATTATTTGCGGTAGGATAATTTAGACTTATAGTAGCTGGTAAAATAAAAAATATGTATTTTTTTTATGTTTCAAAAATATCTTGTGATCCCTTAATATTTGCTTATATATTTTCATAATTAATAAGACATGTACTTTAGAAATAAACATTTAATTCAGCTCGTTATTTTATGTTGCTTACAAGGCTTTCAGTTTTGTTCTGATGGTGTACACCTCCAGGCACGGTGGGTGACTAACCCAAGAAGAATGACTCATGCTGAGGTCCTTCGGCCGTCCTGCCTCGTGCGTCACCTCATGCCGCAGTATAACCAGGTTTCAATCAACACGACTGCGTGATGGGTCCATTATCTAGTCGTGTGACGAAATGGTCCGTCCTTTTTCTACAGGAGGCATTGTGGCTGCTGGGCTGTGCGTGTAAAAAACTACTTTTGTCAAACATGGTTTGTCCTTTTATGTTTGCAGAGTTTATAGGCTTCAATGAAAGTCGGAAACAAGTATATAAATTATAAAACACGATTATCTGATAGTATGGTTTATGTGGAGTTATAAAAGGACCCCAAACTAAAAGTTTAGCAGTTTTCATCCAACCATAATACACTCAAACTATCTTTACTATCATTTTAAATCACCTGTATCTTAACATGTATAATCAAAACCCCAATTCCTATTTACTGTAGTTATCATTCAAACCGAAATCATGAGAGCACAAGCGTCTTTGGAACACTTAGTTACTTGGTTTACAAAATGGAGGATAGCCACTAATCCAACCTAAAGTAAGGCAAAGATTTTTACTGTACGTCGGCTATTAGGACCTTAAAATTTTAAATGAAAAATACACTGGAACCTTTCAGATCAAGTAATACAGTATGTAGGCGTTTATTTTGACAAGAAACTGAATTGTAAATTGCACATAAATAGAATCTTAAATATTCTTATCGAAGGTTATCCACATTATTTCCATTAATAGACAAACAAAACATTACCTTCTTATTTACAAAACATTTCTAGAACCACTGTTGTTTTACGCCTGTCGGGATGGTTTATTTTTCTTGTTGCACTTCCTCAACAATAACAATAAACAAACTGCTTGCATTTCAAAACAAAGTTTTCAGACTCATACTACAGTGCCTTTGGTATGTTCGTAATACCCAGATTCATCATGAACTTGGAATTGTTCCTGTTAATCAATTCGTTAATATATCTACCCAACAATTAAAAACAAAACAAGTCCAATTGTAAGTGGTGTAGGCCTACAACCCTTCAACATAGGACATCCGACCAACGTCAGATGTCATATGTTATATGATTTGGATATAATATGCACATAAATTATCTGGTCACAATAGCACTTTTTCAGCACCGATATTATTTTCATTTTTGAAATGTAGGTAGGTCGGGAACGAGTTTAGTGTACACAAACATACATAATATTGATTCTTATTTATAAAGGAATATATTTTATATGTTTTATGCGTACTGATGGTCCGTTTATATAAGTTTCTTAATTTCGCATACAATTCATATACTGTCGAAACGGTTTCAATATAAGTTGCAAAGTATATTTGTGGTGAAAATAGTGCATGAGATAAAACGGTTTTCAATTGTGTTTAAATGCGAGGTACGGTTTCTCGTCGCCATATTGTCGAGTATGGGTGTATATGCCAACCGGCGCAATTAAGATGACAAGAGAGATAAGTGGCATTAGTCATTCGAGCTGGGATTAAAACACACTTGCCCGCTTATATATGTATGACGGACCGTCATCGTCTTAACAACGGCTCGGTGGGTCACAGCTAATTGTTAATGTGCAGTGGGTCAAGCGGGGGCATTTGTGACGCCATTACGTGGTTACAAAATAGGTCTGACTAATAAAATGTCTGATTGTAACCGTAAGTTTTTTTCCTAGGATAGTAAAAAAGATTCAGAAATGAAACATTCTTTCTTTACAGAGAGAAAATTATGTCCAAATTAGTCCTCTTTTGCATTTAATTTCTTGTAGAAAAATATAATTATGCAAACAAAATTTGATTGAGACGTAATTGATATTACCGGTTATTTAAAACACATAAATAAGTATAAATATGTTTATAAATATAAAAAAGACTTATTCTTTTTGATAAACAACGTATAAACTTAACTAAAATACTGAGATTTGAAGGGTGATCTTATAATAATGAGTTCCTGCTTCTGTATACGTCGAAAATAGTTTCCTCAGTGTGTGCAGCCTAGGATGTTTGGTACAAATGTAAAGTTGTGTCAAGAAGGTACGGTCAATGGATTTTGTCACTTTTGCCGCCAAGTCAGTGGAGATTGTTGATATTGCCACGGATAGATTGTTAATACAGTTTTTATAATGGGACATTTTCTTAATCCATTACACACTTATTTTAGAATTATAGCGTCTCTCAGAGTCACAAATATTTTATGTTGGTGAAGGAAAGTTACAACAATTCATTAATGTTCCGAACTTAAAGTGTTTGTTTGAAATTTAGTTTGCTGGATTGACGTTTTTTTGTATTTAAGATTTAGGAATGAACACTATCAATCAATGAAAAGTCTCTAGATAGGTAATGTTTCCTTAGGCTGAATTTGGATTTATGCAAGGTTTCAGAAAGGCCTATGTTGCTAATCCATCAATCACTTAGCCAGGAATAAAAACCACTTTAGGGAAGTAAAGTGCATGATTTATAAGGTCGGAATACTAACTACGAGGGATGATTGGAATAGTTTGGGTGAATGGAAAATTATTTTTTGTTAGACGTATAATGAGGCAAGAAAATGTGATAAGGAATGTGAGGATTAGAAAGGACTATGAAGAAAATCTGGGCGGACGAATAGATTACATGGATGGACGTAAGTAGATAGGAGAAATGCTGGTGCTAAGAGAAAAAGAAAAGAATTTCTTTCAGGAAAATGCCTAATGGGAATGTGCAAATATGTAAGGGAAAGTGTTGAGAAAATAATGGTAGATTAAACTGGGAAGAAGTGGAGAATGATAATCCCAAACCCGGTTGTCTAGATGGAGTATGAACTTATCTATAAGTGGGTGTGAACGAGTTAAATTTAGTGAAACGAAGTTATAACTGACATAAGACGTGTGTGAACTTGAACGTTTTTCTGAATTAAATAGTTTTCTTAATTAAATAGTCTTTTGTGAATCCCTCTGGTCTGAGGAAGGTGAGCTAATCATGGGCGGAGTTATGGGAGAGCATGGGGGGGCAATGCCCCCTCACCTTCGTGTGAATTTTAATTTTTATTTATGGAATATAATTTTATATAAAAGTTACTAAATGAACGATGAACTTAAATGCATGTTGACTCTATATATACTAATAATAATAAATTAGAATGCCATTAATCCAAAATGAAGATCAGTGCGAGTATTAGCATCCCACTTATACAATACAATTACGGGTTGATTTCGACTACCTACCATCTACAAATTGGCGCGGCTGACTGAATCGAGTCGTGTTTAGCGCGGCCGGCCGTCACCCCAACCCAGTCAGTCAGCAGTTGTCAGCCAGTGTTCATGCTCTGTTCCCGCTTTCGTGCTTCATGTATTAAAATAAGTGTTTTTGTTTGTGTTATTTACGATGATATGAGTGGTGTTTCTATATTAATTAATTACAATGTTATCATTTTTCTGTTTTGTTTATCTATAGTCTATAGTTTATTAAAAAAAATTATAAAAAAAAAAAAAAAAAAAAAAACAAAACAAAAAACAGACATTAGAACTTTTTTTTAAATAAAAGAACCAGTGACCGTGTCTAAGACCGATGAGGTTGCGGAATCTGAGTGTTTAATAAAAGCTTCCCCAGGCTGTTCAAAGTCTTGCCATGAAGTAAGTAAACAAAATGATTCGCTTACTTCTTCTTATGATGAAGGAGCCTACTCAAAAAAATTGGACCTTGGTAATATAGAGACGGGTCCATCGCGCCCAATTTTGACTACATATCCACTTTCAGACATTAAAAATTCAAAACGAACATTTACACCAATTCATTTTAAGAAATTTGAATGGCTACAATACAGTATAAAGAAAGATGCCTTATTCTGTTACGCTTGCAGGATATTTTCTTCTAACAATAAAGAAGTATCTGTAACTGAAAAAGGCATAAGGAAGAAGATAGGGGAACAATTAGAAAAGCATGCGTCCAGTGAAAGTCACTTATTTTCCATGGCGAAGTGGCATAACTATAGAAAGCCAAAGGATACAATTGCTTCGGAAATATCATCATCTCATAAAGAGCTTATTTCTGAAAATCGTGAATATTTAAAGCAAATTTTGGACCTTTTGTTATTTTTGGCCAAACAAGGAATGCCTTTTCGTGGACACGATGAAAAAGAAACGTCAGGCAACAAAGGTAATTATTTAGAGTTATGTGAATTATACTCAAAATATGATGCTACATTCAAAAGAAACTATGAACGATATTTCAATTTAACAAGTCTTGACTTTCAAAATTAAAATTTCGAAATTGTTACTGAAGAGGTTTTAAGTACAATAGTGAATGAAATAAACGAATCTGGATTTTATGCCTTAATGGTCGATGAAGCAGTCACACAGAGTTTAACAATTGTGTATTTATATAAGATATTTGTTTGAATCAGAAATTAAAGAAAGATTGCTAACAATGAAGGATGTTTCTCTAGATCGTAGTGATGAGTCCTTGGCAAACATTATTTTGAACTACCTTAAGGAAGTAGGTATAACTGCTACTTTAATAGGTCAATCACACGATGGCGAGAGTGTAATGTCCAGAGTAAAGAATGGGCTACAGAAAATCATCAGGGATACCCATTCTCTCGCCAAGTATGTGCACTGTTTAGCACATAAGGTTAATTTGGTTCTTGTAAACTCTTGTGAAAGCAATAACTACAGTTGTTTCTTCTTTAATGTGATGCAGTCACTATATGAGTTTTTTCTAACCCTGATATGAATGCGGAATACAAAATACTGCAAGAGGAGCTACAGATCAAAGTCCCAGGCCCACATGAGATCCACAAATTAAGTAACGCTAGGTGGTCGTGTAAGACTCGTGCTGTCCAATCTGTTAAGAGAAATTTTGATGCAATTTATGCCGTCCTCAAAAAGATTGCTAATGATCTAAGGAATTTGAAGTCTCCTTAGGCCAAAGGATTACTGGCTTCAATTACATCCGTGGACTTTGTAGTATGTTTAATATTTTTTTTGGAGTGTTTAACTGATATAAATATCCTCAGCAAAGTGCTTCAGAAAGAGGACTCTTGCATAGCAAGATGTGCGAAAGCAGCAGGAGCAATTATTATGAAGCTCGAGTCAAAAAGAAATGAAAACGCCTGGGAGAAAAGGTGGAATGAAGTAATGAAGTTTTCAAGGATTCACGAACTACATTTATTCCCTGAAAATATTTGCATCACAACACAATCTAATGAGACTACCACAACATCTCGTTCCTTGGAAAAAGAAAGTCATTCGACTTCAAGTTCACATATTGCGCCCAAACGTCGACGAGTTATTTCAAAAACTCTTAATGAATATTTTGTCATGTCTACTGTTGGACAGTCAAGAGGAGTCGATACAGAGAGTTTGAGTGACAACAATGAAGTGAACAGCAAGGTACAGTACCGTTGTGACCTTTATTACCCAATACTTGATATTTTGATCAGTGAACTCAAAAGAAGGTTTGCCGGTGAAGCAATGGAAGTAGCAAATGCGAGTGAAGAGTTGCTTTTCCTCAATGTAGAGAAATCTGAATCGTTTATACAGAAATATCCAGTGCCCGGATTGAACCAAACTATGCTCATATCAGAAATGAGCATCCTACGGTGCGTTCTCGAGTCAGATGGTATCAACCCGAAAGAAATACCGCTTAAAGAGTTGGTTAAAATATTAAAAGAACTGGTTTTAATTCAAGATGATATTTATCCCAATTTCAAACTGCTTTTTAAGATTTGTCTTACCCTTCCATCTAATAGTGCTACTTGTGAACGATCGTTCTCGACAATGAGAAGAATTAATCAATGGCTTAGGTCATCCATGGGCCAAGAACGTTTCTCCAATTTGGCTGTCATTGTCATTTATTCAGAATCTGATTTAGTAAAAAGCCTCAACTTGGATAAACTAACGGATAAATATGCAAAAAAAGGTAATAGAAAATTGCCTCTTATTTAATTATTAATAAAGGAGTGCTAATATTGTAGTGCTAATGTGTTAATATAAGGGTTACATTGCTTGACAATATGAGACCGTTATGTTGTAGAAAGTAAATATGTATATACCTGGTTTATATTGCTATACAATAAATATTATGTTTATGTTTGATAAAAATAAACATCAATTTCATGTTCTGAGTTTAAGTATTTTTTATTCAAAAAGTGTACCTAAATGTCATGTTTTTAAGCTGCAATTTTTAAAAATGTCCCCCAGACCTCACGGAAAAAGAAGAATACAGGAAATTTAATGCATGGTAAACTTGTTACTTGTGCCCCCCCAAACATACAAGATCTAACTCCGCCCATGACAAGATTCACTGAGCGTGGTTCACCGAAATCGATCACCATAATATCTGTGCATTTTGTACTTGTATTGAATATATTTGTGCATTTTGTGCTTATATTGTAATAAATTTTGTGTTGTGTGACGTTTTATTTGTACTGTTTCTGAATTAACAGAACACATTATCGCTCCCATGAGCAGCCTTATAATAGTGACATTTATTACAGTACTTACCTATTGGTCGAGATGGTATATCAGAAGAACTAATCAACACGTTCAATGCCTCACCTCCTCACATTTTCCACGGTCAGATCACCTCCATTCTCCTGTCCCCGAGATCGATGCTTGTTCACGTACCGTGTCCTCGCCTCAAAGCACCTCTTTATTTGGAAACTAATGGCTTTTCCTCTAGGAAATTCTTCAACTTAAAAAATAATCGACTTCACCAAGAATCAGCTGCATCACCACTTAAGTTAGCTGACTTTACTGATATCTTACAACGAGATGTTGAGCACAGATGTTTTAGATTCGTATAGGATATCAGGTCTGATTGGCTCGTGATATTGAAAGAAAACGATGCTCCAAGTTAGTTCCGTTACTATTGACTGTATAAACGGACTGTCCAATGCTGTCCATGTGCTGTAGACGAGCGCCTGTGCAGCTATCTAACGACGATTGGTTTCAAATAAGCACTCGGACGACTGTTCGGTGCACTATTAGCTCAGCTATTAGTCGTGAGCTAGAGAGGGGTGAAAATAGATAAAGGGAGCTGACACTACCTGTGAAAACGGAACATGAACAACTGATATCACCGAACGGGAAAACCGGCTACACGGGCCCATATGGTTCGCTCATGGAGCGGACAGTCTTTTTGTTTCTATAGTTAATGATGGGACTTGTTTATCTCTATAAGTGCACATTTCAATCATGACCAATCTTAAGTAAAACTATTAGACGATGAACTCTCAGGGTTTTTACATCATGATGACTTTACATATTTTAAATTTGGAAAAGACATTTCATTTGGGTTTCCCAGATTTCAATCGATATTAACACATGAATTTCCTACTTCAATTATCTCTCAAAAATACCTTTTTTATATATTTTAACGTTTTTTCACTTATCACTCTTAACTCCAAAATCATACTTGCTGCTAATCGAGAAGTACTGCTGGAGGCGTACTGAACAATTAATTAGTCTGTGCGCACGGCAGTCTTGCTACTAACCGTATTAATAACAAATATTACAATAATAAACATCAGCTTATAGTAATAATAGATATTTAACACACTTGTTCAAGACAAATGTTTGAGTAGCCTAATGTTTTCATAAAAGAGCCCCCTCTTCACTCCTCACCCTTGTCCAGCTGTCACTGGCCGTGCGCTCAGACCAAATTGTTCAGTCAGTATAGCTGTACCCAAGACCTTGAGAAGTTGGGTTATGGGTGAGGCGAGGAACGCGTTAATTAATAGGTTAAAGCAAAACATTTCTAAAAATATTAACAGGACATTTGATTTAATTTACAGCAAAGAACAGCTGATTGATTAAGTAATTTGAGGCAAAATAAACTAAACAATACGGTCTGGCAGGTTATTTTTGTAGTAAAATTGCAATTGTTTAAGGATCACGATTTAAAAAAATAATACTAGATCCGCAAAAGTTCATTCTCATTATGAAAAAAATTACGATTCACTCACCAACATCTTTATTCAGTATTAAATTTTTTACTAGGTGGGGACAGTCTTAATTTAGGAACATGGTTAGTACAACTATAAACAAACAAAGTTCACGCGCACATCTACACGCCTCGTTATATACGCGTTCGTTTTAATTGGTTTGTGAAGTTATAGTAGTGTTCGAAAATCTGTCAGAAGTGATATTGGACGTTAGTTTCCACAAACTGACCGTTTATAAAAAAACTGAGATATATGAGAGCACCATAGGGAAAATGTTATTTTAAGTTTCAGGTTTTTCTTAAGTTCCTACTCTCCGTAATGCTTACTTTATTTCGGGTCAACGACTCTGCTGTGTGCGATGGAGCCAAGAAGCGTATACAATGGTGCTAGTTGTGAGGCCGTCACGCTCGCGCCACGGGCACGTCCGAGTTCGCACGCACCTCTCGCCGCAAGCGGCACTGACCCTGCCTTGGCTTATCAGCAGTATCTTCTCGAACAGCTCATCTGTGTAGTGAGGACAGTAAAATCCACGTGGTGGAATTGTAATGTGCGAGTGGTAAAGGCTCGTCCGGCTGACATTTGGGGGAGCTGCTGGCCGAGCGAGATTGAGCCTGTGTTAAATATAGCGCAGATTCGACTGAATTGCAGGTAATTGTCAATAATGTACTCTTTCTGAATAATTGGACAGAGTAAGATGAAAAAGGTAATAGACATTTTCTTTTTAAAAAATCAGCCATTCTCTACATAAGAAATACTCGTACATTGGTGATGATACAGTTTGTTACAGTATCCGTACTGAAAAGGACTTTATTGTGTTTAGGTATAAAATAACTATTTAAAACGGTTCAAAAAAATCTGTAATGAACATAACTCTGTTGTGTGTAAGTTTATCAAATATTCTTTATTGTAACAGTATAGAATTGCCTAATTGCGTCAATACAATGGTGTCAGTACCGTATACATAATAACAAATGTCAATACTAAAATAAATACTGTACATTAATTTTAGTAAAATACTGTAAAATTAAATACATTTTTATATACTGTATGGATTTTTAATTTAACTTGAAGTATTTTCAAGAAACAATTTAAAGTTTTTTTAACTACAATTATATAATGTATTAAAGTAATAACATTTTTATTAATTATTAATTTTGATTTTTTAGTGTACTTGTTTTATTTTAACCACGATTCAAGGCGTGTAGTTACAGATTTGCATATTTCAAAATTAATTTCTTAAACTTTTATCGCAACGTGCAATTTAGTTAAAAGCCTTAAACGTATTTAATATTAGAATATAAAAATAGTGGTTGTATCTCGATATTTTTTTTACCTAGGTCGAAAGCAAATTGTATAAATGTATAAATATCATGGATACTCCCTTCATTTTTGTTCTATAAACATATAATAAAGATAAATTATTACCTAGTACTTGGGTGTCATGTCGTAGGTTTGTATAGGGATTTCTTGGTTCACGCCACATATATGATTCTTCAACACGTGACTGTTTAAACAACCTAAAAAATGTAAAGAGTCAACCTTGTAATTTGCTTTTAGAATGTACATTGGTGATTGCTGTGTCTAAATCCATCATAACTGGTATACTGTAAATGTATTATATCATTATTTTATGTTGTTCAATTTAATACAATCGGAAAGTATTGTACTGAACTACTGAATAAAAACTACCGTTTCTAAAATAATTAGAATGCTTCAATCGAATCGGAAAAGTATATTAGTCGGACTATTACGTTCCAACGTTGTCTCGTGGAACTGATTGTGTTCCGAGAATGCCGAATGACGGCTCTCTCACGTAGCGGATATCTTGTTACTTGTATTGCCACTCCCGGGTATATAATTTGCCGTCGGTGAGTCACTCCAGTATTGCCACTCCGTCTACTGTATATTACTTGAGTAATGCTTTTCAGTCGTCTGACCTTTTTATTAGAACTGTGGTTGTATTGTTGTTGCATCACTTGTATATTACTACTAGAAATCTGTTGTAAATTCTTCAGAGTAACGATTCCATTGTGATGCTGTAGTGTAGTACATACTGTTATCGCGTACGGAATGTTTCACGTAGAAGAATAACTAATATTGAGATAAATGTGTTATACTTCTAATAGACATGAATTTAACCTGTTATCCGTGGGAATAGTCAGCAACAAAAAGAATAAATAAAGTTTGCATCCAATAGTGCGCTGAATGGGTGTCGAATTATAGAAACTTTGTGCGGATGGCAGAGCAAGCACCGTTGTCAGTCCCTCCCCTTGTTGCTCTCCAAATCCTGAAGAATACACATAGTAGGTATTACTCGTACAACAGATTCATTAATTTACATTAGTGGTAACTGCCACTGATGCGTTTGCTGCGGCCATAAGAAAGCGATCTCTGTTTCTTTTTTCTCTGCGCCACCAAATTCAATATAACGCGTCATCCGTGAAAATGTTAACCTAATTATATCTAATCTTTTATTCGTGAAAATTGACACCTAATTGGATTTAATCTATTATCAGTGGGAATAGTCACTGAATGAATTTAACCTGTTGTCCGTGCAATTTTTCACAAAACAAATTTAACCTGTTACGTATCTGTAGAATTTTTCACCAAATAAATTTTATCCTGTTATCCGTTGGAATATGCACTAAATTAAATTTAACCCAGTATCCCTACAAATTGTCACCAAATTGAATTTAACCTTTTATCCGCGGGCCTGTTCACCAAATTGAACTTTATCTCTTATCCGTGGAAGTAGCACACAACAAAAGTAAAGTTAACCTGTTATGCGTATGATAGTCACCAAAATATTTTAAAGGGCTTGTTTAGCATTGTAGTATTACCCAACTTATTATCTGCAGCCTCTAGGTCAATGACCCAGTAAACCTGAGCTGTTCTTAATTATTTACGCTAATTAATCACAACACTGCATTCAATAACAGCGTTTATTCATTATTAATAACGTTTTCCCACAAATATGCGATGGTTTGTTTTTGATAAGTTTAAACGTGATTTATTTGTATAACTCAATATAATTTTAGCATAAAATACGCCTTATAGCTGCTCTAATAATAACACACTAGAGCATATAATGTGTAAATTCTATGTGTGTATATAAGGAATTTCCCTTGCAGTCCTCGATAAATACACAACTCGTCAAACTTGTATTGTGTTGCAAAGCAGCGGAAGTTTGCAAATCTGTGTTCACTTATCATCACGGCGCTGTCTGCAGCCCCACAATGTAACACGTCGTGCATCTTTCCGTAAAACTCTTCAGGCTTGTATTGTGTTGCCAAACGGCGGAAGTTGGCAAAGTTTGTGTTCCCTCATCACCACGATGCTGTCTGCAGCCCCACAATGTAACACGTCGTGCATCTTTCCGTAAAACTCTTCAGGCTTATATTGTGTTGCCAAACGGCGGAAGTTGGCAAAGTTTGTGTTCCCTCATCACCACGATGCTGTCTGCAGCCCCACAATGTAACACGTCGTGCATCTTTCCGTAAAACTCTTCAGGCTTATATTGTGTTGCCAAACGGCGGAAGTTGGCAAAGTTTGTGTTCCCTCATCACCACGATGCTGTCTGCAGCCCCACAATGTAACACGTCGTGCATCTTTCCGTAAAACTCTTCAAACTTGTATTGTGTTGCAAAGCAGCGGAAGTTGGCAAAGTTTGTGTTCCCTCATCACCACGATGCTGTCTGCAGCCCCACAATGTAACACGTCGTGCATCTTTCCGTAAAACTCTTCAGGCTTATATTGTGTTGCCAAACGGCGGAAGTTGGCAAAGTTTGTGTTCCCTCATCACCACGATGCTGTCTGCAGCCCCACAATGTAACACGTCGTGCATCTTTCCGTAAAACTCTTCAGGCTTATATTGTGTTGCCAAACGGCGGAAGTTGGCAAAGTTTGTGTTCCCTCATCACCACGATGCTGTCTGCAGCCCCACAATGTAACACGTCGTGCATCTTTCCGTAAAACTCTTCAGGCTTGTATTGTGTTGCCAAGCGGCGGAAGTTGGCAAAGATTGTGTTCCCTCATCACCACGATGCTGTCTGCAGCCCCACAATGTAACACGTCGTGCATCTTTCCGTAAAACTCTTCAGGCTTGTATTGTGTTGCCAAACGGCGGAAGTTGGCAAAGTTTGTGTTCCCTCATCACCACGATGCTTTCTGCAGCCCTACACGTCGTATATGGCTCCTTTGACGTAGTAAATTAGTCACTATTTCAAATATATTTTTGTAATATAAGTCTATTAATATGTAAATATAGTTAAACAAAGTTATTTGTATGTAACTTGCCAGTTTATCATGAGCTTTCTTAAATTTGATTAGTAAACCATCAACCCATAAAATATTTTGGTGATTTATATCACCATATAAATTCTACTTCAACACCTAGAATAACTTACTGTTCAAAGATGTTTGTAGCAATAAATAATGACTTCGGAAGGATATTATAAAAAAAGGTATCGCTAAAAAATATATAGGCCTACTTATTTTGCAATTATGAATAGCATATATCTTATGATACACTCTACCGTATAGCAAACATTTTACGAAGCTAGAGTAGCGTTGAATCATAGAGCAAATATGAAGTGACTTGTTCTATGATTGAACGTTATTGTTTAATGATGTTCTTGTATATATATATATATATATATGTATATTTTTTTTTATCTCTTTAGACCTTATATCAGCACTGATTGACTATGATCCAAACATTGTTAAATGTCAATGAACAATAAACGATTGTTTATTGTTCACTGTCGGCACTGGTGGCGCAGTGCTGTAACCCAGCTACATGGGGACAAAGTGTTTGGGAGATTGTAGGCGATAGGTTGGATGCTCGGTCCTCTTAATACCGACATGGCGTCCGCTTGGTGGTTGCTATCGGCGTGGACACTACTAGAGAAGTCTGGTGTGTCCATGTTGGGTGGTAATCATTGTGCGGATGTTGTGTGGGGGAGATAACTAAGTATATCAGGCTTGTCAATTAGCTGAAAATCAGACCAGCACTACGTGGTTCGGATTCCATGTAAAGCTGTAGGTCCCTTAGTTGCCCTGGCTGTTGGGCTATTAATAAATTGCCCTTTCTGAGGAACAGTTGAACTCAGTTAGTAACCAGACTACACTCATCCTACACTCATAAAACCATTAATATTCGCCTTAAAATACGCACAACGTTGTGTCGGCGTCTCATATGTAAGAATGTAAGATTTGATTTGATATTGTCGATACATTTAGACGAGTTCTATCTGTACCGTTAGAATTTATAATTTTCGATCCAGCGTTACTCAGTGTGTGGCAAAACAACAAGAAAAAAAGGCGAACTTCGCCCTTAGAGATTGCAAATGGAATTCAACTGCTGCAGTGTTTTTATGCCACCCCCACTCTATCCAATCCATCACGACTCCTTAAAATAAACTGGGGTGGTAAACGTCACATTTCACGTTTACCCTTATCTCCCTTCACTCTCTCTATGTATGTTGCATTTGCCATTTTTAGTTTAATTATTTATGCACAGTTGAGAGGTTTTTTTAAATTTTTGACAGGAACAATATTCTTATTCCTTTGTGAGGTTTTTGACCTTATGATTTTAAACATGACTTTTAAGTCAGCAACAACTGTCAACTGATGATGCAATCGTCATTCATAAGGTTCTGCTTTAACGAGTCGCCATTATCCCATATACATCGCCTTGGACTTCATCTTGTAGTCGATGGTGACCCCCATGAGTTATTTTACGTACGTGAAATAAGTGATGTTAGAACGCGATCTTTTCCTTTTTTCACAGTATTCGATCTTCAACAATATACATACAAAAATGTAAAATATACTTTTGTACTATTTAAGGCTGTTAAAATAACGTCATAAAAATTGAAATATGTTAAACATATTTGTCTCTTAATTACTCGTTTTGACAACATTTGTTCGATCAATAGTTTCAAATAGCTAAAAATAAAAACGAAAGATAGTTGAAAACTAAGAAAAAAGTTTGTTTACCGTAGTTAAGCCTTTAATTCAGAATAATATAATTCTTAGTACTTAATTTTATGGTACTCAATTTCAAAATACAATAAGTGTTGCTCCATAAATAGATACTCTTGACTGTGGGTTCAGGGGATAAGTGGAAAGGCATCAGTTTCAAATGATGAGTGGAAAATAAAAATCGTACAAAGTAAATATATATTTCCAGTTTGATTTAAAAACCATTCAGCTTAAATATTTTAAACATTGATGCAGGCGTTTATAAATACACAATGGACAATAAAAAAATTCGTGAAACCACTCATTAAACTGACACTTACTTCAATTTATCAGTTATTGCAGTCGCATATTGTGGTCTGGACGAAATACTCGAGTGTTGATTTTTAAATTTAGGTTGTCAATTTTATTTTATTTTTTATTTTTATTTTATTTTATTGTCTTCCAACGGCTAAGCCATTTTTTTTTATTTACAAATTTACAGAGACATAACAATTTATTCAAAACTTAAGGTACTTAATAGCTACATAACTATACTAGGCATCAAGTAAATTATTGCTTTAAACCATTTGCTACGTGAAATCGACAGATAACAATATAAAGAATGTATATAACTTAGTAGTAGATAGATTCGATAAATAAATAAATAGTTCAATAGTTACAAATACAATAAATAGATCAACGAATAAGTAACTAACAATTAATATGTACAGTAACCAGGCACAAATAACACAAAAGGTACAATAACTAGGTATAAATAAACTTATCAGACACAACAGATCAATGTAGGGTCACCAAATTGAGTATATTGCCTTACACAGTGGAAAGTTCAAGGTTCAACAGTTTTCTTTTTATAGATCCAGCGCTGTCGAAGAAAAAGTCGACTTGGCTGCAAACAGAGTTTCCTCCACGCAGCATCCTTGCCAGAGGGCTGTGGAACTCGTACTGTCTCGCATAGTGACGTCTACTGAAGAGTTCCGTGGATCTCGTTCTACTTGGGACGCGAAGGTCCACCTGGCCCAGAAGATCAGGGGAGTTTACACCTCCAACCAAGAGTTTGTGGAGGAAGATGATGTCAAAAACAAAGCGTCTTAGTTCAAGATTCTGGAGGTTCAATTCGGATTGCAGGGCTCCAATGGGGACTTCGCTGTAGATCATTCCTTGTCTTACCCCAACCAGGCGCAGAAACCTCCTTTGGACAGATTGAAGTCTATTCTTCTGACCAGCCTGATAAGGAGCCCATACGGGGCTTGCATATTCCAAAACCTGCCGAACAAGCGAGCAATATAAGGTTCTCAGTGCTGCAGGGCTGTGGATACCACGAGTAGATCTTGTTATAAAACCCAAGGTCTTGTTGGCTTTACTGCATAGGTAGTCAATGTGGCCATCGAAAGATAGGTTGTAGGAGAAAACCACGCCCAGGTCCTTGATTGAAGCCACTCTTGCTAGAGGCTGCCCACTTAAGCTATAGTTAAAGTTCAGATGATTTCGGGATCGGTGGAAAGTCATTATGCTGCACTTAGATAAGTTGAGTGACATGTTGTTAGAAGTGCACCACTGGAGTAAGGCTTCAAGGCTGCGCTGAAGACGAGCCGAGCAGTCGAGGGAGGAGACCTCAGTGAACATTTTTAAGTCGTCTGCGAACATTAGGACGTCGACCTCAAGAGATTCCACAATGTCATTTATGAAGATGTTGAATAGGTATGGACTGAGAAGGGAGCCCTGTGGCATTCCGGAAGTTTGGAGGAAATCTTGAGATACTGCACCGGGGAGCTTCACCCTCAGGCGGCGATTAGTTAAGTAGTCTCTAAGCCAGCTGAGAAGTGGGTCAACGATACCGTAGGATTTGAGTTTAGAGCATAGAATGAAGTGATCCACCCGGTCGAATGCCTTTGCAAAATCCAGGAAGGCGACGTCAACTTGTCTACCTCTGGCGAAAGATGATATGATTGACTCGTTAAATTGTAAGAGATTAGATACAGTTGACTTCCCTGATGTGAAGCCGTGTTGGTATGGATTAATGATTTCCCTATATAGCGGCTTAAGTCTGGAGAGAACCAGGCCCTCAAATAATTTCCCCACCGATGATAGAATGGTTATGGGCCTGTAATTTTCAACGATGGAAGGATCTCCCTTCTTCAGAATTGGAACAACATGTCCATCCTTGAGAGCGTCTGGGAATTCCCCCTTACTCAAAGATTCATTGAAGAGCACAGACAAAGGTACTGCCAGAAAGAGACGACAATAGCTGAGGAAAGAAGGAGGAATGTTGTCTGGTCCTGCGCCCTTACTTGGATCAAGATGTTCGAGGGCTTCTATTACTTCAGCTGGAGAGACGGTTATATGACCCAGTATAGACTGATTAACGGGCGCAAAGGAGTACGATGTTGGCGTAGATTGAGTAAAGACTGAGGCAAAGTACTCAGAGAACAATCTTGCAGAATCATCAGAGTCTACCGAAGTGGTTCCACCGAATTTCATAGAAGACGGAATACCTGTCGATCTGCTAGAAGATTTTACAAAGCTCCAGAAACTGCGGGGATTAGAGGGTATAGAGCCTTCAACATGACGGAGATATTCCAGGTGACAAGACCGAGTGAGTTCTTTGCATTGGCGTCTTAAAGCAGCAAACATGTAGTAGTCTCTTGGGCATAGTGAGGACTTGTACTGTCTATGGGCGCTCTTCTTTTGAATCACCAAGTGGATCAGGTCCTTAGAGAACCACTTAGGGAATGGTGATACTCCGACACGCTTAGTGGGGCTGTGGCGAACACATATACTTCCAAGTAGTTTTGTGAGTTCGTTAAATTTCACACTTAATGTAAGGTCTTGATACAAGAAACAGAGGTTTGAGTTCAGGAGTGCCATAGATGCTGCAGGCAAATCACATCTTCGCAGATTGGGACCTATGTGATACCCACGATCGCATTTCGCTAACGCAACAGGTAGGGAGAAGAATAGTGGAGGGTGGTGTGCATCTGGCTCGATGAGCACATCCTCAGCTAGCGTGGTACAGACTGGCGTTTGGTTGCAGAAAATCAAGTCGAGGATAACACCATTGGAGTTTCTGATATGATTAGCCTGAGAAAGACCATGCATGTCCATCAGGTCGTTTAAGACTTCAATTTTCCTCCGAGCAGACATTACAGTTTGTGGGGCTATGTTACAGTAAGAAGGAATGTTGAAATCGCCAGTCAGGACAAGATGTGAGAAACGGGCGTTTGCTGTTACCTCATCCACCACTTCACTGTACGCTTCATAAACGGAAAGAGCTTGTGAGGGAGGTATGTACGCACAGCTCAGGATGGAATTCAGATCAGGGAGGAGCACGAAGAGACATTCTAAATCCGTGTTTGTCACAACTAGCTCAGATCGGATACTGTTCTTAATTGCAATGAGCACCCCACCCCCAGAGGATTTGCGGCTGGGGTCAGTGATTCTGTCCTTACGGTAAATAGTGTAGTTGGGAGTGTGCTGGAGCTCTTCGGTCAATATAACAGGGGTAAGATTGGTTTCGCATAGCATGATGGCATCGTAGATACAACAGGATAGAGCGTTTCTTAATTCTAACATTTTGGTGCGAAGTCCATTCACATTTTGAAAATAAACACCAATAGAAGACTTGCCGTTGGAAGTAATTAGTTTTTTTTCTTCATGATTTTGGGAATTCCATTACTATATTTTATAGTCAAGTCAAGTTCTCCGGCCTCAGTACGAGCTTTTAGATTTTCACGAAGAGCTGCGAGGTGACGTCTCTCCATTAGGGTGCGGTCTCTGGATAAAGAGATGCCCTCCAGAGCATCACCAAGATCAGAGCAATCACTGAGACTTTTGAATATTGAAATAGTACTGTTTTCAGAAGGAAGACATATCTTTATGGGTCTAGGCTTTGAACGGTCCTTTGTACCGATTCGGAAAAAACGGGAAGATTCCAACAGATCCCCTTGCCCAGCTTTATTCAGGATTAAGCTCACCAGCTTTTTGTCGTGCAGCTTACCAGCATCGGTTGATGAAGATTTACTTTCGGACAGCCCATGCACGATGATATTGCATGAACGTCGCTTCCTATCGTTGATTTCCTCAATCATGTCTTCGGTGTCGGGCTGATTTTGCTTTGCCTTTAAGTCACTCTTCAGCTGAGCAACATCAGTTTCCAGATTTTCCAGCCGAGGCTCGAACTCATTAATTTTGGCATTCAAGGTACTAAGTTCGGCTTTGATTCCTTCGACTCCGGATGTCAGGACCTTGAGCTCCTCCTTGGTTGCTAACGAGGATATTTTGCCGAGCATTTCATCCATTTTCTTCATAAGTTCATCGTTTGGGCTTGAAGAGGCGGCGGAGCAGTCCATGCGGGAGCAATACCACTTTTTGTTGATGTCGTTTGCGTATTGAGTGTACTCAGCCTTTTTGACACCCACACATGCAGTATGGTACCAATTGCGGCACGCAGAATCACATTGAAGCCCGTCGTCGGTATCAAGCACCTTTTTCATGCAGACTTTACAGGTTGTTGAGGCGTCCATTGGGGAAAAGTGCTAAGATCTTGTTTATAATAGTAAGCAATTAAGTACTTAGTTATGCCACATACCGATTAGGCTATATTTATGCACTTCAGTATACAATTTCATCGTCTTCAGCGTTATTGATTTTAATGCTATTTGCGGCAAATTAATAGGCGTCAGCATTTTGCATAAACAACTGTATCCAGATTATTTCGTTTTAGAAAATTGCTTCTTAATTTGACGTTTCCTGGTTGCAATGTCATCGTTAATGCACAAAACAATCACATTTGCACCTGTTGGCTAGGTTCAACTCAGCATACGATATGTTGTATATTGTTCATAAACAAGATTTTTTTAGGGTATATGTCCTTGAGACATAATTTTATGTCCACAAACTAGATTCTTGTCGTGTCTTGCAACACTGTGTATACAACCGCAGTAATGACTTTGGGAATTGTTTCAAGCTGTGGTTACATTAGAAATTATTATCTGTCATCACACTGAGCCTGGGAACTGTACTTGAGGTATGGTCCACCCCATTGTTGTCCCAGTTAAGAGTCTGTGACATCAGCCGCAATCTCCATAAGACAAATCTTTTTTTTTTTTTTAATATTGCAGCTTTATTTTAAACGTACGTTATTAAACTTGACCTTTTTATGAGAGCACAATCGTCTTGTCCCCCCCCGCCCCCCCCCCAATGAGACCAGATTTTAATTTTATCCTTTGATTTATTTTTATTAAACACAAATAACTATTAGGTCTACTCTAATTTAATATATATTTTTTATCGTAATAAACTAAAACCAGTTCGAAAAATATATTCCCAGTGATCACCAGTCACACTTATCCAATAAAGTATGTTATGTTAAAGTTTGAAGTACTTATGTTAAAAATTTAAGCGTGAAACGTGAAATGTATTCAACTGCAAAACGCGGGTGTCAGCTACTTTTATTTATTTATTTATTTATTCATAAGACGCCGATCGTCAGGATATGGGCGAATATGGATTTCGAATGAGTGTGAAGAGTGTAGATGAACGAATGTAGTCAGTGTTACAAACTAAGGCCGACTATTCCTTAGAAAGTGTCATTAATTAATAGCCCAATGACAAATGAACAGCCGGTGATTACAGCTGATCCCTCTCAAAATGTATTGACTCTGATTGGGATCGAACTGAGAACCTTTAGCACATGAAGCTGGGATTGAACCAACAACGCTACCAACGCTACTGATCAACGCCTGGCGGTGAAGAGAGTCAATTGCCATCGCTGTTAAAATCACACAATGGTTTGTGGACTGATAGACTGACGACAGCCGGTCTTCTGTTAGTCGACGGAGTTGCAAGTTCCGAAGTTAACACCTGGTCTCTGGTCGGAGACTCGACTGCGACAAAATTATTCACTGGAGGAAGAATAAAGTCAATAATAATAATTATAAAAGTATTTATTGTTTTCACAGGTACAGTTATACAAATGAAATACAATTTTTTAAAGATATCAAATTAATTGCAATAAAAAGGCACATTTTATGAAGGAAAAAACTTAAATAATTGAAGAAACACAATTATAAATAACTTAAGCGTCTAAGTAAAGTATTCTCCAAATTGTATAATACACTCTTGGTTATATACAATAATATATAATACAGTTGAAATACAACCAGATATAGGCTAAATTATTAAACACAAGATTTATCTGTATGCAAACAAACATATTTAAAAACCAAAACAAACATAAGAAAACATACATACTGAAAGGGAGAGTTGGAGTGATCAGAAATTCAATTGACTTCTGGCCGGCAAGAATCCATTCTGTAGTTAAGACCAATGGTAAATTTTCTCAATTAAAGCAAAAATATATGTATCCATAGTCCTTTAAAACGCCAATTTTAACCATTTAAATATTGTAAAAGTCTTGAGTAAATGCCCAATGTTGATCGCTTGTTGGTCTTAATCTGTTGTTGTTAGTTTCAATGCCAAGCAATTAACATTCTTCATTAAAATACCTATAAAATCACGTAACAAACAGTTTTCAGAGGTTATATTCTTTTCTCTGTGCTGAAAGCTACAAGCCCAGGAGGATGGTGTTGCGATAGAGCGTTTCCATAGGTAATCAACATACGTTCCAGTTAGACTTCGTTAGCACACTTTGTCTACAGTCGAATACCACATTTGACCGAGCCGATAACAGGAACAAGTCCCAACGGTGTAGAGAGTGGTAAGACGTTTTCCCCAAAGTAAACAGCCTCGTCATTGCAATTACCTTGTCATTGTTTTTGGCCGGTGACTACGCTCGACTTCGCCAAACAAGAACAGTCCCACTTGAGTGAACAGGATAATGGTCGGCCTCTGTTCACTTCCGAGAGTTTCTTTCAATGTCGTCGACGTCGTTTTTGGGCTTCTCCTTTTAGCGTGAACGACGATGCTCCCGCCACTCCGGGGATACGGTTGTTGTAGGTTTATTTTATTGTTATTCTGCACTAATACTCAAGAACATTATTACAAGATTATGTAGTCAAATTAATTTGACATTTATGCTCGTGTTATGGGACTAGACTATTCGAAATTGTGTATACAGTTGGTTATACTAGCAAAAAGTCCTATACATTTTTCAATAAATATAATTTTGTTTATTGGAATGAAACGATGAACTTAAAAATGCAATAAATCATTACTGTAATATTAACAATGAACAATACTGTGCAATGCCTAACTACACTAATTTGGCCTTTACGCTTATTTTTCGGTTCTTCTCTCCATCACTGATAAGAAACTGACATTTGAACTCGCGGCGGGTCTTTATATACTCCCGCCATTGGGTAGACCCACCTTTACAGAAAAATGTTTCGAAAGGTCCACGATGTGCCAGAATATCCCACAACATTCCAAAACGTTTCGGAACATCTGGAATGTTGCGAAATGCGCGTGAATATTCTTCGAGTGTTCTGGGTTGTTCTTCTGGAGGGCGAAACTTCCAACACTACGAATAAGAACGGAGAACCTACTTGATGGATGAATGATATATTCAGACACCCCACCATATAACTCCTTCGATCGTACCGGCATTCGTTTTCAATCTACCGACGTACATTGTACAATTACTTTTATAATATATATTGTAATTAGTATACTGTAATACACTTAGCATCCGCTGTAACCACTAATCAATATAAATTCTTAAAGTTAAACCCTTAAACAAGTTTATTAATTAATAATATAACGGGTAAAAATAGATTGTAGGAAAATGTTTTATATTTTAACAAATATTAATTTATTTATACATGTGTAATTGTTAGACATCAATCGGAATGTTCATTTTTAATTTTATCAATTATAGAAAACTTCAGAATAATCTTTTAAAGCTGTTCAGCATTTAAATCTTAAAATGCAGCAGCTTTTTTCGTTCGATGTGCCTAAATGCTGTTTATATCTGGTGTTTACCCTCAAAATAAAAATACAGTAAAAATGATAAAGTTTGGAATCGTTCATCTTATTTAAAAATTAAACATTTGATTTTGTCATCAATTTATTTCTAACCATTTAATTTGTTCTGTTATTAGTTCCGTTTGAATATTCCAGTTTAATCAATACAACCATATCGTTATGGTATCAATATGATGTGTTGATATTCATTAGCGAGTACAATACGCACCATTACTGATGAACATCACGTGTTTGTACGCTTAAATTTATAAATTACATTATAGCCGTCCCGGTAAATGGTGGATATTTATCAACTATTGATAAATTTTAGTGTGAAACCTATTTAATTGTTTGAGTTACTCGAGAAAACCAGCAAAATCATAGATATTATTTTTAACGACGACAATGATAAGTTTTTTCTGTTGCAAATAGTTTGTTAACGGCATATCACGTGTTGGTAAAAAATGCAAAAAATCAACATCGCAAGACACATATTTTAACAACTATTTAAATTTGTGTAATAACTTGAAACAAATGTGTGTTTGTAACCTTCCACTTATTGTGTTTTTCGTGAATCATTTTTATTTAAGCACTAATCCTGATTTGTGGCGATCTCATACACTTTCACGAGGGAATTGAATTGATAATTGGTTCTTAAAATTAAAAATAAACACTATTTTTATTTCGTGCATTTTTAATACGTAATAAATATAATTAAAACAGGGTCTTACTATGGACTACTAAACGGTTTTATAATTTGGTTCAAAATAATTTAAAAATTGTTATTTTTTTGAAATACTAGTGTCTAGTAAGGTTGGAAATATCCAACAAATCAACAATCAAGAACAATCCAACTCTGACAAATAACTTTCAGATTAACAAGTAATGTAATATAAAATATAATGTAATAAAATGATCATTTGAAGACCAATGAAATAGCTTTAATTTATCAGGTTGGTTAGCTGGTAATAATCAACAATATAAATACATATCTTTACTCCGTCATATTGAACTTGTATTGTTTATTAATTGAGCCATTACTTAGATAGTTCCCACTAGTCAATTCACCGCGCTACATTACACATCCAAGTACCATTATCAAAGTAAAGCCTCGTTTGTGAAGATTTAATGTGGCATAGAATCTTTTATTCCCACAAATCACACAGTTAGTACAATTTAGAATGAAAACTTGGGTTTTATAAAAGCCAGCACATTGTATTCGTTAGATACAATAATTATTTTGAATCGTAATTTACAAAATTATTATAGAGATAATGTTAAGTTATAGTTGGCAACTTTTACTTGTAATACATGTTTTACAAAACTATTACTTTGTGTCTGTCCTTTATCTGAATTCTTTAAACATAATTAACTTTAACGTAATTTGTCGAAATCAATGTTCATGGTTTAATATACCTTTTTTCTCTTTTAGAAGAACAGACCTTCTTGTACTAATATTACATTAGATTTGGTTTCCTATGACGTTTCACTGGATGTTTGTCAGTGATTACATAAGCCGAAGAAAATTATCAATTCCTACGTAAAATTGCCTACGTAAAACGTTATTTGTTCTCCTTCAAAGTAAATTGTACATTAAACAAATACATGACAGTATATTTGTATTTCATAAAAAAAGAAAATGTTTTAAATTTTATTCCTAATTTTAAAACATCGTTAAAAATAATAACTATATTATGTTAATTTTTAAAATTTGTCATAACATCGTTTCTAACCGGCGTAGTATCTCAAGGGCCGAGACTTCGGACTGCGAAACAAGGTCCAAAGCTCAAATCCCCAACTGAGCTATTGGTCGTTCCTTCACTAGGCCAGTAGAACTAGCAAGTGAAGGAAGCAATACGATAAAAATTAAGAGGACGTAAAATTACCTTAAGCACTTATTATTTATATTTTCTTACTTATTATTTCTAATCTGTAGTTCAATTATTTAAGTAGCTGTTTTAATATAAGTTTTTAATGGCCAAGACTATTTTTATTTAAAAATGTATTTCTCTTTCGAATGTGAAATTGTTATAAGTATTTTATAACAATTTCACAAAACAACCGCTCTGTAACTATCAAATTAAGATGAGTTTTTCTAATTAGCATTTTGTGAGGTTAATGTCACAAGCTGGATGAGCATGGTACGAAACAGCTAGACTGACGAGGTTAAGATTACTGGTTAAGGGCAAATATTATTTATTCTATAGGTCTGCTCCTAACATAATTATATTGTGAGGTTAATGTCACAAGCTGGATGAGCATGGTACGAAACAGCTAGACTGACGAGGTTAAGGGCAAATATTATTTATTCTATAGGTCTGCTCCTAACATAATTATATTGTGAGGTTAATGTCACAAGCTGGATGAGCATGGTACGAAACAGCTAGACTGACGAGGTTAAGGTTACTGGTTAAGGGCAAATATTATTTATTCTATAGGTCTGCTCCTAACATAATTATATTGTGAGGTTAATGTCACAAGCTGGATGAGCATGGTACGAAACAGCTAGACTGACGAGGTTAAGGTTACTGGTTAAGGGCAAATATTATTTATTCTATAGGTCCTAACATAATTATATTCAAATTATCGCAAAGGTATTAATTTATTGTTAGTTTCATTACAAGTAACCTCAAGAACCTTGCAAGCGCTATTTATTTGCAACACCGACGACAGACGCGTGCGATAGCAACCCCACCAGAAGGGGTGGTCGTCAGAGCGATGAGATCGCTATCAGCGGCAGACCAGGGGCCATGTTGCACACACATATCGGTAACACTATCGACACGCTCTCTGCCGTTCTCCCTGATCAAGGTCTATACTATATTTCGATTAAAATGAAAGTAAAGTGTCCAAAATGTTAACCAAACACATAACAGGACGTAGGTGTGGCTCGCTGTAGACATATTTTTCAAACTGTAACCTATTTTTCGTTTAAAGACTTGACTAACTTTAGATCGCCGTCTTGAAAGTCTGTCTATTAATAGATACAGTAGAAAAAGCTACATACACAAACTTGACAAACATGTGGCGATACCATGCAAATTGCGACCTCTTGCAATCAGGTATAGAGAAGAAAGAAACAGAGGTTGCATTTAGTAGTGCGTTGATTGGGTGTCCAGTAGTTATTTCTCCAGTTCGCCGGACTGTTGAAGAACCAGCACCGTTGTCGGTCCTTTATTCCGCTCCAAATCATGAAGGATAAATTTACTAATTATTACTATATATTTTAAAAGATTAACACTAATGGTAACTTATGTCTAACTCACTGACGCGTTCGCTGCGGCCATAAGAAATAAACCTCTTTATTTTTTTTATCTGTGACGCAGCCCATATGCTAGTCACTACTATCAGTGTGAGGGTTGGAAAGTCACAAGTTTATGGCGTTGCTACCCAAGTTTAGTGTTACGGACGGATTCGCTTGGTAACATAAGACAAACTTGAGGCTTTTAATACATTTCGGTATATAGTTCTTTATCGCGATTAGCGCCAAAACGCTGTTGGATGTTAGGGCCAATTAGGGATTGAGTGTTACAAATGAATATACTTGTTTGAATATATATATATATATATATATATATATATATATATATATAAGCATTAGTGGAAGCGCTTCCCATTCTTTTACCTTATGTAACTGATTTAGCTTCATCAAACTGTTAAGATAACTAAGAACAGCTTGTTGTCGCCGCTCACTGTGTAACCGTTCTGGCGCGTTAACAGTGTCGAGATTCACGGTCCGAGTATTTATATTATCGTATTAAATTAATATTAAAGAGACACGAATGGCTCATTGTATCAACCTACATTGCCGGAAAATTAAAATTATTGTGATTAATTAGGTCATTGTTTATACAATGCAGCCTTAGATTATAAGTCAATGAAGTTTAGAATTTGAACTTTTACGCTGACGTCTGACTTAAATTTTTGTCTGGGTAGAAACAAATAGCTCTAAAATAACTTGTACACTTTACCTGTGCTTATTTATTTAACATAAACAAATTGAAAAATTTTAACTCCGCATGAATTAAATTTATGCGGGTTTGTAACTTCAGCAATGTTGATTAACCATATCGTATTGTAAAACAGCTAGCATGTCACTATCTCGCTTGTTCCAGGAAATACTTGTTTAATTGACTTATATCGCACAATATCTTAGATTGTAAACATTTGTATTTTCAGTCTTTGGGTAGTAAGCAAAGCGTTAAATTATAGTCGATCTTGTTTACTTTTCTGTTTTTATTGATTTAAAATCTTCTATTAAAGTTGGAAACAGATTAATTGTTTTATGTTAATTTCATTAATATTATGAAATTATGACTTTTTCGTTGCATACAGTATGTTTAAAATAAAACTAGATTTTAGTAAGTGAGCACAAATTAACTATACTCAAGCACTGTTTCTTTCTGTATTTGTAATGACTCTGTATTGTATTTTGTTGTTTTATAAAAATATTTAAATTTATTTTTTATTCAGTTTTAGTACTTTATTGTGCCACTTATTTGATTTATTGTTTGTTCCCTATTCGAGTTTTACTGAAATTTGAATTGATTTGGAGGAACTTTTTGTGTTGTTTCTAATAACAACAACAACAACTGATTGCTTATGCAGAAAACTATGAACTTTACAGTTTAGGTTTATCATTAAATTGCTGAATTAATCTTCAAAGATGAGTGTTATTGACTGATTAATCTTAAATACTGAAATTTAGTTTTAAATTTCTATAGTTTTGTTCCGTTAGAACATTTGGTTTTTCACTAAGTCGATTTCGTGTGTCAGTGGAGACGCTCATTACTTGATATAAAATCAATCACTAATTGAAACTTCTGAGTAGAACGATCGGTTACAGGAAATGTCGGACATTTTTAAGGTTACGAAACGTTTTTATTGAATACTGTTTCAGACTCCTTTACGGAATCACTTCATTCTGTAATTCACGATATTTCGAAGTAAAATCCGTTCATACAATGGCCTACGATGATTTCCTCATTAAATATTCGCCCAACGATGTTAAATATCTGTTTTAAACTCGATTGTTTATCAGTTCTTATGTTTGACTGAGCCGCAATCACAGTCAAACATGTCAACCAACCATCGTGCAATTGTAGGTGATTCAAAAAGGGATGAAACCATCTTTATCAAAAATTTACTTTAAATTAAATAACTATGGCAATGAAAAGGGGAAACGCAGTACTGATTAGTATATGCAATGCTTGCAAAACATTCATGTCTTGTTGATGCGTCTGATGTTGTTCACGGCGTCGCGAAAATGTATAGTAAATAATAGACGTTGCGCAACGGAAACTCGGAATGGAGATCACTGAACTACAGTATTAGTGCACAGTGTGTATTTTTCTCCAGTGTTCAATGTGTGCTGTATTAGAAGCGACGTTCCAGCTTTGCAACGTCAGCAATCCCATTGTCAACGGCGATCTTTCTCTTCCAGCAATATTAACAATCCCCCTCAACCACAAACTGTAACATTGATTAACTGGGTTTACAATGCTTCAATATGTAGTTGGTTAAATTTACTCTTTAATATGTCAACACTGACTACCTAATTGTTAATGTGTTTCGTGAAAAATAATCTCATTTTATTGTACAAATTATTTTTACTGTGTTAAGTAAATAACATATTTGTATTTACTGTATTACATTTCTGTTTTGTTAACTTACAGGTGAGTTACGACACATGGACTTTCTTCTCTGTAAGTAGATATTGACTTCATATTAGTTAAGCTGTTATTCTCCGTAAATACTTGTAAATGAAGAGATACGTGTTTATAGCATAAAACATTGAAATGTAATAACAAATAGGAACAACAACAAAAAATAAATGAAATTGGTGAGAAATGTGTTTTATTTCGAAATTGAATGAGGTTACAAAATTTAAACCTTGATTGATTTTTTTATTGGGATTTGTTTCAATAAAATAATGAAGAATTCATGAAGATGCTACTAATTGTACATGTTGTATATGTTCCAATGATAAACATGATTTATAAAATTTGTATCTTTTACCAACTGTATGTAATACATTATGAAGTCCTTAAGTATTAACACCAAAGGTCTAATTTACGCATATTTGGTAAATTAAAAACTTTAAAGTTCCCGTTTCCCCCCAACTTTATTATTAGTTTTACAGACCCCGCCATCCAATATTCAATAGAACGAGTTGGAGTTCTATTTAAATGGCGATTATTTTGTGAGATGCTATTATGAATTCACAAAGATGTTTGTGAAAGAATCTCATTACAATATATTTTCTGTTAGATGCTACGTCTGCTGGACAGGGGTTGTAGATAAACCAGAGCTGCTGTAGATGAACAGAGGTTTTTGAAGTTTAACAGGGGTTGTCAACGTTTAACATGGGTTTTCGTAGTTTAAATACTTGTATTATATTTATCTGGTAAACTATCGTAATTTAATAACATTCACACGGTGTTCAGGAAACTGTTTTATCTATTTCATAGTTAAAATAATAAATCCCAACCGTCATAAATAAACAAAGTCATAATTTAGATAGTTGTATCATTAATCATCAACTGTTGTTTTTAAGATAGATTCTCTGTCACCCAGATACTTGTCCTAATTTGGGCAGCACTTATTTAATACGTCTGTTACCTCGAAACAGTTTTCCATATTATGTAACCTCTGTTAAAAACCTATTTTGATATCAACGTTTTTACCAGTTTTAGCATTAAAACACTTGTTAAAAGGGTTTTTTCACTATAAAATGTAAGATCCACAACATTATAAGTTATTAGAACCAAATAAAATAATATGCAGTATTTATTATTTAGCTTTCTCATACATTTATGATTTGTTTCCCCCGATTGAGCAGTTGGTTTCTGAATCGAAGAATAATACGCGTACTTTGGCAAATATACTTTCAAAGAATATTTTTCGTAACTTAAAAAAAACTCCAAAATGGAATTTATTGTAAGTAAACTCATATTGCTCTCGTCTTGGTCAATTTTTAAACAACAAAAACATAATTGTTAATAGTTTCATGTTGCTTTCTTCGATTAAATTGACCCAGATAGTGTCGACCACTCTGGAAGTGTCTAAAAGAATCGACATAATTGATAGAAAGTGGAGTCTCCCAGACCGTCAATCAGACAGAGAGGGACCGCAGACAAACATCGCACCAATGAGTACGTGAGAGAGATAGATACTTGGGGGAGGGAGGGGAGGAGACACGTGGACCAGGCTGAATCAATCCGTGGTATCAGTTGGTGTTGGAGCTATCACTGTGACCTCTGGCCTCCACTAACTTAAGTCCGACACTTGAGAAAAGCATCGAATGTAGCATTAATAGCACGTAATCAATGTACACGAAATATAAATCGTTTAAAGTAGATAGTGATATGTAGGATTTTATATAGGATTTTATTTTATTTTATTTTATTTTATTTTATTTTATTTTATTTTATTTTATTTTATTTTATTTTATTTTATTGCCTTCCAACGGCTAAGCCATTTTTTTTTATTTACAAATTTACAGAGACATAACAATTTATTCAAAACTTAAGGTACTTAATAGCTACATAACTATACTAGGCATCAAGTAAATTATTGCTTTAAACCATTTGCTACGTGAAATCGACAGATAACAATATAAAGAATGTATATAACTTAGTAGTAGATAGATTCGATAAATAAATAAATAGTTCAATAGTTACAAATACAATAAATAGATCAACGAATAAGTAACTAACAATTAATATGTACAGTAACCAGGCACAAATAACACAAAAGGTACAATAACTAGGTATAAATAAACTTATCAGACACAACAGATCAATGTAGGGTCACCAAATTGAGTATATTGCCTTACACAGTGGAAAGTTCAAGGTTCAACAGTTTTCTTTTTATAGATCCAGCGCTGTCGAAGAAAAAGTCGACTTGGCTGCAAACAGAGTTTCCTCCACGCAGCATCCTTGCCAGAGGGCTGTGGAACTCGTACTGTCTCGCATAGTGACGTCTACTGAAGAGTTCCGTGGATCTCGTTCTACTTGGGACGCGAAGGTCCACCTGGCCCAGAAGATCAGGGGAGTTTACACCTCCAACCAAGAGTTTGTGGAGGAAGATGATGTCAAAAACAAAGCGTCTTAGTTCAAGATTCTGGAGGTTCAATTCGGATTGCAGGGCTCCAATGGGGACTTCGCTGTAGATCATTCCTTGTCTTACCCCAACCAGGATTGTTTTATGTAGGATTAAATGGCATGTGTATGGTGTTTTTCTCAGATTAAATGTAATTTAGCCAAAATAACATTACCTACCTAGACGAAAGATTAACTTAAAGCGTGAAATCACAACGTTTTTACTACTTGTGTTACGGAAGACACAAAGCTATCAATGTTTATTGCCAATACTATAAATGTAATTTTGTAAATACTTCTTGATTCGCGTCATTGCTTAGCTGTCTTTGACTTCTTGAGGTAGAAATCTGCGACAGAACATGACCCCCCGCCCCCTTCCAAATGGGTGTAAAACCTACCACAGTGTGTTGCCATTGTATCCAAGGTTGTTGCTGATGCTTGATTCGTAAACGACATTGTCTTTCACATCTTGAGGTAGAAAACTGCGACAGAACGTGACCCCCCCCCCCCTACCAAATGGGTGTAAAACCTACCACACTGTATTGCCATTGTTTCCAAGGTTATTGTTGCTGCTTGATTCGTAAACGACATTGTTTTTCACATTTTAAGGTAGAAAACTGTGATAGAACGTGACCCCCGCCCCCCAAAATAGGCGTGAAACCTACCAGTGTATTGCCATTGTATTCAAGGCTGCAGCTGCTCCTTAATTCCTACTTAGTTCCTATCTGACTGTGTTTTTTTGTTACATCGTGAAGTGACAAGCCCTGACAGACCTTTTACGTTTATCGCCGGTGCATCAAGATTGTAACTGCTCCTTGTCTCCTACACGATATTGCTTAACCGGCAACTTCCTGCCACTGCTTGTCTAGCGATGATCTGCATCAAGGTTACTAGTTCTGCATCATGCAACTGTAATCTCAACACTTAATACTGCATAAGTGCCCCAGTACATTAAAATGTTAATGTTCGTAGTTTTTATCGGAAAGAAAGGAATATGGAAAAAGTGCTTAGGCTTACAATAAGCCACGAAGAACATTTGAACAGGCAAAATGTCATAAAATTGATGAGTTCTAGAAACGATAGCTCCAAAGAGTTCTTTAAATTCATATACAATTTGATGCGTTGTAGATGTTGGTCTCTCTTTTATTTAAGTTCAATTATTATGTCATTAAAAGCAGATTATTTACTTTTGCTTCCTAAATAATTAGATCGGTCCAATATGAACTTGAAAACGACGATACGTGATCTATAATTGTAGTCTTGTTATTGTAGTCTATAATAACAGTTTGAAATTGCAACTGTCATGCGTCCAAACGTTTAGTGTAAGGATATTAATAACTTAAAGCCGTCCTTTACTTTTCTTATTCACAAAAATTGGCTAAACGTTTTACAGGCTGTGCAATATTGGTTTATCAGAATGGGTTTAGGAGACGCACGTACGAAGTAATGCTATCTGCCGCCTCTGCGGTGTTTTTATCTAGTTTTCACTAATATAATGCCAACATCGCAGCAGCTTGCCGTGTTAAAGTAACTCAGTTTTCCTCGCCCCTATAAGGGGGTTGTGACTTGTAAAGTGACGTTATTCTCGACATCTTCTCAATTCTTCTGGTAACGAAATATCATTTCTTGTGAGGGTTCAACTAACATTCCACGGCCAGTTTTTCTTAATATGGTAATTATTGTTTCATAAAAAGGTAACAATTTTATTATTGTATAACACTGTTCCACTTTATATGTTTTGTTCCGAATAACTTAATTAATTCATTACAGGAAACATTTTGATCTTATTACTATCATATTTTTATTTTTGTGAGTTTATTATATAGCCCACAATGTGGTGTAGTGCTTTGTTCCAACTACTTGGGTGCCAAGTATTGTGGACATTGTGGGCGGGAGGTTCTATACTCAATTCTCGTAAAATTCTGCTATAGCTGCTGCCATATTAGATTAAATAAGGCCCAATATTTAATTCAACAAAGGTTAACGCTATATATATATATATACGGACTTAACAGTTTAAAATTGATACCCTTTGTTAAAGAAAGCAAAATTATTGCTTCTTGAGATTATATTTTAATGTTACCCCTGATTTTTATTTTAAATACTGGTACAAGTAACCGTTATTTAACATTTTAATAATAAACCAAACCCATTTTCATATTAAGCGAAATCAGTTCGAAAAACTAATTCTAGTTACACTTATCCCGTAAAACATTAAGTTATTTACTATTTCTGAAATATTTTTCATATCAATTATAAAGGATTGGTCCTAAAACGGAACCTTGAAGAACTCTAAATTTTAACATTACATTTCCGGACTGAACACTACTACAAGTTGGGTTCTACCAATGAATAAATACACATCTGATGTGGTTCTACACTGTAAGTACGATTCCAGAGACACCCTCCTAACACTAATCGCACTAATCCAGTAAAGACGTTCAAAAATTATATTGCGATCTAAGGAATCGAACGGCTTCTATAAATCTAGTTACTCCCACAGCCTGTATTTCTCATCCAGTGCTGTGATCACACCGGTAACGAAGTCAATCATGGTATCAATCGTATCCCATTCTCTAACAAACCCGTATTGTTTATTACTCAAAATATTGTGTTAGGAAATTTATATATATATACACACACACACACACACATATATATATATATATATTTCTTTCAAAAACACGCTCGTTTCGTCGTTCACTTTAGAAATCGTTGACATAATTGCAACTGAACGCCAGTTACACGGAAGATTACAAGTCTCTCTGTGACAAGCGCGCATTTATAACGACAGCTAAGGGTTTACAATATAGTTGGCCTGATTTTTTTGGTTTTGTGAATGATACCATCGTATCCAGCTGTACTATAAATTTAGAAATGCATTCTGACCTCACGAGAGTCACCGAGGTATGAAGAAAGAGTATTAGGAAATATTGTTTTGTTAGGGCGAGGCTGTTGTGTGGGCTCTGTCACCAATGAAAGTTTGTTTTTAATCAATGTTGCAAAATGCTGATTAAATGACTCAGGACTCGGCACACTGTCAGGAAAAAACTTTTAAGTTCTGTTCTGCATGCGGGATTTCGATTTGATAATTCCAGTTTTCTTTTGATAATGTGAAATTTAACGTGTTTAAATGGCCCGAACAAGTGTCATAGAAAATCTTGACTGCGTGTTTCTGAGAAGTGTTTCCTGTCACTATTTTTTTAAACGAAAGGTGATATTTTTTGTGTAAAAAAATTGTGTAATTAACATACTGATTTGATTTGGGCACCACTACCTTTATGTTCACATCTTGACAATAGATAGTACGTAAAAAATTGAACGAAATATTTGTTTTACATTATAACAATGTTTAAGAAAACATTTAATACAAGAAATTGTTTTTAATATTTACATTAATTGTCGAAAAAATATGTACAACGGTTCTTAGTCTTAGGACAGTAAAATATAAACACACTGAAGCGTAGCTTACTCTTGAGAAAAATGCCAACTGCTTGACGCGAGCGATCCTAGTGGTCGTATCGCAGAACTACCGCATCTCTATGCTTACCGAGTCAGTTTTATGCTATACCATAGCTAGGATCGCTAGCATCGTTTGGTTGGCAAATAAAACGGCTGATCTTCGCTACTGTGTGTTTATATCATCATACTGTGGTATCAGTAACTATGCAGACTGTGTGACTAAACCGTTGACTTACGCGGGGTTAAAGTGCTAACGATGAAAACAACTTCCTCTGTTGCCTGATTATTTACTCTCCCCAAAGGCTGAGTCGATGGACGGTGTGAGACAATCAGCAATCAGCAGGGGACTGGTCTCTATTTACACCTGAACCGTAACTTTTGATTGTGTCCATATCATTAGCACCCCGCCCCCCTCTCCACCTGGGTTACACGTTACTCTATCTAATTTAGTCCCTTTGTTAGGTAATCAATGCCATTTCTATATTTTATAGGTTTGTGTGTATTTATTTCTAGGCGTTCCTTATAAAAAAAAAAAAAAAAAACACAGGATAGAAGGAACTTACTGTGCGGTTATTGTGTTCTTTTTAACACAAATAGTTCAATTGTATTCATATATATATATATATATATATATATATATATTATTTAAGTAAATTATTTGTTTATAAATTTTTTGGAAACTATTAACAATTATAATGAATTTTAATAAATTGATTGATCTTCAATATTTAGTAAACAAGAAAAAGTTCAGGCTGTGCAAAAGTGTAGCAGCAAAAAAGAAAATTAAAAATTTTTTTATAACTTGTTAATATCAAATATGTAAAAGAAGACATATGGAAAAATATAAAATAAATAAATGAACTGTAGTAATACATTTAAATTGTGTAAATAAACAATACAAAATGGACCGTTTACACAAAGAGTTGATAATAGATTTAAGAAATTCAATTTATCAGTAGCTTATAAGACTTGTAATACTATAGCCAACATTTTACACCCGAATATTGAAAGTAAAGATAAATTAAAAAATTCAGGAATATATAGGATTAACTGTAATTATTGTAATACGTTTTACAAAAGCCAGACTGTAAATTTTAGCAAAAGATATTAAAACCATGTCTGCTTTTAAAAATAAGAAACCTGAAAGATCTAATGTAGCTAAACGCCTTCTTAATTGTACCCACAGTTTGAATAAATTAGATGAAAATGTAGATATTCTAAAAGTTTGTAAGAATGGTCGTAGTATGAATGCTTGGGAAGAGTTTTTATTTTTAAAGAAAAATGTAAAGATCGTGATAAATTAATGAATGAACAGGTTAATTTTGGTTCCGAATTAGTTGTTAGTAATGTATTTTCAGTACTAAAAGAACAGAAGTGACAGCCAATAGGAATTAACCAATAATATCACAGCAGCCGCCATTTTGACGATTCCAGCCAATGGGGTCACGTGATCATAGGCCTATAAATTGAGTTGTTGAATAACATTTTCCATTCTTTTGTGAACACCTCTGGTCTGAGGAAGGTGAGCGTGGTTCACCGAAATCGATCAACATAACATTTGTGCATTTTGTACTTGTATTGTAATATATTTGTGCATTTTCTGCTTTTATTGTAATAAATTTGTGTTGTGTGATGTTTACTTTTACTGTACAAATATTAATTACAACAGTTAGCAAAAAGACCATAACAGAAAAATATCGTAGTTTTAAACCATGCCTAAAATTTAAAAAAGAAAATGATTTACAGTAATTAAGTCTCGTGAATCATAATTGGATATTTAAAAATATATATATTTATATAAAATAATATATATTCCACCTCAATTTAAATTAAGTATCCTCTCTGTGGACACTTGAGATTATTTTATTAATATTAATGAAACAAATTTATTTTAACTGTACTTTGTTTGGCTATCGATAATATATAATGTGATTCTATTAATGTAAACCCACAACCACACATGAGACAGCAACATAAACTGTACACCAAACATATCAACTAATAAATTTAAATGAATCGTAAGGCATAACAACATTAAAATACGGCTTAACACCATATAAAAATAGAAAATATAATAGGCTATACATAATAATATAATAATAATAAGTTATATTAGGAAAATAACGTGAAAATGATTTTCTGTCCCTGTACAACAGATTCCATATAAACAAACAACTGATTAAGTAACAACAGCAATATCGGGAGTCGCATATTGGAGTACTTTCAGGTAACTTATTATTATTATTTTTAATTGAAGTAGTAACTTTCGACCGTTCAGTATAAATTTGTACTTTGAGTCAGTCCTTCATCCTTTACATCACGACATTTAACACCACTCAGGTGGATTGCCTCCCAGTCGCCCATCTCGTCTCTAGGAACGTAAACAAGTTTTACACTTACCATCCTTGGATTTAAAGTATAGGTGATTGAGAAATTGTGATCACTTGACAGTTGTACGCCTAATTTTTCTAAACTGTTAATACTCTTATATAGTTTTCTTTGTGTTAATATAAAATTCATAAATTCAGCGTTTTTTTGTTTTAAATACTTATTAAATATATTTTTAAACGTATAAAGGTTTTATAGCCCTGCAGCACTTTATTTTTACTACATGCCTGTCTATAGTGGTAAGGCACGTGGCAAGGTTGCACGGTTCGTGTACCCCCTTCCACCATGGTAGTACGGTCGAACATAAATTAACTGTAAATTTATATTTAAGCACGTGTTCAAGCTTGAAAATCAAGAAATAATATTTATTTTTTATTTAATTTGTATATGTTTTATACACGAAACTCATTTACGAAGCGGTTATTCATCGATACCTCTAACAGTAATGTTAGTTAGTACAATGTATAAAACTAATTCACTATTAACATTTATTTAATTTAAAGGTGAAAATATGGGCATGGATTTAATTAGTTTATACAAAACAACAAATAGAAGGTCCCGACAGTTACTATTATCGTAAATAGACACAATTATTTAGATCTAAAACGATGAATTATTTAATGGTAATATAAAATAGTGAGAACAAGTATCAATAAACCAACAATTGAAATGTAAGAAGTTTTTACTTGTTTCATTGGTCGGGAGCTTGGTTGGTTAAAGCCCAACTTCATAACCACTGTCTGTTCATTTGTTATTATCATCAATTAATATAAGGGCTCTTTATTAGGAATATTCGGCCTTAGTTTGTAACAAGATTACATGTGCTCATACAAATTCATTTCAACGTTCACATCGTGAGAATCGGTGCATTCTTTAGGCACCACATATCTACACACTAATATTTACTTCATGTACGTAAAAAAACCCAACCATAAGTTTCAATATGTCTACAGGTTATATTTGTTCATCTAAAATATATTTTAACTTATATTCACCCTTATCTTTTAACGATCGGAGTCTCAAGAGCATAAATCAATAATTTAACGTGACTTTGTTACAGCGTCTTTTGGGAATAGTTTAGCCAAGAAACTATCTTAGATAGTCAATTGATACTCCTTGGCATGGGAACAAGTTTACAAGTTTCCTTACACACTCTTCATCTCTTACAGTGATTAGTTATCAAGGATGTTCTCACATCAAGTGTTTCATTTATAATAAGCAAGTATACTTTATAAATCTTAACACTTGCAACATCGTTAGTTAGGTGTGATATTTTTAATGTTTCTAATCAATACTGACGTGCATTTTATCTTCAGAAACAAAATAAATGTTGATTGTAAATTCTAACGAGTCTTCTTGCTGTATGGAGGGAAAGGTATACTTGAAAGGGGCATATAAAATTACAAAAGGGGTAGTTATTGTGGTGGCTGGAACGTGATACGGGTTGTTTCCAACCCCCGCCCTCACTTCGCACTGTCCCTCTGTCGTGTATCACGTCACCACTTTACCTAGTGTACTACAACGAACTACAAATTACAGGTTCGGGAGACACGTGGCAGTAGTATGTGATTTGTTTCGCCATTTGCATTCTGAGGTCTGAGGGACGTAACTTGGTGGACAGATGCTGCGTCACCCTCACTGAGATGGTTACTCACGGGATACATGAATACTGAACCAGTATTGACCGGAGGGCGGTGGCCGAATGGTTCGCCACTTGCACCTGGAGGTCTGAGGGACGTAACTTGGTGGACAGTTGCTGCGTCACCCTCACTGAGATGGTTACTCACGGGATACATGAATACTGAACCAGTATTGACCGGAGGGCGGTGGCCGAATGTTTCGTCACTCGCGTCCAGACCTTGAGTTTTAAGGATAGTGTTTACAAAACTTGCACCTCAGGTCCCTCAGTGTTGACTCATCATATGACGTAATTTGGCGACTAATACTTCATCAGCGAATCCTGGTTATCCATGTCGGAACTAACGGTGACGGAAGATCCCCGGGAAAAACCTTCGTCCATATCGCTTGATCCCTGTGGCCCACTTTTGTTTTATTATTGAGCTGGAGTTTAATTACTGTGATAGGCCCCCGCTAAATCGGTGTAACAATGGGTGTATTTTCTTGTAAACCTATACGTAAACAATATTAATGTTAATGTAGATTTTAACATTTTTCTCTAAAATTCCTACTTAAAATCATCTGAAAATTTCAAATAAATAATTGCCCCACTTTCTAACATTTAGTAAACCATTTTGTTTGATCGTTATTGATTTACGGTAGTTATACTAATTATGTTACACACACACACACACACACACACACACACACACACACACACACACACACACACACACACACACACACACACACACACACACACACACACACACACACACACACACACACACACACACACACGCGCGCGCGCGCGCGCGCACACACACACGCGCGCGCGCACACACACGCGCGCACGCACGCACGCACGTTAATATAATAATGTTAACTGATTTTGGGAAAGCCGGTGGCCGAGTGGTTTAAGCTGTCAGGTCTTTGAGTCTGAGTTGGAGATAGTGCAGGTTCGAACCCTGGTTGTAACTGGACATTTTTATCAGTAATGTTTACCTTGTATTGCACTGCCCCCCCCCCCTTTTTTTCAGTCTGAATAAATTCACCGCACATATCAAACGTCAATGGGGAATGGCTGGAGTAAGATTTTATATATATATATTGGCGTCTTCTTTTAAATACCGTCTTTAAAATACAAAAGAACAAGGAAGGCTATTACTATATTATAGAATTCCAACAGGGTTGTACGTATATCTTTAAGCCGGTTAGAAGTGCACATAATAGTCATTGTGTTATATGAACTTGAAACGAGTAGGAAATGCGATAAGCTTTAATTGTTGCATGACTAGACCTGGTGCACGACAGCGTATAATTGTAATCATTCTACTTCATTTGCATTTATCATACCAGCCGTAAGATAAAAAGTGATATCCTGTGTCTGCAGTGTTACCGCCCGTACGTCACTGACCTGCCACCCACATTATGTATGCGGAACTATAGTAAGTAGCAACTGTAGAACACGTCTGCCAATAAAGTGGTTAGAACAGGTGTGATTGCTGATTGCGAAATGTACTTCATCAAGACAATCTCAGCAAGGCTGGTTGTGTAAGTCTGGTGAAGTATCGTTGTCTCTGACGGCCGCGTGAGTCAGCACTCATCACGAACTAACACACAACATCTACAATCATCAGACACACATTAAACCGAACCTGAACATATAAACGGTGGTCATTTGGTAAGTTGTAGTTTTTTTTATTTATTTGTGAACTCGATTAAAATGATAAGTGTGTAGATGTGTGATGAAATATTTTATTGGTGTATTCTCCGATTGTCAGTTTATGAAAGTCCGATGAGTTTTTATAAGCTGATGTAATCTTTGTTACAAACTAATGTTCAATATTCCTAAGAAAGAGTAATTAATTACTAGCCCAATGGCAAATGAAAAACTGGTGGTTATCAACTTAGTTCCTTTCCGAGGAGTGTCCGAGTCGCCGAGTGTACAAATCACCTTAAAATTACCTGGTTGACAGCTCTAGGCCAAGTGTTTAGAGTGCAGCATGAGTTGAACGAACTTGTGAACCGCAGAAGAATGCGGAGTTCATAATATAGTTAAAATTACAAAATATACGAAAATTATCAGTTTTAGTAGGATTGAACTAATTATAAAATCATAATAGTTGTAAATGTAACATTATTCCTTTAACACAGCCCATCCTTTAAAAAATTATCAGTTTTAGTAGGATTGAACTAATTATAAAATCATAATAGTTGTAAATGTAACATTATTCCTTTAACACAGCCCATCCTTTAAAAAATTATCAGTTTTAGTAGGATTGAACTAATTATAAAATCATAATAGTTGTAAATGTAACATTATTCCTTTAACACAGCCCATCCTTTAAAAAATTATCAGTTTTAGTAGGATTGAACTAATTATAAAATCATAATAGTTGTAAATGTAACATTATTCCTTTAACACAGCCCATCCTTTAAAAAATCAATAAAATAATCAAATCAGAATTTAAGTTAGAATCTAACTTAATTTACTGTGGGCCAAACTCGACCAGTACAATTATTTTTACTTATAATCAAGTTCGTAAAGAACCTGAAATTTGTATCGTTAATAATAATAAGTAGAACCTTGGGGCATCAATTCTTTGAGGCCAGACATTATCTTGTTTAGTCTACAATGTTAGATATTTTGTTAAGCAAAACACACAATACTGATTATACACATCAATTGTATCATGATAATGTAACATAAAAACTACTATATAATATTTAAATTTTTAACACAGCTCAGAATAGGCAGCAATCGATACTCGCCGCTAGCGACTATCTTCATTCACAGAAAGGCCCTCCTTCAATGAAAGCTTATTGATGTTATATTATTTGAAGACATCCAGTGCACCAGTAAGGATCTTTACGGTACGGTAGTAAATATATTTTGATTGAATTTGAGGAGGTCCTAAAATGCCATTGGAAATGCCGGTTTCGGTGCGGCATTGCAACACTCACCCCTCAGGTCCGATCCCAATCAGAATCAAAGCAAATTGAACGAAATTTGTGAATTTCTTGTTTCATTTGACTCTGTTCCATTTGTTTTGACTCTGTTTGGGTTCATAAACCCGAGAAATTTGGCTTGTGCTTTAACCGAGTGTCCTTCCAATGATTATGGTATAGTTTAACTAAAACCCTCTCTTAATTTTAAAACTGATGATAAGTAAACATATATTTGTTCATTATACATTCATGCACTAAGAATTAATTTGTGTTAGAACGTAACCTGAGGGTCTGTATTGTTCTTATTAGTAGAACCGTCCCTTGTTCAATCCTGCAGATTTAACAAATATGTTTATTCACTTGGTTAATTTGATGAAAAAAAATTAATCACAAAACACTGTTATTAGACTTAGTAAAGGAAAGAATATAAAGCTTGATTGGAAGTCTAGCATATCAAATAAGTCGCTGTCATACAATTTGAAATTAATTACTATACTAATTCAGAAGGGAACAAGATAACTTATGGAGCTTTACAGAGATCGTCCGACGCCGAGTTAGCTTTAAGACACTTCGCTTTCATTTTTTTGTGTTTACTAAAAATACAAGGTCAACATAAATTCGAGGTGGGGGGGGGGGGATTGAACACTAACTATCTTATGACAATGGTAGGCTACTACCAATTTGGATCTAATGTAACGGAACCACTGGATTCTCATAAACTTTCAACAACAATCTTAAGTTGGCAGAGGTTCTTGTATTCTTATATGGAATTTCTGCACAATCAAGTTGTTTATTATTCTTATGTAATTTTAGAACTAGTTGTTTTTATATGAAATTAAATCAACTATAATCATTCAACGTGTTTTAAATTGTAATCGCCTTATAATTGTAAGTTTACTCCGGGACGTTTGCCAACGACAGCAGTGTGACAGTCAGTCTGCATAAAGATAAGCGGCATAATTGGTCAAAAGTACCAACAAATACACAAGCAATTATTGTCTTGTGAAGCAACAATGTGTCAATTATTTCACAATCAGCTGATAATGCGCTCACGTACATTACTGTTCCAGTGAATAATTGATGTTTTGCGCGAGAGTAGCAAGCTTTTATCGTTCAATTTTAATACAGTCAAAGACATATTAATTTGTAGAATTCGTGGTCTTCGGGAGAGTCCCGTGTCAATTAATTCCTTGCATTATACACTGGTCATCTCCCGCGGACCAAGGTTTTCTACAAAATAGTGTTTATCGTGGAAGAATAACCAGGACTCTTAGCTTAATTAAAAACATAAGATAGTCTAGGAGCCAACCCTGTCACAAAGCGGGATGAGTTACACCTCGGCTTTCGGCCTCGGTTTTGTGACTCCACAGAGAAAAAGAAACAGAGGTCGCTTTCTTAGGGCCGCAGCGAACGCAACAGGGGGAATGCACATCTTCATAAATCTGAAGTAATATTCTTATAAAAACATTTGTTAGTGAGCATTTTAGAGGAATAAGGAAGGGACTGACAAGGTGCTGGTCCTTACACATGCATGGCAAGAGAAACAACTATCGAAACACCATACTCGATATACATTTAGCGCACTATTGAATGCGATCTCTGGTTCCTTCTTCTCTGTGGTGAATTGTTGCTAAATTAATTTTAGTAGCCAACAGTACTATATATACCAAAAAGTAGCAGTAAAAATTATTTTGCATGATTTTTATTAAATTAAAAAAATTGTATGTTGAACTCTTGCCAAATGGCCCAAAACAAGAAATATTCAGTCTCCATTCACTAAAATGTTACCGACTACCATTTTCATAGTACTAACAGAAGACAAATTTGAAACCATACCTATATATGACGTGATTATGTATATACCTCCATCGATTGTGTTAAACAAGTAATTGCGTCGAGTCAATCAGGCGTATAGTTTAGGAGTTCTTTCTAATATAATTTCTCACTTAATTATTTGTAACCATCACATGAATACTTTAAGAACTACTCTTAACATGCCTATTCAAACTCAAAGTATCGTACCCATCAGATTTTAACTAGCGTTGCTTAGGCGCCCTAAAAGAACGACGAATATGCGGGTTCTTCGCGTCCCAACTGACAGGCTTCTATTGGCAGAAGAACGATGAAGACTGAAATGGTCTGTTAATTTGTCTAAGTTAATGGTGCGGTAATTGGTGAAGGCACGTTAATTAACCGAGACTTAAACGATCCATAAATACTAACTATATTTTTGTAACGTTCAATCATTACATAGATTGCGTATTTACTGCTTATTTACTGAATGATTATAACTATTTTCATTAGTGTAAAAATAATATAAAAATGAACTACTATCATATATATTTTTATGGGAATTGAAAGTTTTTTTACTTTTAAATTGGGTTTTCTAATTGCTTTAGCGAAGAAAACCATAAAATGTTCTCTCTACGAGAGGAAATACAAAGTGTATAATTTCAGTTATCAGACAATCCATTTTGGTCAATGGATTGTCTTATATGTGTCCCCTGATACAATCTTACTAATACAAATTTTGAGAATTTTTGTTAGATGCTTTTTTTCTGTAACGTAAATTAAGTAATCGATATTTATTGTAAAAGTAACTGCTATCCACGGTTCTACTGATGCCTTTCGTTATTATCCTTTATCCTATATTCGTGTAAAAATACCCCCGTAACAATATCGGATACCTTGAATTTTAAATCATATGAAAACTAATGTTGGAAGATAAACGGCACGGCCAATTTTGATTTGGAAAATAAATTTCGTTCTGTTATAAATCGTAGGGCCTAGTTCGTCGATGTTGGAAAATAGTGTTAAATTACTGACTTGATCTGTTCAGATTAAGATTTGAGATATTGACACAACATCTGCGCATTTTATGCAAAAATGAATCAGCATACACGAGCGTATGTGGATGACTTGCGTAAGTTGGGCTGCTAACTGAGGTACTTATCTCCAGAACATACTATTCACGGTAACTAAAACATACGGTAGGTATCACACGCGTTTCCTCCCACTACTTTCCACTCAGCATGGTCGCCCAGTGGCAGCTTTAAGGACGTGTGTAATAGGTTTACTGGACAGTTCCGTTTGTTATAATTTATTTTTTAAGAAGTTTTAATTTAAATTAGACTTGAAACTTTTGATTTGGAACAAGGCAGACATATTTTGTAATGATTATACTTAAACAATTAATTATTTTATATTTCGACAAAAATAATAAAATTATGTTTTAAAATACCTTACGTACATTATAAAATAAATTTTCCAAAAGATTATTAGATATATAGCTGAATTAAGATATTCGGGAAACATTTTATTTCATCATTTAAATTTTGATATAACGTTTGCTGAGTACTATTTTCTATTTGGAATTAATTTTCTTGATCAATGTAACAATTACAGTAACATCTACCGTACATGCAATCATGCCTAAAGTTAATAAATTAAACACTCAAGTTAAGAACTTGTGTAATAGAGCATATTAAAATGTTTGTGATTTTTATTAATCTTATTTGCTGAAGCTACAGTTCCAGAGATAAACTCAGCAGCTTTACAGCCATTTTATCTTTCAGTACCAGCTACAAGAAGATAGATTGTTGTAAATTTAAGAGTATATTTTAGGTATCCTCCTTAATAATTCAGAAGTTAAAAAAAAACATATTTCTTAATTATTTTTCCATCTTTAGTGCAAAAAGTTCCATCACTAAAATACCCACACACTAAAAGATCCACAATAAAAAATTCATCACTTGGATTAGTAAAACTAGTTGCGTTCAGTCCTATTTTTAAATCACTAAACAAGCTCCTATTAGAGCCTTCCACGTCACAAGGTAAATATGAAAGTTAACTTTTTTCGACTTGCTTATGTATCATGTAGCAGATGTTCTCCTAAAGCAGTAAAATACTGGATGTCTCCATTTTCCAACCAAATTTCTTACAACTACTTGGACGTTGTTATGGAGTCCTAACATTTGATCATCAATAGGCCTACTGTCATAGTACGAGTCTGGTTATAACATCATCTCATAATAAGATAAAATGACATTATTTTCAAAATCAGAAAATACAGGTGCATGGACTTTTTAAATTTTAACGCTTATCTCAAAAAATGCAGGTGTTTATTATATTAACAACAAACGACGTTTGATTGTTATTTCACTTAAAAAAGATCATTTCAAAACATCTCGTACAAAATTTAGACATTTTTAGATAATCAACGTAATGTTACCGCTTTAGATAAATCTTCTATGACCTGCTGCTACATTTTCCAATAGTTATTGTCTTCTTCTGGAATTCTTAAAACAGGTTTTCAAAATTTCATAACTGCGGTTGAAACTTACATTTTTGTTTTCGCTACCGGTAATTGTAGTTCCTGTGCCATTTCATAGAATCGTTGTTATATAATTACATTTTCTCGTTTAAAAATCATTATTATGCTTTGTTTACTGCTGAAATATTTTCGAGGTGTACTATGGCATTATAAGGTGAATATTGAATATGAGTACTATGGCATTTTGACAGCTCTCATATACACACGCAGAAAGAACTTCCGAGTGTCGGTTATTTTCTGTTTCCTGCAGAAGGAATTAACGATTTTTGAAGTTATACTTCTTTGCGCCCGTTAGACACTTTGGGATGGGATGTTGGTCGAGAAACCGCGTCACGCTGAAAAGTAAGAACAAATTTTTAAGAACTATCGATTAATCGATTGTTAATCGAAGAAATTACTGATAATGATAATATAGGTGTATAATATAATAATGAAGTCACGTATAATATATTGAAGATAAATATATTGAATAATATTGAAAAATGTCTTATATTTCATTTATATATCCTGTCTGTTTGTGTGCGTGAGTGGGTGTATGAGAATGGCCAAAGAAGTATAACTTCCACCGTGTGGTCCGACGCACACCCAATTTATTTTTCTTTCACAAGTCTTAGCTATTTTATTTCTTTCGCTAGAATTTGGAACATACATAAATTTAGTATGTTAATATATTTAGCTGACGATAGTTTTAGTTTTCTACTATGTTTTATATTTAAAGCCTCACCCTTAACATCTATCTGAAAATAATTTTCATCAAACTGTTTAGAACTGCGAGCATTGTCAGCCTTCATGCACGTATTTAGGGATTACGCATAAATTTTCCTTTCGGGAAAGAATGAAATTAAGTATTAACTTTGTTATATTGTCTTTCACTAGTTCGACGACCAGCATTTGCACGCCAGGGCATAGTCGTTGTCCTATATTAAATGTTAAATAAAAATTAAAACAAACCGTAAAAAATTACTAAAGATCCAAGAATTGCAACAAATTAAGTTTGACATAAATGTTTAAAAAAGTTTTAAGTTATACAACCGGAAACTACTCAATACGTCTTAATAATAATTATCCGTAATAATTACATTTTGTAATGAAGATAACGCAACAAACTAAAAATTAGATGACACCAAACATGGTAACAAATTTTTACAAGGTATGACATAAAAGTTTTAGTGGAATGGAATGAATGCACAATCTGGCAGCAAACCAGCTGTTCGCCCATGTGACGGCACTGTCATCTCAGTCTTACTTATTCTTACTCTTACATATGAGACGCCGACACAACGTTGTTGGTATTTTAAGGCGAATATGAATGGTTATATGAGTGTAGGATGAGTGTAGTCTGGTTACTGACTGAGTTCAACTGTTCCTCAGAAAGGGCAATTTATTAATAGCCCAACAGTCAGGGCAACTAAGGGACCTACATCTTTACGTGGAATCCGAACCACGTAGTGCTGGTCTGATTTTCAGCTAATTGACAAGCCTGATACTCAGTTATCTCCCCCACACAAAATCCGCAAAATGATTACCACCCAACATGGACACCCCAGACTTCTCTAGTAGTGTCCACGCCGATAGCAACCATTGAGCGGACGCCATGTCGGTATTAAGAGAACCGAGCATCCAACCTATCGCCTACAATCTCCCAAACACTTTGTCCCCATGTAGCTGGGTTACAGCACTGCGCCACCAGTCTACTGCGCAGCCTCGTCGTGATACCTACCGTACATGTTATATTTACCGTGATACTATTTACTGAGGGCCCAGCTAGCAGGACAATGGAAGGCCCTAAGGTAGAATGCGAACCACGTAGTGCATTTATAGTTTTGACGGGGCACAACACAAGTGGCCACCATGCAACTCGCACTATAGACCTATCCTCTAATGGCAAGGATCATTCAACTGATGCACATTCAACGTGATATATCATTCAAACACCTCGTCTACAACTACGCAGTTGGATTACAATACTACACCACGAGATCCGGTGTTGATCAAACTTTTGTTGTTTTTGGTAAATTTTCTTTATTTTCATGTATAATGACTGTATACACGTTTACTAAACAGTTAAATGAGTAATTCAATTGGGGACAGATAAGAGTGAATATAGATTTGTGAATGTTGATATGTTTCTTAGTGAAACAATGTAGCTACTGAAAAGAGAGGAGTGCTGTAAATTTGCTTATAATATAATATTTGTATGACTTAGCAAGCTGTTTTATCTTGACTCAAATTTTGAGGAGCAAGCTGTTTTATCTTGGCTCAAATTTTGAGGAAAACTATTGTAGCTGACTACCATACTCGTATTTACGTTTAAGTGTTACAGTGGCAAGTCATCGGGACGCAAATAATCAGGAATGACGGTTAAATTTGATAAATTACATTCCAGTAGAAATAAAATTGTAATTTTTAGCTTAGTTTTAATATTCATTTTCTGATGGCTCCACAGGTTTACTTTACTGTGACAGATTCGTAAGAACAAGCCTATATCGCTTAGCTTGACGATAATAGTAATATTTACCGATAAGTAAACTTGAAATTACCGGCATGTAATCATAACAAAGAACTATGTTTAAATTAAATATTGTACTATAATTTTAAAATGAAAAAGGAAACAATATAAATTGCCGATTAATTACATACGTTTTAAATTTACCAACTGAAAGTTCGGGAATAAAGTTTACGATTGAATATTATTATTATTATTATTATCATAAAATATATTTCTATTACGAGGGGATTTTGATTATAGTTATTACATTAGTAACTCTTAATTAGTGGTTCAAGGTAGACTTTTTGCACCTAAATATACAATAAATAGTTAAACAGCGACGAAGTTACGAATATTCTGCCCGTTTGTCGAAGTCAAAACGTGAGTGATTCTTGTCTTGCCATGCCTTTTTCTTTCTGCTTAACTGTGCCTACACATTCTTTCTGCTTACATCTCATTCTTCCCATTTTCCTATTTCTTATTGGTCTCTAGTTCCATACCTTCTTTGGAATGCTCACGTCGGTCCGTCTCTCTACTGACTCTAGTCTCTTCTTCACATAACAGTCTACTTAACTCTTAGCTAATGAATAGTTTATCTTCTTTATGTCTTTCCTCATTTTTAGACTCCATAATAAATCCATGTTCAAAAGTATAAATCAGGCGCCCAGCTTTTTAATACGTATCTATGGTTAAAAGCCTTAAAGCTTCTTTCATGGTCAACATGGTAATCCCAGGTATCGTGAAACAAGTAGGCAATTTCATAAAAAAACCTCTTAAAAACAAAAAAATCTAAAACCACACGAACTAATCTTAAAACAAAACAAAACATTCAACATTAAAGACAAACATTTTTATAAAGAAGCAGAACATAATGTAGCAAACAGTCATATGATAATGCAAGCTCAATCGCCTATCCCATTAAGTCAGGAACAACATAATGATTTGGCATGAAAAATAAAAAACATATTAATACAATCTACAGTAAATTCTGTAAGAATTTAGTTGATTCAAGCACAAATAAAGGTAGGAGTATTGAAAATTAAACCTCAAAAAGTTGACGAAAGACCACCAACACATGGGGACAACATTTATGAAATGTTTGCTAAACTTGAAAACACTCCATACCCAGCAACGACTCTTTCAGGTATACAGGAACATTTAAAGGATCCAATTTTAAAAACGACCCCACGAACTAATTCAAGAGGAACAACACTGTTGAACACACAATAAACAGAGACAAAAGTATATCGATCAACTTGTACTACGCAATTAAATGAACTAGCTCAAGCATTCAATTTTGAACTCAGTACTCCAGACAAACATTTTCATACAGATGCAAACAATAATGTACCAAACATTCCTATGAAAATGCAAGTGCCAACAGTTGATCCATTAAGTCAAAGACAACATAATGATTTGGCATCAGAATTAGAAAACGCATCAACACAATCTACATTTAATTCTTTAAGCATTAACATGAGTCAAGTACAAAATATGGCAGGAATGCAAATATCAAAATATGACAAAATATCACCAACACACAGTGAAAAAAATTTATGAAATGTTTGCTGAACCTGCAAACACTCAATACACAGCAACAACTCTTGCAGGTATACAGAAACATTTGAAGGGTCCAACTGTAAATACGACCTAAGGAACTAACTCTACAGTAACAACACTATTCAACACTCAATCAATGGAAACAAAAGTAGATCAAACAACTTCCAATGAGCAAGCATTCCAAAGTACCGAATCAAAACAACCGACCTATCTCTTTAAATGTTCATTTGACTCTAATCGCAAAACATACTACTACTGTTTTTGAAATTTGATTAAATAGTAAATTGCATGACACAGAGTAAACAAATTACTCCGCATTCGAGTACGAAATAGTTGTGTCAATTTCCATGCGAGGAGTTGTTTGTGGGATAGTCCGCAAGACGACTGGACGGCGAACGGAAATGTGTTTGGATTCTCGCCAAATGGACTCGACTGTTTTACTAAGTCCGGTGTAATATTTTCAGACTGCGCATGGACCATGTGTCGGACCAGTCATATTGAGATGCGCACCTTAGTGTTGTACTTGGTTTAGCCGTCAGTAACACCTATCATGTGCCATCCTGTTGGGACGAAAATGAACTGAAATAAATATTCTTTATTTTGCTGGAGTAACACACGGGTTTGGGTTACCGCCAAATGGACCCATACAGGCTGGTGTTTTATATAATAGACCGTGTGGAGCAGGTTTTTGTGGCCGATACCATGTCGAGGTGTTGTGTGGGACTCAGGAGGCATGTCCGGAGTGCAGTCCGATGGGCGAGCACAACACCTATTTCTTAGTCGAGTATGGATTATAAAATATCACAGGACATGAAGTAGTAATTTAGTATCATATATTTTCCTGTCTTGTTGCCTTTATAGTTTTTGAAACACGTTTTGTATGAAGTCATTACCTAGCTAAGTATTAATTCAAAGAATCAGTCCAGTTGGTCGCAATTTTATTTAATGTAGGTATTTATAAATATTTTTCTTTTTTACCATAGGAGCAGGACGTTTAGATATGTACAGTTGAAGAGTCTTGTTTGTTGTGTGGTTAACGGTGGCAGTCTTTAAAGAGTTCTGCTTCTGCTTGTTTGTATGGCGGTGGGTAGGTCAATACACTGTACGTGTATGGGCGGGCAGGAAGGTCATACCACTGTACGTGTAGTGGCGGGCGAGTAGGACAATACCACTGTACGTGATGGTGGGCGGGTCAATACCACTGTACGTGTAGTGGCGGGCGGTAGGTCAATACCACTGTACGTGTATGGGCGGGCGGGTGGGTCAATACCACTGTATGTGTATGGGCGGGCGGGAAGGTCAATACCACTGTACGTGTAGTGGCGGCGGTAGGACAATACCACTGTACGTGTATGGGGCGGTGGTTAGAGCTATGAAAACTGATTAGAGTATTTGATTTGCTTTTCTAGCACTTTGTGTTTGTACGTTTGATGGTGACAGGGTTTCAAGAGTTCTGCTTCTGCTTGTTTGTACGTTTGATGGTGACAGGGTTTCAAGAGTTCTGCTTCTGCTTGTTTGTACGTTTGATGGTGACAGGGTTTCAAGAGTTCTGCTTCTGCTTGTTTGTACGGCTGACGGTGTGGCAGGCAGCTTTCTGGTGTCCATGCGGGGAGGTCTTGTAGGGTCCTGCCGGTGCAATTCGTTAATCGCTTAGCACATTAATTTTGATCTAAACATGCACCTATACATTATTGAAGAAGTGTGAAGAAAGGTCATTGTAGTGGTTAGTAGGTAGGTGTATTAAATTGCCGTTCAGCCAGTATTTATAGTGACTGTAGCCAGATAATGGTCTAATAACTGACCACAGTTCGCTATCCAACGTTGTCATTTAATAAGAAACTGGGGGCTTTCATATCAAGTTTTTAACAATCTTTTGTGTATACATATTTGTTTTTTGAAATTGAACCGTTGGTTTATGTATTGTAAAATACAGAAGAACATTGGGTTGAATAAAAAGTGTCTCGAGGATTTCATCGTTGAAAGAGTATATAACGTATTTAATAACGTACCAGACAATAGGATGGTAGTAGGGTCTACTGTATTAAAAGTGACAATGAGTATTATTTAATTAAAAAATATGTTTCATTTCCACGGCTTGTTTATAATATGTGATTTGTAAATACACGAGTATGTTTAAAATATTGCTGAAAAGTGAGTAATTGTGTTTCAAATGCGCAGACGTGATGCTTGCCTTAATAACTGTATCTAGGTAACACTCATGGTCTTGTTTCACGGAGCAGTGAGTGTAGTTTTCAATTAAACTCTGTTTCCTCGTTCTGTGCATGTGTGAAAAAGTTTGAGTGCTATTTTAACATCCGGAGTTAACTTTTGGACTTCTGCCCTACGGTTGAACACTTACCAAGTTATGGGCACAGTTTTGTTTTTTGATATCATAATACAAAGTATATCTTGATCCCGTAGCATAACACAAGTAAATAGACAGTAAAGAATGAGTTATTAAAGTTTCTTTTCTAATTACTAAGTTAGAGTGATAACTCTTCTCTCGTATGATTAACAGCTATCCCGTGATCTTACAGTCAGCAGTGATTTAGGTCTGCAGTTAGCCAGAGAATGACGGAGAGAACTACATTTTACTGGTAGTCAAATAAACTCGTCACAAATCTTCAGCCTGCCGGTAAACACCCATCGATTACTCCCGTGTTGATGCCGTTAGTCACATCTACCTACCCTTTCTCACACACGTAGGAGTGTTGTCTTATTATAAACGGTAAACGTTTAAACCCCACCTGGCCATAACACATTTGCAAATATTTTCTTCGTTAATTCTTTAATAGAATTGAAACAATATCAAGTTAATCCAGTTATTGGCATAGTGACTAATAAGCTATATTAAGTCATTGCTACCTTCATTTAGGTTAATGTGCCAACTTAAATTTCTCCGTTTTGATTTGGAACTTCTAAGTATTCTTACGAGTTGATTATTTAATTGTGACTATTAATTTTATACGAGATTTCCACTACTAATAAAGCAATAATAAACTGTGTATTGAGGTAAATCTTGAGCCTGCAACTCTTAATTATAATAATTACTTTAAAACTAATAAATCTCTTTCTGATAGACAATTTGATTTCAAAAAAGGTAAAAGCACTGAGGAGGCAGTCAGGGATTTTATGACTAGTGTTTACAATAATTTAAATTGTAATAGAAAATTATCAGGACTGTTCATTGATTTCAAAAAAGCCTTCGACTTGGTCAGACATGACCTGCTGTTGGCTAAGCTGGAAGGAAGCTGCTGGGATTCGTGGTGTGGCTGCTGACTGGTTTAGGTCCTTTCTAAATGGTAGAAGACAAGTTAAAGTAAAAAATTGTTTAAGCGATTAAAGCTGCAATAGTATTGGGATTCCGCAGGGATCGGTACTATCAGCTGATCTGTTTGTTCTCTTTGTTTATAAATGATCTTTTAGGGCAACCTTTTTATGGACAAATAACAGCTTTTGCGGATGACGTAGCTTTTTTTATTCATTTGATAGTTGGGAAGAAATTAAAACCTCCATTGCACATGATTTATTTTTGTTGAGGACATGGTGTAACAGTAATGCAATGACCGTTAATGTTTCAAAGACAAAATTCTTAATTTTGATTTATTTGGCTTTTCTTTTGAATTATAAATAATTTTCATGCTTAGACGTAAACCACTGTAATTGTGAAAAAATTGAGCAAGTAGGCGAAGTAAAATATTTGGGGATTTGGCTGGATAGTAAAGTGAGTTGGAAAGTACATATAAGTAAACTTCATGCAGAGTTAAGAAAATATATTAGAACATTTTATTTTCTGAGAAATATATGTGATGCTTCCTTTTTAGGGATGTTATATTTTGAACTTGTAGATTCTCGTTTGCGATACGGAATCGAGTTTTGGGGAGGAACTTATGATTATTTATTAAATAAGATTTTTGTTACACAAAAGTATTTTATTTAGAAAACCAAAAGATCACACGGAACAACTATTTAATCAACTTAAAATATTAGCAGTAAAAATCTGTTTATTTTAAAAGTTCTTCTAACGTTTTACAAGATGAGTGGTAACACTGGTACAGTCAATTTATTCTATGAAACAAGAAGTAGAACACAACATTTTTATCAGACCTCGGGTCAATAAAGTATTTTTTTTCTAAAACATTTTTGTTTTTAGGCCCAAAGTGTTTCAACTTGTTACCACAAGAAATTAAACAAATAAACAGGTTTAATTTATTTTCAAAAATGCTAAAAAAGTGGTTAATTGATATTACAGATATCAGCACACTTACATCTATAGTTTGTTAATTTACTTTGCAATAACATTCATAATGTATGTATATACTTTTAATAGCTTATTTAAGTAGATTACTTTTGTATTATTTTACACACGCTTCACAGTGGACGCTTCAGTGAAGTGGATTTATAAGAAGACTCACCTAAGAGTGACTTTATTTTATCTATTATTTGTATTATAACTACCAGTTACTGGTTGTTGGTAGTTATTTACTTTTTCCAAGAAAATATTGTTTTGTTCACATCGTACATAATTGCGGAAATAAACGATTTATTATTATTATTATTATTATTAATACATAATTGCATAGATATTGTAAAAAAGAAAAAAATAATAAAATAAAAGACACACACACGCGCGCGCGCGCACGCACGCACGCACGCACACACGCACACACGCACGCACACACGCACACACGCACACACGCACACACGCACACACACACACACACACACACACACACACACACACACACACACACACACACACACACACACACACACACACACACACACACACACACACACACACACACACACACACACACACACACACACACACACACACACACACACACACACACACACACACACACACACACACACACACACACACACACACACACACACACACACACACACACACACACACACACACACACACACACACACACACACACACACACACACACACACACACACACACACACACACACACACACACACACACACACACACACACACACACACACACACACACACACACACACACACACACACACACACACACACACACACACACACACACACACACACACACACACACACACACACACACACACACACACACACACACACACACACACACACACACACACACACACACACACACACACACACACACACACACACACACACACACACACACACACACACACACACACACACACACACACACACACACACACACACACACACACACACACACACACACACACACACACACACACACACACACACACACACACGACTCAACTTATGAATCAGTTTCTTAGCCTAACGAAAATAGACATTTCTTTTTGGGACGAAAGGACGAAATCTGATTGCGTTTTTGTATATAGATCTATAGCTGGTCCTAAAGCTTGGAAATTGCCAACAATATACTTGTGAGAATCATATTTTGTATACATATGGTCTTTTGCTTTATCAATCTTAAACCCCAAGTAATATCATGGACTTGGTAGACATGGAGGCACATTTAACTCTCCTCAATTCCCGATCAAGGCCAAGTCTGGGCTCTCCTCTCTATGCTCCTTTACTTACAATACTGCTACTAGAGGTGAATGTTGTGCCGACATAACTAGATTAGTATAATTTGTTACTAATGCAATTTAAGTCTATCGCACCAAGAAACATTCGAAGGATAAAAATGGGAAGGAAACATTAATTATTTCATATTTCCGATAGTTTAATATGTGATCTTGTACTGTGTAAAGTGCTCTTTTAATTCAATTCCTTAAAAACTGGTCGGTAGCTTACTTGGTTAAAGCCCTGCTTTGTATGCTAAATGTTCTCAGTTCGATCCCAATCAGAGTCGCAACAAATTTTGAAAGGGATCAGTTGATAACCACCGGCTGTTCATTTGTCATTGGGCTATTAATTAATGACTAAGGAATGGTGAAACTTAGATGATTACATTCGCTCATCTGAACTCATCATACTAATTCTAAATCCATATTCGCCCATGCATTGACGAGCATATTATTGACGAGCGGATATTTAAGAACATGAAAATAAATGTATGTAAAGATGAAAATATTTAGGTGAAAATAAACAGTGAACATACATACAAAATTCAAATTTAAAAATTTATATGAAAGTGTAAATCTTACAATATTTGGCATATTATTGTGAATAAATATTTGAAAAGCACACAAATTCTTTTTGAAAAAAAAATAACCAAAATAACGGGTCCCTCTGGCCTAGAATTGAGGAAGTTGAGGAATTATATTGTTTAGTTCCAATTATTGGAACAGTGGTACTCGGTAGAGTAGACTACAGAAAAGGTTAGATCTTGCGTTACAGTTCAACCATCGTCGCTATTCACGAATCTCCTGAAATAGTATATCGATCAAACCTGACGTCTTCATTGATATAATATTAGAAGACGCTTTGTTTCGGTCTGCGTAGGACTACCGTCCTTCAGTGAAGGTACTTCTGACTAGCACGTTTACAGTTCAATCCAACAGGACGTCTACATCGTTGCTATTCACGAATCTCCTGAAACGGTATATCGATCAAACCTCACGTCTTCATTGATATATTAGAAGACGTTTTGTTTCGGTCTGCGTAGCACTTCCGTCCTTCAGTGCAGGTACTTCTGACTAGCAAGCACGTTTACAGTTCAATCCAACAGAACGTCTACATCGTCGCTATTCATGAATCTCCGGAAATGGTCTTCATTGATATATTAGAAGACGTTTTGTTTCGGTCTGCGTAGCACTTCCGTCCTTCAGGTACTTCTGCATTCAACTTAAGACTCATTAGCAATGCTACTTTACAACATTTTCTAACTGAACATTTAATTAATAAAATGTTTGTCTTGCTGTCACTTGAATCGTTAGTGTTATGAAAATCCCCTTAGAGGGTTGTTTCTCTCTTTTTTCAGGCGACTTAACATTTTGACTGGTGTAAAAAGAAGCAAAACTATTTGTATAATCAACTAAAGAATTGTATAAAGCAATGAGGAAATGGTGTTATTCTTCACTTCATGGAATTCTCATAACTATATTGTCGTCTTATGTATTCTTAATCTACTATACACTAATATCTTAAATTATTTTATATTCTCTGGTATAAAAAAGGAGCTATTGTCAAATTAATTACATGAATTTATAGATTAAAGTTTGAGCTCTTTTGAAGGAACAAACAACCAGCTTTAGCGTCATCCGTTAATTATACTTGAAATGATAAGAAACAATTAAGAAGAACTTGGGATTTTTTACTGAGATTATAATTAGAGTAAAAATATTCTGAAATAATTAGAACATTTAGAACTAACATACTATTTTTGTGTTGAAAAACCAGTGTTTGCCACCGCGTTCCCAATCAAATGTGACATTATATTCTTGTAGCCATCGTATGGCTCCAACTACATGTACGGCATTGGCATCGTAACTATCAGGATATACAGTACTCATATTTTTTCATTTGAAAAAAAATTATACAAGAATTTTCACGTTAAAGTTATATATTCACATTGAAAATTCCGAATGTGATTTCATTAATCTAGTTTATTTTAAGCAAACATTGTTTTAAAGATTATATATGTAGTAATAATTAGAAGACAGGGAAGATGGTAAAGCTGTACTATGTCATTTTATTGCTTTAAAACAGGCAATTCCTTTGTGTTAGCCTCTCTTTCAACCAAGTGGAATTTCTCGGCTCCACCCGCCTACCCATACACGTTCAGTAGTATTTGACCCACTCGTCCACCCATACACGTACAGTATTATTGACCCAACCTCCCACCCATACACGTACGGTTTTAATGACCCAACCGCCCAACCATAGTCGTAAAAAGGTTTGACCCACCCGCCCACCCATAGACGTACTGTAGTATTGACCCATCCGCCTAGCCATACACGTACAGTAGTATTAACCCACCCGTCCACCCATAGACACAGAGGTTTGACCCAGCCGTACACATAGAGTAGTATTGACCCACCGCCCACCCATAGACACAGAGGTTTGACCCACCAGCCCAGCCGTACACGTACAGTTGTATTGACCCACCCGTCCACCTATAGACGTACAGAGGTTTGGCCCACCCATACAAGTACAGTAGCATTGACCCACCCGCCCACCCATACAAGTACAGCAATATTGACCCACCCGCCCACCCATAGACGTACAGTATTATTGATTGTCAGTTCTACAATTCTGCTGTTAAAGTAAGATAATATTCAGCCAGTTCCCATTGAGTGTTTCCTCTGTACATCATGTCTTTTTCCATATGATGTCACGATCACTAACACAACAGGAATACTTTTGTACTATTCTCGAGTACTTGAGGCAAACTTTGAATAATGTCATAAAATTTTACAGTACAGTAGTACGTAGTGATGGAAGCCAGACGACCTGTACCTCATTCCAAAACCACAGTGACAGTAGCACCGCGGTCGTAGTCATGTTAACACTGGTCATTACGTGTTGCCATCTCTTTATCGAGGTAATCTCTGCGTTTTTGTCGGTCTACTGTGAGGGAGGCTCAAGTTTAGTGCCAGAATACAGTACAGTAGTACGTAGTGATGGAAGTCAGACGACCTTGTACCTCATTCCTAAACCACAGTGACAGTAGTACCGCGGTCGTTGTCATGTAAAAACCGGTCATTACGTGTTTCTATCTTTTTATTGAGGTCATCTCTGCGTGTTTGTTAGTCTACTGTGAGGGAGGCTCAAGTTTAGTGCCAGAATACAGGACAGTAGTACGTAGTGATGGAAGCCAGACGACCTTGTACCTCATTCCAAAACCACAGTGACAGTAGCAACGCGGTCGTGGTCATGTTAACACTGGTCATTACGTGTTGCCATCTCTTTATCGAGGTCATCTCTGCGTGTTTGTTAGTCTACTGTGAGGGAGGCTCAAGTTTATTGCCAGAATACAGTACAGTAGTATGTAGTGATGGAAGCCAGACGACCTTGTACCTCATTCCAAAACCACAGTGACAGTAGGTAGCAACGCGGTCGTGGTCATGTTAACATTGGTCATTACGTGTTGCCATGTCTTTATCGAGGTCATCTCTGCGTGTTTGTTGGTCTACTGTGAAGGAGGCTCAAGTTTAGTGCTAGAATACAGTACAGTAGTACGTAGTGATGGAAGCCAGACGACCTTGTATCTCATTCCTAAACCACAGTGACAATAGCACCGCGGTCGTGGTCATGTAAAAACTGGTCATTACGTATTTTCATCTCATTATCGAGGTCTTCCCAGGGTGTTTGTTGGCCCACTGATAGTTATATTATTTGTTGTTAGGAATTGAAAATAATGAAGTCAAACAACTTAAGTTTTAAGTACTAGTTCTATTAAACTTAAACCTTCCACCTATTCCACGTGAACGACATTTGATCTACCCTCCCTTCCACCTTTCGTACATGATGATTGATGGACCATCCCTTCCACCCTTGTGCAAGACACTTGATGAACTCTCCCATCCACTCTTCGTACAAGCTACTTGAAGGACCATCCTTTCTACACTTCGTGTAAGACACTTGATGGACCATCCCTTCCACCCTCGTGCAAGAAACTTGAAGAACCCTCCCTTTTACCCTTCGTGCGAGACACTTGACGTACTCTCCCTTTTACCCTTCGTTCAAGACTCTTGATGGTCCCTCCCTTTCACCCTTTGTGCGAGATGCTTGATGGACCCTCCCTATCACCTTTCGCACAAGGTATATTAGAACTCTTCCGCCTATTCTTCCCACACGTCATTTAATGGATCTCCCGTTCAACCTTCCTACAGGACTCTTGGCGGACCCCTCGCTTCCATCCTTCGTACACGGCATTTGGTGGACCTTTCTCCCTACTCATACACTTACGGTTGTCAGTGGCCCTATTACAGTATGGTTATGGTAAGCTTACCAGTCGACCTTAGTACAGATGATTTACTAATAGCCCCTCTACCATGTCAAAATATAGATACAATCATGCACCCAACCAAAGACATTGTTCTTATTGACGTCCCTAAGTCATGATGGTATGGTATGGTTGATGGCTGAGCATGATGGCTATTGCATGTTAATAATTGTGTACGTGGTGTCTGTTGGTAGACCCATTGGCGTTCCTGTGGATGATGGGTGCTCCCATCATTGTTGTTTCCCATACAAGATTGTTCCCATTGAGATATTCATATTGTATCAAGAAGGCTCGTGGCCTATTTTACAGTGATCTATTTCGATTGACCAAGTCCATAAGGTGTTTCCTTTATGAATGGTGTGCTCAGAGGATGGTAAACGTGGTTCACCGAATTAACACATAACCATTTGCACCTTAATGCATTTTTACTGTGTTAAAAGTGTGTTACTGGGTTTACTTCTCTTCAGTTTGAAAATAATAAAATACTGATTGTTGTGATTAGCGCACATTTGAGTTAATGCTGTTTACATTTGTTTATAAACACGTATTCTTTGTCTATGTTGAAGTCATACGTTGAGGCAACACAAGTTATCTTCGTTGAGCTCGACATAACAACTAGTTACTCATTGAGTATGTCAAGTGCATATAAATATTTATTATGACTGCATTATCTGCCGATTTGTTCTATTGAAACATACTTTGTGCAATACCATTTATGTACATAAGAAGGACCACGCAATGTACAGCCAACACTGTGTTGGAGAGTTGGCCTTTCTCAGTGAGTGCCGACATTTGTTTCTATTGAAACATACTTTGTGCAATACCATTTATGTACATAAGAAGGACCACGCAATGTACAGCCAACACTGTGTTGGAGAGTTGGCCTTTCTCAGTGAGTGCCGACATTTGTTTCTATTGAAACATACTTTGTGCAATACCATTAACGCGTATGTACATAAGAAGGACCACGCAATGTACAGCCAACACTGTGTTGGAGAGTTGGCCTTTCTCAGTGAGTGCCGACATTTGTTTCATTCTTTGGAAATGAGCTCTCTTTGTTTCCTATACCTGGTTCCGGATTATTTTTCTTTTCACTTTCTTACCAACTTTCTAATTAAATCCGTTGCCTGAATGTGTTTCTGTTTGGAGTATCAACAGGTATCGGAGTATTCTGTGTTTCTGTCTTGGGTTTTACATTTGCACCAATGTATTTAATTGTTTCTGTTTTGGGCCTTCTTCGATTTTCGTAAAGTTTAACAATTTGTTTTGTTAACTTTAAAGAAACAAAAAAAAAAAAAAAACCTTGTGGGTTTCAGTCCCTAAATTTAAATGCAATTTCGAATTTGATATTACGTGGGAAATTATGCTATTGTATAACATTTTTACTGTGTCAGCAGGACCATATTCATTGTTGTAAAAATATCTCCTTCATTTGTAACTTTAATTTTTTTTTTTAACTGGTTTAATGTCAAAATGTGCTTTCATCTATGTAATAGTGTTTTAGGACTATACAGGAGTATATAAAGTGCACTAATTGGTACTTATGGATGGTACATATATACTCCCTACCAATTTGTAGTACAAATTCTTTTACATACCAATTAAATTTGAATGCCTTATTAAATAGTTTGAAGCCGTATTTGTTGTTGTGTTTGTTTCTTTAATTTTTATTATTTTCAAAAAAAATCATCTATAATGACGACCAATAAAAAGAGGTCTTAACAAAATTGACTTTCGCAAAATAATATATTATGCGTCTTTTCGCTATCGTTAGAATATAGTTTATAGATAGTATCATCAGTCACCACAACACTGATACTTTTACACTAGCTTATACATTGACTTGTATAATAAATGAAGTAAGAAAAGTTAAGTGTCTAATAAGAGTGATGGACCTCCAGAACACATTTATGTAGCATCGATTAATTATTGATATGTATGATTGCTGTTCCTTGCGAAACTTACGTAAAAATAGCTGAAGTTCCGCACGGGATAATTAGGACAGTACATTTTCGAGACGATAGGCTCATGTCGGTGTGCTGGGGTTGGCGGCTACAGAACAGACGGTCCTCACGCACGGCCTAATACAATATTTATATACACAACGCCCAGCCGGCACGAACTCCGCTTGTCTACATAAATAACTGCAAGACGTGTTTACGATACGGAAGGTACTCAAACAAAACATTCCGGAACCGTATTTGTTCTATCATATCTCAACTTGCTTCTACAAAATATTTTGAAAACATTGTCATTTAGGTTTGATGTTTAAATCGGTTGTGTTTTTAGATTTTACATAGAATTTCCAAATTTTTTATTTTTATTTTGAAACTTTCAGACGAAACTAGTTGTTTAGCTTTAAAACAATTATTGAACATTTTGTTACAAGTTATGATTTGGTTTTCTATGGTTTTTGTTGTTGTTCTAGGTTTTTATAATTTTCCACTTCAAATTAACGTTAATTTTCTAGCATGTTAATATTTAATTTTATAAGTGGCTTTTTGTCCTTTTAATATCATTATATTTCTTTTGAACTGAATTAATCATACATGTTTTAAATTCTTACAAACAACATACCGAATGTATTATTAAAATAGCTTTCAACTTGGATTTGAAACAGAATTGAAAATTGAAATATAACTGTCTTTTGTGAAACTAGATAAGTGCGTTTTATAAAGTACCTTTTTTATTTTAAATAAAAACAAATGTTAAAAAAAACTTCAAACGGGTCCTAATAAGATGGTTTTTTAATGTCTGTGAATTCAGTCGGTTAAAATCAATGCAGATATTCTTGAGTACGAAATGGAAGCGTTCTTAACTGTTGATGAAAGTAATTAATTTCCAAATAAATTAAGTTGCTCAATTGCGTAGTATATTAGCTATCTCAACATAAAGTATTAATTTAAAAAAGTTTAATAATATTTGAGGCATTTGTGATTTTGTTTATAAGCTTCGATTTTACTTATTTAAAAAGTATTCTTTATTACATACTTTAACGTCTTTGTCATTTCACGACTATCCAGATACATTTCTCAGAGTGAAAGAATGAAGTAAAAATTGGTTTGTAAAGCAGAATCCAAAATGTTATGGATCTGCCCTAACCCAATTCAGAGTGGTAAGCAGAGCACGCTCCAATTCTGATATTATGCTCCTGTTCTGGTTTAGTTTTCAAACTCCAAGATTTGTGATCTATGTATTTTAAAATCATGAAACAATGTTCTCTGTTTGTTGTTTTATCCCCGGTGAGAACCCGCGCTGTTGGGTGTGCAAGCAATTGCTAATCCAGTGCCAGGAAGTGCCAATAATGACGCACATGTGGCACAGAGTGTAGTCACTGCCTGATGCACACAACTGACAACGCACATGCTTGTGTCGACTTTTATACATGATTTATGTTTAAAACTAAATAAATATACTATGTTGTTATTTATAAGTATTGCTATTTACATTTTATTTACCTTATTGATTATATGCATTGTACCATAATTATTGTTTTTTTCTTTTTTCAGGTAAATGTACAATTGATGCTGTTTAGTGTATTGCACGTGTGAGTACCTGACTTAACTGACGTTAATTTCGCTTCTGAAATGTTTGTATTATCTTATTTACAAAGATATGAGATATCAAATACAGTGTAATAAATCTTGTAAATGTATTTTTGGTATTTTGTTAATAAGCTTCGTTTTTACTTGTTTAAAAAGTATTCTTCATAACATCCTTTAATTTCTTTTTTTCGATATATAGTTTTAAATACAGATGTTAAACTTGTAGTTTTGTTATAATGGAGATCCGTATAAGTATTTGAAATAATTGTACAATGAGAGTGACTTCCGTACCTGTAAGAGGTAGTTTACCAACTATACAAAGATTGCTCATGGACTAGGAAAAGCTGTGATTTGTTCACCTAGAACACGACGCACTCTATGTGCTGGTCTGTGTGGGCGGCTTTGACAAACTAAACGGGAAGTGACAGCTAGAGTAAATTCGCCTCCGTATAATGTAATGTGGACTGGCACCGTCTGACAACTGCGCTTGAAGCGCTGCTAAGCGGACAGTTCACAATTTACAGAAAATAGTGCAACACCGGTCAGCACGGAGAAGAAAAATCTATGTTTAATTAGTAATCTGTGCTATAGGTACTGGGTGGGTCGAAACGGACTGAATGTAGTCGTTCTAAATTTGAAGTAAAAGTAAGTTGGAAATATTGTGAAAAACAAGGTAAAGTATTGTAGGGGTAGGAAAATAGTAGGTGTGTATATTTCGTTATTCTAGTTGGATGCACTCAATGAGCCTTAAAATGTATATGTGTGAAGAAAATGACCCTACAACTAAAACATCTGTATCTCAATTGTAAAGAGAGGGTTTTCTTTAATATATTGTTATTTCTAAAAAAAACTTCGCGGGATGAAGTGGTTATTTTATAATATTTTTGTTTCGTTGTATAAAAGTAGAAGAAAACTAAATAATTTGTCAGTTTATCCTATCAATAAATTGTTATTAAAGGATCTCATTGAAGAACATCCTCCCAGTGACATCTGTGGCTGACGTCCACTCCGATAATTCGATCTCTCCGTCCAATATCCCTTAATAACATGATTGGCTGCCGGCAGTCGGCTGGACAGCCGCTACAATCAAAGGTCTGCCTAACGTATATAAACTGTATAACACTACATAGTACGTTTAATATCGGTCGATCTCAACATTTGTACCTCTGCTGAATGCATTCCTGTATGTTTAAAACATAGTATGTTGTGATAGTATATTTGATTACCTCTTTTTGTTTACAGTTGTGAACAAATGTACAGTTTAGATACATTTGTATATGGAATTGTGACACTGATATTTTATGTACGGACTTTGGGTATGGGCGTTATAAACGCGTGATAATCTTTGGTTCACATTTACTTTTCTCTAGAAAGTGCAGCCCAATTTCAGACTAACAGCTGTGTGTCGTTAGCAAATAAATTTCAGTGTTCGTTTTGACTTTAATTAGGAGAGAACTGAGAATGTCCTGATAATGAACTGAGATTTAACGAGCGGTGTTACTGGCCAGAGACCCGATTGATGACTCTGCGTTGTGAACTCATGTATTAAGTGAAATGAAATGACTACGAGCGGTAATTTTTAGTAACGTGTATATGTGTCCGCATCGTGGTAAAAATGTATTTTCCCATCGTATGACAGCTTTGTGTTGTAGTTTAAATAGGTGATGTCATGATAAGAGCTGTACAACGACTAACTGGCACTCGCCATTGTCGAACATTTGGAATCAGTTCTTATTCAAAAAGACGAGGGTAAAATCTTTTCACCATCATGTAAAAACAGCGTTGTTGTTTCAATATTCACCTAAAGTTTCTGATCATTGTTTGATTTCATACCGATCAACCGAATATATAAATGTATTTCGTGGTGTGAAACGTATCTATATCGAACAGATTATGGAAATCTACTTACCAACACCATCCAAGCCGATTGGTGTTTGGCTTCCAGCAATTTCAAGTCCTACGAGAATTCTCGAAATATCTCCGAAAAGATGGCACAATGTCTTTTTAGTTTTATATTTTTATGTTTTTATGTGTTTTACTGTAACCTTAACCAAATAACCTGATTGAGATATATAGTGAAATTATTGCAGTTTAAGCTTTGCTTAGCTATGTTTTGCGTAACAATTATCTAAATAGATAAACAATGATTTGCTGTGGAAAGTGTTAATACTTAATTTTCATCCCGAGACTGATACTATGCGATTGAAGTACTTAAAAGAAAAGTTGATAGTTTTGTTTTTACAATATTTTTACACATTGTGGTAGTTAAATTACCAAATCGTGTGTTGGTAGCAATCACGACAACTAAAGATCGATTAATTTACAATAGAACGGATTAAATTTTATTAGGGTTAATTTGGTACTCTTAGTTTATAGATAAGTGCAAAACAAATATATATTGTAAGTTCTATTATTTGGCACGGTCTTTACTGAATAGATGGGGGATGGGGTTGTTTTTACCCGTTGTGATGATGAGCCGTGTAGATTGTGTTGGACATCGAGGAAGTGAAAGGTTAGAGGTGAAGTGAGAGGATCGAGAGAGAAGAGAATTTGACGCATCAAAGTTGCAGCGAGCCTCATCACAATGTGACTCATACAAGTTGCAGGGAGTCATTACCCTACCCCTACCCGCCCACTCCAGGTCCTCTCACTTTGTGTACGAGGGACTATCGTAGATAACCTTATTTAATAATTTTATTTAGTTATTGTTATTATTGTGTCTGTGATTTTAACATTAACGCTGTTTTAACAATTAATATTAATCCATTTCTTTTAGTGGTGACCTTTATTGTGCTCTCTCGTAAATTATGTTTTAATTATTGCTGACTTATTTTACCGTAAGTTTTCTGCACCGTCATTTATTTAAAGTCAATTTAATTAGCAATTTATTAGCAATTTAACGATGTAATATTGGATTTAATATTTGTTTTGTGATAAATAAACTTTATTCATTTGTAGACAGGGTGACTTGGTGTGTGATATAAACTCTTTTTTTCTGTTCTAGTTTTTTAATTTAGGAAGTAAACTTCTCCAGTTCTTTACACGTTTTTAGAGGTTATATTTTTGCCAAAGAAACAATTATTAATATTTATTATTTTGGAAAAAGATATATACTATCTCAAGCAGAAGCTATAAAAGCGTTCTACGGTTATAGAATAGGTTTTCCTTATTTGCTGGTTTAATACGAAAATAATTGCTGATTTGTCATCGCTTCAATGTAATGCTCTATATCACCAGGCGTTTTGTATAATCTTTGTTCTAGCATATATATTCTACATCAGTGAACGGACCACATGGTCTGCAACATGGTCTCTTCAGATTGCTCGTCTCCATGCTAAACAGTCACACTGTCTTCTGCAGTTTGTAGACTGTCCGTCAGGCGTTTGTGAACTGAGCGAGGTTGATTAATTATTATAGGTTCGGAGCTAGAATGCCCATTCCTCGTGATTAACGCACATCATCAGTTTTCTCTATATCATGAGCACTGTATTATCTGTGGTCTTGAACTCTAGTTTTAGACTATAATAATCTTTAGTTTACTATTTCCCATCGCTTTTCAAAAAATTTCATTTTTACACGTTGTTCTTTGTAGCACCGTTTATTAACCCTTTTGAATGTCCGTTTTGTGGATAAAACCATTCTTGCGTGTGTCCGATATTCATATTATGGTTTTTTTTAAACGCCAAATGTTATTTACTACTAAACTATTGAATAAAATATCAAATGTAGGCTAATATAAAATATCTGTTCCAATTAAAAGTTCAGTGTGGTGAGTGGGCGACGTTTCACACGCCCACTCCACGAACATCTATCGACAGCCACCCACCACTACCATGTAGGGACATCATTTTAAATGTTTCGCATGAAGGTGGCTGATGAAATCTCGTACACGTGATTATGTGGACGTGGACGTGTAAATATAATAACGTGTAAAAATAACGTGGACAAATAGGTAAATAATAATTTTAAACATGTGAGTGGAATAAGAACATGTCTTTTGGAGTCATCAAATTACATTTAACATTTTGTGTGCAATTTGTTCTATAGTAGTTTGAAAAAAGTTAATTTAATTTTTTTTTAAGACAGTTGGTTGAATAATATTTTATGTAGATTTAAAGCAAGTATTTAGACTCTTTCTTTATTTTTTGCCTCTGAATGTAATAGATGATTATGAGCCGCTAAATATATTCTGCAGTTAATTTAAAATACCATATTATATCAACCTGAAATGTCTACCGTTTCCTTAATAAGGCGATAAGGTAAATGTTAAAAGAGCAAAGCTGCTGAAATAACAAGGAGCCCATCTCTTTTCGCAGAGAGAGGCCGCTTTAATTGGACGGTCGTCTGTTTGTTGTGGAGGCAGTAGACTGGGAAATGAATAGGATATGGGGCTGGGAGAGCGGATTTAGAGAGATCAGCTACTCGGGCTGATAGGAGTGACATTTACTTTGGAATATTCCGGGAAGAAGATTTAACTCATCCGGGTCCCAGTGTTTGTTCAGGAGGTGGGATGTATCAAGGGATCCGTTATATGGGATATATATATATATATATATATATATATATAAAAAGTTAAAAGTTAAAGTTAAAGTTTGTCTTATTTTACCAGGCGAAGTTAGGGCTAAGGAGCCCTCTCTAACACTTAACCTGGGGACCAACGGCTTTACGTGACTTCCGAACCACGGGAGCGGCAGGGCAAAATATATTAGTGGTCACATCGGGAATCGAACCCGGACCGGCAGCGTCGCAAGCCAGCGCCTTAGCCCCTTATCTACGGCCGCTCCAGATAATGTATGTATATATATATATATATATATATATATATACATGCCGCATGTATGTATGTATATATATATATATATATATATATTTGAATAAAGGTCCAAAAGTCATGTTACAGTTATATTAACAATATATATGTACAATGTATATTAACAATATATTGTTATATACATCAAAGTTGGTTCAGACGTCCAAAATTATAACACAAGATCCCGTGACCAACATAGGCAAGTTCCCCACCGACTCCAGCGTACTGCCTCACTCCCTCAAAATATGGGGCCAAAATTATTTAACAAATTGCCACAAAATATTAAACTAGAAAATAACCCGATCAGATTCAAAAAAACTACTCCGTAATCACCTTTTAATAAAAGCTTTTTACTCTGTTGGTGAGTATTTATCGGATACATAGCATAAAAGTGAAAGTCTATACAGATGTTGTTTGTTTTGCATAGCTCTGGGAGAAGTTTATATTTTTTGTTACCGTACATTTATTAAGTTTCTTGTACAATCTTTAAATTTAAAGTAGACTTATTTAATGACGAGTGTAATACAATTATAACATTGTCATGCTACACAATAAAGAATTTGAATTTGAACAAATAATATAAAGTGTTTTCCTGTTATAAAGCTAAGTCCAAGCCATTTAAGACCTGCCTCACTGATTCTCTTTATGGTAGCTAATGCCTCCGTAAAATAGTGCAGGGGCACTCTGTAACTATGTGATCCATTGTTTGGGTAGATTTTCCGTAATCACATGACTGATCTATTGTCAATTCCCATTTATACTTCTAGTAGTTACATCTGTACACGCCAGCTTAGAACCGATTCAACGGTGTCCATTTCCTACGAGGGAGAGGTTCACCCCATCTAATAAGAGGGAGAGGTATTGACGGATCGATAATAAAAAACTTATTTCGTCTATCAAAACTGTTCCACGCTATGGCACAGCTGGCACTGGGCGAGAAATTTGATCTGCTCAACTGGAAAGCAGTTCGTAGAGATGGGGTTTTAAGCGCCCGCTCTGACGTGGGAGATCCTTTATAGTGGGGAGGTACGAGCGTTCAAGATCTTCTTGAAATCTTTAATGAGTGCCTCCAGATGTCTTATCTCTGGAAGAGCTATATTGCACAGCACCGGGAGCCAAGGAAGTGAAGTTGCCATTAGAGAACCACTTACACTGGTACACGCTGAGAGGATTGAAAGATCAGGTCTTGAATCCAGCTTTTTGGAGCGATGAAGCCGACGTTTGTATTGACATAGTCTGGGAAGAAGAGTTTATTGAACCAGCTTGCAGTGTATGTTAAGGATGCGTAATAATGTATCTAGAGATCTGGTGCACGGTGAGCGGATTGAAGAATCAGGTCCTGAGTCATATTGGAGCTATGAAGGTGACGTATATATTGACATAGTCTGGGAAGAAGAGTTTATTGAACCAGCTAGCAGAGGTGTAATGTAATGATCTAGAAGAGTTTATTGAACCAGCTTGCAGTGTATGTTAAGGATGCGTAATAATGTATCTAGAGATCTGGTGCACGGTGAGCGGATTGAAGGATCAGGTCCTGACGTCATATTGGAGCTATGAAGGTGACGTATATATTGACATAGTCTGGGAAGAAGAGTTTATTGAACCAGCTTGCAGTGTATGTTAAGGATGCGTAATAATGTATCTAGAGATCTGGTGCACGGTGAGCGGATTGAAGGATCAGGTCCTGACGTCATATTGGAGCTATGAAGGTGATTTGTATTTTTAAATATTCTGGGGAAGAATATTTATTTTAAGCAGGCCCCAGTGTTTTGTATTTGATAGAGTGATTTTCTCAAATTTCACTTTTGTTTTATATAACTTAGAGTAACCTTTAGCAGTTTTCCAGTGGAGTGAAATTCAGTGGTGGTATTCATTTTTAAGAATTATTTTTCTTCTTAGCAGCAGAAAATCGATTAGGGTCAAACAAAAGTTTGAAAAAAGCTTCATCTGACAGGGTCATGCAGTTTTAATGATCAGCTGTACTTACTAATACGTATTAGTTATTTTTGGCATAGCTAACTGATTTTTATTTTAAAACATATTAATAAAATTACCTTTATTTTTTCCATCGTTGTATTTAATAAATTTAAATTCTTAAAAAGTTAAATTCTACTGAACAATAAATGCATTGTAGGACTATTTGCATTGCAAATATTGTTGGGCAAGTTAATAAAAACCTAGATGCATCATTCAAAAGTGTTTCATTTCGCAGCAATTAAAAACGAATCCAACTCCAAAACTGACACTATCCCAACAAGAGTTGTGTTGGTGGAGCCGGCCAGCCAATTCTCCACCAAAAGCTTTAATCAGCACAGACAAAGGCGTTTCTCGTCCGTCTGCTCTCCGCCTGATTCATTTCTGTACCCAGTCTCTCACAGGATTACAGGCCGAATCTCTTCCTTTTTATAATAATTCGCTTCTGTAATAGGAACTGGCTTTTTACTTTAATGCACCGTCTCGTTCCGCTATTCAAGTCGCTTTATATAAAGATTTTAATAAATGATACTGACAAGTGAATAGTTTTATATTTACTCTTTTTTCAAAGTTACTTTTTTGTTTAGTAATAGTTGCAGTTGAAAACATTTGTATGACATGACAGACAGTATATATTGTATTTATTTATAAGACGTCGATTATCCAGATATGGGTGGCGAATTAGTGTGAAAAGTGTAGATGAACGAGTGTAGTCATTGTTGGTAACCAAAATTTACTGTTTCTTAGAAAAGTCCATTTATTATTAGCCAAGGCAAGAAAGTGAGCCACAACTTGACAAGCCTTGCTTATATCCCCTATACACGACGTCCGAACCTTGGCCATCAACAAGGTTTGCTGACCCAACACCTTACTTCACTTGGGCTGTTTTTTATTATGTAGTTATTATCAAGCGGCTCTTTTTTCAATCGTAATATCGTCGATAGTGCAATTAGAAGTGCAGACTCGGCGTATTTATAATTATGGCGGGAATATTTATGAGGGTGTGACACCCCTCCCAAGTGAGTGCGATATAAGGGAATTGGAGTGAAGGGGAGGGTCTTCCCAGCCAGAGGGTGACGTCCTGTCTGTCTAATATGTGACTGCAACGTAGTTTGCTAAATATATTTGAGGCTACGTTTGTTCTAAGCCAATTATACATTTTGCCTTTTTAGCTTTGCTAATGGAGGGCGTCCCACTCTCTGGTTTGAACTATACACTTTAAAGCTCGATTTTCCCTTCTGCAAAGATTGAGCCCACGGCATTATTCCCAAGCGAAACGTGTAAACTTATGTGGATGTTGTGTGTTTTAAGCCGCTCAATTTCAGTCTGAATCGCTCCATTAGTGGAAGGTATTATGGTGTACTGCTCCATTAGAAAAAATCAAAAAGATAGCTTCAACAATGAATATTGTTCATTGTATTCATTGAAGCTTCAAGTTTTAAAGCAACTGAAGGCGGCGAACCGTTTGAACATTAAATATAGGTGCTTTGAAGAAAAAAAAGAAAAAACAACTAAAAAACTGTTTGTTTTAATGTAACCTGGTAACTAACATTTTTATTTTTACGAAATTAGAATATCTAAATTTTTGATCATTTACCATTTGGTAATGCATTAACCTTTTGAGGTTGGATTCCCACTAAAATATCAAATGAAAAGGGTCTTTGATATAATGCAACCTGGATCTATACTTCAATCTACTAACCTCTTGTGGAACATCCCCGTAAGCAGACTATCATAGAAGATACATAAACTAATAGTTTAATGTGGCCAGACAACGTATGTAAATCTTGTTCATCCATCCCGAGACTTCTCAACACTTCTGTACTGTACATTCAATGGCCATGAAACCTGTTTCATTCCTATGCATTCTTATAATGTGTGAATAAGAATACAGAGTGCAGCAAAGCACTCAGGCCCAGTGAGGTGCACTGGCAGTTAGGAGTGTTTAGGATGCCCGGCACACAACGCAGCTGAAGTTATGGAATAATTAAGTAGTATTTCACGTGACCTGATAGACCTAATGAAGATTTTTTTGTTCTATCCAGGTGATAGACTATAGAGGTAGCTTATACTAGTGGTGATAGACTGTACCAGATGACTTACTCGAGCGAGGGTAGCAAATAAATAATAGGACTGGTTCATTACCGTGACAACTGTGATGCGTCTTGGAAAGGTTGAACCAATCAGTAAGTTCGCTTGGTACAAAAGTTATACAGTAGTGTGTTTGTATACGGGTAACTTTAAGGATTGTAATTTGTTGGGTGTTTATCGATAGGTGTGTTAAAATCCTTTGGACTTAATTCGTTCTGAAAGTTAAGATGCGGATGCAGTAAGGAAATTTTTCAGTGTTAATAAAAGTGTTGCGTCGACCAGTTAACGGAACTGGCGTGAGCACGGAACAGCTGTTTCACACAGTTAACTAGGAACAGTGATGTACCGATTGTTTGTTATATCAAATGACCATACATTACTCATCATCACTCTTGAGAACTCGATATGTCCCATAATTGTAGTACGCTTACTAAAATCCAACTCATCTTTCAACGTTGTTGTGGTGTTGTTCACTTTAGTTGGGTTTTGTGCAACATCATTAAGTTGAGGTTAGAAATATGGTTTTGAGCAAACTTTGAAAAATGTGTCTTGAAATTTACTAAAGAGTGCAGAACATTGTATAAATGCTCATGTTGCTTTATTTGAACACCAAACTTAAACAAAAATATCATTAAAATCATGTAAGTGGTAGTAATAAATGTTAATGATAATTAAATTTGCTATAGATATATATTTTGTTTGTTATTTTTATTTCCAATCATGGATTGTGTTTTAAATAAACACCCTGTATTAATTGAAGAAATTTGTACGCATGGAATAAATTCCTTAAGCCTTATTTTGATGGTATAGCAAGAAGTATATTAGGAACTAGTTTGAAAGATGTTATTGAACCCGTGTCACTGGTATCACAGAATGTGCACGACTGTAATCACAAGCAAAGTGACAGGTGAAACGGTGAGAGGAAAGTTGTTAGTGTAATCGATCCCGTTGTCGTTTGATGTTCGATGAAGAAGTATATTACAGTGTATCATCCCAACTGTAATATGAGTCGAACACTGTGTTGTCGACTCCAGATGTCGGTCTAATAATACAGCTCGTCTCCTCTTCAAAACCAATATCCTTCAGATTGCGTCTTATGTCAGATGTAATCTTTGTACAGTAAAAATTTCTGTTCTTCACATAATCCACTTTTACTTTCGACTTTTATTTGGCGAATTTCTTCTTAAAATAATAATTTATCTTAATAACATATTCGTTAATTTGGTCTTCACTTTTTGTCTGTTAGCCTCCGACACCTACAGAACTTGTTAGCCTCTGTCTTGAAGTCAAGATTATTGAACGTGTAGAAACAATATTATTCCTTGTATTATAGTGTTGTGCCTTTAAGAGGCGCATGGAAAAATTCTCAGTCCACGTATTGAAGATTCAGTTAACACGAGATAACAAGTGAGCGTGGGATTTAGAACTGTGCTGTATATCAATAGAGAATCCTCTTCAGTTGATATCGATCTATAAACCCTGTATTAGTTAGTAACCAGACTACACATCATGCACGCACATACTACACTCGTTCTACACATTTCTATTCGCTTTCTATTACACAGTAAGCGTGTCGTTATCTCAAACACGAATTTTATTTCCGATATTACTATTTAAGACTATACCAAAATATTTAGTTCTTTTGCGTGTTTTTAACGCATTTGTGGACTTATTGTAACGAGTTTTTAACTATTGTATTTTAAGGAATCAGTATTACAAATTTATTTTCAAACGATTAAAGCATTCTTTCAATTTATTTTCTTGTGATGGGATATTCACTGGATTTCTCAAGATATTCTTCATTGTTAGTGTGAATAGTGTTTTCTTCTGCCCATAACAATATACTTAAGTCTGTGTGTTTGTGTGACTAACTCGTTGAGTCATCTCACGCGATGTGTGATCACAACAATACATATTGCGGAAATACCAGCCAAGCAGTTGAAGGACGTTAATATGTCATATGGCATGTTTACATTCTTTGTTCAGCACTGTTGTCACATTTTGAAAAGGATTTGGGGCCATCAAACATTTTTTTAGTACTGTATTTTATTATTATTTTGTTTTTAATGCTAAAGTGATCTTTAGTAGTTGTATTTTTTATCATTATACATATATGTTATCGCTAAACACCATTATAAACTACAGTAAATGGTTACTTAGTCAACATTTTAAAAGATGTTGCTCTAAACGTTGTACTTTTTTTTCTGGTGTGTATTTCTTTTTATACAAACATTTCAATGGAAGAACCAAAAAGTCACTTCTTAAAGTAGTTCTGAGGTTTTTTTTATAATATTTTTTAATAGTATGTCTAACATTTTAAAAACTATAGTAATTTAAATATTTTAAACTGAAAATTACTAAAAAAGATATATGCATACAAAATTAACAAGAGAAAGGAAAGGATTTATTTTGCTCTTTTGCCTAAGGCATTCACAGTCGTCATGAATTGTATGAGGATGGCAGCAATCGCCTGGAAACTTCAATTCACACGAGATACGTAGAAGTCAACAGAATGTTACAGTCTGCTCAGGTGAAAATTGACATATGTAGGTCACACATTACTGGTGGTAATAAAATTGCGGAAACAATACATTTTTTTGTAGTATGAACATTTAAAACATTTTTGATACACCTTACACTTGTTCAAATGTAAATTAGCTGTATGTAAAACTCACTGAATTGCTCAATTAGGTTACGTTGATTCTAAAAACAAGTTAATAAACTAGAATTTCCTTTGTAGATTGATTTTTTTCTATCCATATATATCACGTTTTTTAGGAGGAGTTCTAAGGTACTTTCCAACAAGCATGAAATTTTAAAGTTGACAAGTAGTGGGCTTTTGTTTGAACCATCAGACATATTTTAACATTGCTTTTTAGTTCACAGGTTTTTAAGACCACCTTTTAATGAACAGCTTCTTAATCTAGTTAAAACAATTTTTTATGTGCCTAAGGAACTGAAAGAAACTATTTAAGTCCAAATCATATCGACTGAGAAATGTTCGACTTTTATGTACAAAAATGTTGTGTACGGTAAACAAAAAAACACTTAATATCATCGCATGACTAGAGTTGCCAACTAATTAATGACATTAAATGATTACAGTTGTTGCCAATTACACTGAATAATATCGATTGACTAAAGTCGCTAAATACTGAATGGCATCGAATGCTACAGTTACCAACCACCGAATTTCTTCGAATGACTACAGTTGCCAGCCACTGGATGTCATCAAAACTACAGTTGCCAGCCACTGAATGTCATTGAAAACTACAGTTACCAACCACCGAATGACATCGAATTAGCACATTTACCAACACCTGAACAACATATAATGACTACACTTACTATCCACTTACTGTCTTCTTTTAGAGACAACAGTTTTGATTTGTGCAGGTTGTCTCATTTTGAAACCAAACAGAACGTGCTAGGTGGGGCTCGTTGGTGCCAATTGTACGGGACCGGTCGGGTTGACCCGCAATTGACGGCGACCCGAGATAATTGATCCAGTTAACGGCGCAATGCACGTCATCACCTATTCTGAAACTGATTTCATACACTGTTTTTATAGAACATTAACGTTTCCAAGTGGTTCTTCCAGTGTCGTAACCTACACGGGGTGTTCATGTGTAGTAAACACTGTGGAAATTGGAACTGTGTAGAATATAATTGGAAAGCTATATATATCATAACATTCATTTCTCGACTTTTCTCAACTTGAATTTTTTATTGTGCTAACGCAAAATGAGACTAATTAAAACCAAAGTCCTAAACTTCGAAACCAATTTGTTTCAACATCGTTTAGTGTGGCAACACCAGTTCAGAGCATAAATAACTTTCCAGATTATTTGACAATATATCAGTGGTTATAAGTGGATTATAGGCATATTACATAAAGACGCAATGCTCATAGGTAGAACTAATGTCCATTTAAAAAAAAAAAAAAAAGGTTGGACCTCAGTAATTGAACGTACAGTTGTAGCGAAGCTCAGCCGTTTTACTTGCCAACCAAGCGATGCTAGCGATTTTAGCGGTGACATAGCAAATAGCTGGTAAATAAACGATTTGATTTGAATATTTAGACTGAATTAATTGTTACTTACGTGTATCAGTCTGTCAATCTGTCCACTAGAGAACCAAACGACGCGTTTCAAATCAAAAGATTCGTCATCAGGTAACTTTTCTCTATTAAGTTGAACTTGAAATTTATTTATACAAAGTTCATACACACGTAAACACATATTATTGTTTATAATAACTGTTCTAATGGTGATTTTTCAATTATTTATCTTATAATGATAATAGATTTAAAAAAGATAACCAAATAGTGGCTAAGAAAACGGCTGTTTTTGTACCACTGAAAGTAACTTTTTTAACAAAAAAATCTTTTTTAAAGTAAAAATACTACTTTTCTCAAAATTACAGTTAAATATGGGAAAATCTAGGTCTATTAGTCTTTAGTTTCATCGAAATTACTACTTTCAAGATTAGTTCTTTCTTAGTTCTATACTATGTTCACATTTAAGCTCTGTTTAATAGTTAATTTACACTACCTATTCGAATTCCTGTTGGAACTATTAACGTTTTTGAAATTGAATAGTTGCTTGCAAATAGTACTTTTCAGATATCTTCTGACCCGAAGTTGAATTACTTGACACTTGCACTCTTGTTAGGACTTTTTAGTAACCTTTAATTTTATAAAATGTTTAGTTGATTGATAGACTGTCTACGTCTGGGCTCAATGTGTCCGGCGGTTTCCAGTTACGTGAAACTCGACGTGATATTTTCAAGAAAATTCACTCTCATCTCAGACAGCACTTTCATTTATAGGCGAGAGTAAAGGGCTTGAAGCATGTCCATTAACAGATCGATTATTGCACGATTAGAAACCGTTAAAGTGATGGTAATCAATTTAGTGATGGTCGAAGGAAAACGAAAGGAAAACTGTCTACATTGGAAAATAAACGATTGAATAATATAGTTAGATAATTTGTCTAAATAACATGTTTATATTTGTATAGTAGACAGTTATTATACATTTGTGGTATGTTTGATTATATCTATGGAGTAAGGTTAACTTTGCAAAATGAGACGAGCTTGTGTCTGAAGCAAACAGGTGATTTGGATTTGGCCAATTATAGACGACTATGAGGAAAACTCTTATGTTTGTGACTAAGGACGTTTTTGTCATGTCCTTGTAGTAGCTATTAACCGGTAGAAACTAAATATATAATTATATACTTAAAGATTACAAAATGGCGAGTATTATGTGCACCAAGTCTTAGCGGTAACGTCTTTCTATGTAATGCGAAATCAAAGTAACAGTTGTAATAAAAATAAGCAAACCTTCGCATGGGTTTATTAAAAAATAATATAATATGCTGTAAATGTCATAAAATTCTTGTACAGATCAGATTAAAACCTTGGACTCTAAGATCTAAGAATATAGAACCATATGTACTAATTTATTTTTATTTGTCAGTACAGTATAATATGTGGTTCTATCCGAGATGTGGTCTGGAAATTGACGATTATCTCGGATCAATTTTAAAGTTATAACATTTTTTAAAACAATTACTGTGGGCGGTGCGCTTTAATCATCAGTGTCTACTGGTTTCACTCGAGGAGCAGTTTCTTGTGAGCCCCACAGGAAGTGGATTACAATCTAGTGTTTCTGGTCAGTGGACCGCTAAGGGCGTCTGCCTCCTCAGCATGACCTTTCAATGTTTTTCTCGAATGATGACGTGATTAATTTTTGTTTTGGGTAATGTAGAAGTAAATGTAGTGAGTCTCAGATCACTCCCATATTTTGCCGCTTTGTAGTATTCCTGACACTGAAGCAAGAAAGAAGGCATGGCTTGAAAGTGTCTAGCGAACGCATTTTTATGTTGTGGTGAGGCTCATCAGTAAATCCTCGTAACTTTTTGCCTAAAACGTTCTTGATTGAGACAGAGCACAGAGAAGATAGAGGCAAAGGACGCACTAAATGGTGCGCTGAATTGGTGTCGAGTAGGAAGTTCTCCAGTTCGCCGTGCGGATAGCAGAGCTAGTAGCGTTGTCAGTTCCTACCCTTATTACTCTCCAATTCCTGAAGGATAAACGTAGTAATTATTACTAAACATTTTAAAAAGATTTACATTAGTAAATCTTTAAAAAGTAAGACATTTATTGGTAACTGCCACCAATGAATTGAAATCTACAGATAGATGTGTTGCATTCATTACTGCCACTGAAGTGTTCCCCGCGGCCATAAGAAAGCGACCTCTTTTTTCTCTTTGAACAGACACGGTTAATTGCCTATTATTGATCTCTTATATTTTCCCTTACTTCATAACATCACAATCATGTTATTGTGCAGTATGTAATAAAGCAGTAAACTTGAATAATTAGTAAGTATCATCAGTCGGACTGGTATTTAGATAATGAAGTATACCAAAGATTATGTTTTGCTTTTTTTATATCGAAAGAAAAAAATATTGTTATTTAGTCAGGTTTACGGTTTGAATTGTTCCTTGTTCAGGTTGATGCATGAAATGCCTCACGTATAGAATCTCCGTTGCCTGGCTGATATTAGTGCACATGCGAGGGATAATGTGGTAGGAAACCTGAGAACACCTTCGACTGTTAGTGCTCGTCTCTACGAAGGCTAATAACACAATTACGTAGAGACGCTGCAGGTCTGCCGAGTGAGGTTGGGTTTGAATTGGTTACAGAGAGGCACGCTCCTGGTGATGGTATGAAGGTTGATGATGCACTTCCGTCGAGATTGTGCCGGAGCGCAGTGTGGCGTGGAGAACCCCTTGAATTACAGTATTTCTCCAAACTACGTTCGCCACGCACTTTATTGATCCGGCTCGGTCCGCGGCACATCGCACGTACTGCAATCTACTGCACCGTTCCACGAGGGAAGTGTACTGTAGCGAAAGAAAACAGAGAGCAAAAGTTTATTTGTTATATTTATATGTATTAAGAGTGTGTTAGCGAAAATAGTTTGCGAATGGGTGTAAGATAAAGGAAGACGGTCAATATTTCATTATGACCAACCTCGCTTTAGAAATTGCATTTTACTGATTCTCCCCTTTCTTTGATTGTGACCTCTTACATTTATAAAGCTAGATTTAATGTGACATTGTTAACGGGCAACTTAATTAATTAATTGGTGTTGGTTGGTTTACTGCAGAATTGTTATGTTGATAATCTTGATGTTATTAGGACAAGAAACAATTGTCTTTGGAGCTGTTATATGTGTGTTATTTGCCACGGTATTCCAATATCAATCGTAGCTGATTTTATATATATATATATATATATATATATATATATATATATATATATATATATATTATTTTTTTTAAGCAACAAATACAAGAATTTAACTTGTAATTAATCCTAATACAAATCCTAAACATTCAATTTAAAAACACGTTTCAAGATGTATTGCAATGTTGTGTTTAGTTATTAAAATATTATTTTGTTATTTAATTATTGAGTATTTGGCTAAAACGTCTGGTTTCATTGCTTTTATTCAATTATTTAGTGATAATTGTTATAGTTTTTGCATATTTTGGACTGATAAGGGGAACAATGATGTGAATGAACTACTTACGCCACATATTGTCAATTTAACAAATTATGTTAACAGTAATGTTGAATCAAAGCCTTGTTAACATTTAAGTGACGTTTCTCCCTATTGTCGACTGATTGTTCATGACCCGTCAAGGTCATTACAGTCATTGTCGTCCCCCTCTCACCTGAGTGACCCCCGTCTCCCCTCTCCAGTCACACTCTGGCATAACTACACTCAAATGTCCACTTTCAGCCTTTGACTTTCAGGTAATTTAATGGAATCACAAAAGTCAAACTTACAAATGAATATAGTTTAACTATCCAACTTTTAATGTCAGTCCATTCTTGCGCCATGCTGTCCATGCAACTATGGAAATAGCAAATTATGACAGTTTGCCATACGCTGTAGATATAAACCAATAACTTAAGTTGTAACAATCAATAAAGGTATACAGGCCTATAGCTTATGACAGTTTGCCATACGCTGTAGATATAAATCAATAAGCTATTACAATCAATAAAGATATACAGCCGTATAGCTTATGACAGTTGCCATACGCTGTAGATATAAATCAATAAGCTATTACAATCAATAAAGGTATACAGCCGTATAGCTTATGACAGTTTGCCATACGCTGTAGATATAAATCAATAAGCTATTACAATCAATAAAGGTATACAGCCGTATAGCTTATGACAGTTGCCATACGCTGTAGATATAAATAAATAAGCTATAACAATCAATAAAGATATACAGCCGTATAGCTTAAGACATTGTGCCATACGCTGTAGATATAAATCAATAAGCTATTACAATCAGTAAAGGTATACTGGCCTAAAGCTTAATAACAACGTCAGCATTATCAATCATATTAGCGTGAATCAGGTAGTTTCTTGAAACATACATCATGCAAGTTATCTTGTTGATTATTCGTTGTATCAATAATTCGATGCCAAATTAGTGGTCAGGAGAAAAAAACGACATAATTTTAGTGTATATACAGTATATGGTTTTTGGTGTAAAACAGATTTTTTTTATTTTTGCCAAAAATCAGTATTTCCTCCGAAAATGTTCGCAGGTTTAAGTTTGGTTAAAAAATCGTGAACATCGGGTGGTACCTCTATATTCTATACTTACCAAATACACACAATTGCAACAATGTTGCAGTACGGTTGGAGTAGCACTAAAACGCTGTTATAACACTTAACGTGCGGTCCAGCCCTAGCCGGTGTGAACGCTCTTTGCTTATAAAAGTCAGCTGTCCATAAATTAAAGTTCGGCACAAATTGCAGTTGGCGTTTGTAAAAGATTGTTTATCAAGTAGAGATGATTAATGGTAGTTTTGTATTTATGGCTGTTGTTTTGTTTACAGGTGAGTCGAGACAAGGTGTTTCCGCTTTGCGCCAATCTCTCGTAAAGGTAATACAGTAGATACGAAAATAAAAATTATATCTTTTATTGCCGTCTTAATCAAATAATATCGAAACATGTACACTTCCGATCTGAATAGTGACCGATTCTTTTTTCCTCCATTCCCGTAACATTATCTGTTGATGCATATTGATGAAAACAATTTTGAAGGTGGAGTTGAACTGGTTCATAGACTTCAGATGAGATATAGAACTTAGGCGCTAGTAAAAAGGGGAGAACACTAGCCATGTTCGCACATGTGTACTGGTAATAATTCTCTCTGCACACCCTCCTAATCCTCTTGTCGTGCTGATGAATAATGTTTGGATATCAGTTTGGTAGAAAAAAGTAACAAATTAAATTACGAGAATATTAATCGGATTTCTTTTTTATTCGTTACTAATGCACTGGTCTGGTAGTCGATTGTATGGTTATACACAGTAGAAAGGGGTTTTAGATATGTTGCATTTTTATTAAAGTTGATATAAATTAAAACTAAAGGGGTTTAATGGAGTTGTAGAATTTTGTAAACATTTGCCTTTTATAAAAGAGAAGGCCTAAAAGTAGAATATCGTGTGGCTTAGTAAGAACAATGTTTCATAAAATGGTCATATTTCATGAAATAAAACTTTATGAACAATGTCAACAGTATACGTAATTTTAACATGATAGGTCTATTTTAAACCAAATGACGAAACTTATCAAATTATCTTTTAAATTTATAACCTAACAAGTCAGATCTAACTTGTTTTGGGAAAAAAATAAGGAAATGCAAGTCACTTACCTTTTTAAAATATAAAATGAAATTGTTGTCACTTAAGATACAAAAATTCCACATTACATAATAACTCTTGTGTGAAATTATGTAAAAATACTATCTACAAGTAAATACAATTAACTTATTGTGAACGACTATTATAAATGCTGTTTTTTTGCTCTTCAGGAAATTGAAAGAGAGAAGTACTTGGAATTTCTGTGGATTTTCGCGTTTACTAATTGTGATTGTTGAATGTTATTGTATTTACACCAATGACATGGTGTATAGTAATCAAATTACTTAAATGATTTTAAAAATTATTACAACTCAACATATCAATTAATTACTGCATTTAAAAGTAAATTTCCAATGAGATGCCGACGCGTTCAATGCCATGAAATAATTGTAACGAAAGAAAATGAAGGTGTAATTAACGGCAGCAGAGGTTCAGCTAGTATCAGCAATGGAGCAGCAGCTTCAAAGGGCCGTAGTTCCAATCAGCAACACCTCGGCTTCATCAGCGCCTTCCACTGAATTTCATTCACTGACAAAAGTTTGCACATTGTAAGTTGAAAGGGAACTGCAATTCAAAGCCATTTCCAGTCGGTTTTCCATTGATAACGCTTATTCTACGTGAGTAGTTTCTGATGCTGTAGGAAATATAAAGGAAAACTGTTTTGGGTATGTATATTATTAATACCATCATGAGGTAGACTCGAAGCTCTGATGTTGGCATGACGATCTGTGGTTTATAGATGCCTCGAACAATTGAAATATAAGTTAAAAATTATATCTTTTGAATGCATTTGTAGATTAAACTGCCTTGTGCAGTCAGATTCTTAACCGCTTCACTGAATCTGACACCTTGACAATCGACTTTATGTTTTCGTCAAGTTGGACATATCACTTGTGTTGAAAGCTTGAATATCCCTCCAATCTACCCCCCTCCTCCTAGTTATTCTAGCGGGGGGGGGGGTTGTGACAATGAGAGGAACAGGGGTGAATCGCGCAGGGGTAAGATGTGGAAACAGTAATTACAAGTGGTGAGGGTGCTGTAGAGGTGTGGGTGGGGCTCGGATGTGCTGCAGTCCTGTTGATGCAATAATATTACGTACTTCATTTCTCCGTTATTGTATGTAGAGTTTGATTTTATTTTTGTTATTGTAACGTGCTGTATATTTTGAAGTTGGCAAGTGACTGTCATTGATATTGACTCAAGGAAACTCCTGTTGCAAACCTCCGCCTACTTCGTGCACGTTAGTGTGCAACACCTGAAAGTTTCAACTTAAATTACATCATTATCAAGTATTTTTTTCTTTTTCAATACTTTGTGCTAGTAATTTTTTATTCATAAGGGTTAGTTTTTATTGATAACCAAGCATACTAAATATGTCCGCTGTTATCATATAACAGTAGTTTTATTTCCATTGCACTATTTTCAATAATTTTCTCAACAATACTATCGCAAATAAAGAAAACGTAATTCAAATGTTTCTGAATACTGTAGATAGCCAAACTTGTAAGTTAAAATAAAAACCTAGTTTAAAAAAAATTATATATAGAGGATATTAATGTACATAGTGATTGTAAACTGGGATTATGTTGACGCTATGTACACTTCCATGCCTACTGTCACATTAAAGAGTTTTTTAAGGTTCTCTTTCTCTCTCCTCTCTTTGATATTAAATAATGGCTTTGTCCTTTTTCCCCTTCCGATTTGCTTCACAACAGAAGCAAGGTATTTGATTATCGAATTATGTTGCTTATGATACAGTATTGTGAAAAATAAACAATATATAGTTTGTTGATGTCAATTTGTATCAAGTTTTTACGTTATATAGAGCAAGTATGCGTTGTTTAATTTATTTTATAAAACATGTTATATTTTGTCAAACGACGTGCGTATAATAATCGTATCTGAGAGAAAACAGACGTGAAGCCTGATACAATCAAATGCGGTGATTGCCAATAGCAGTGCTCCTCATGAACTTATCTGGCTTCTGCTTTCAATCGTTGAAATGAGAATATATTCGTTACAGACCGAAGGCAACAGTGTTTATGGTAAAATCAATAAAACTGGCAAAATAGTTTGGTTGTCTGAAGATGGTAACTTTGTTACCGAAAGGCCTTACGAAATTAAAAATTTATTTACTGGAGTGTTTGTTACATCTTATAACATTAAACTGACAAAATGTTCATTACCAGCGTGGGAAGTAGTGGGGGGTGGTGTTGGGTAATGTAGGGAAGGAACTAAATTGCGGCACCCTCCGAAGACTGCCTGCTTTCACAGTCTTGATATTTTGACATATTATAGTTGTATTTCTTCATATTCATCGCACTATGCCCCTGTTTGGGGACACACAAGAATGGCAGTTATTTTTTCAAAATAAAATGTCTAAAACCCGTATGTTTGAATTAAATATATGTCACGCTTATCGTTTTTGTAGCAAAAAAATTCTAGTTTTTCCATGATTGTTGTGTCTCCCTAAAAATATACAGCTCTAACAAGTTAAACCCACTTCTAATTGTTGTTTCCGTCAGTTCTGCAACCTGACCAGTTCCATATAATACCACATTTTTCAAAAAGAACTTATTTTTTTTTTGGAACAAATATATTGAATTTTTTTAAATTGGTTTACTAAAATTATTTAGTACCAACAGATATTGAGAAAACAGTTGAAATATGTTTTGGTCGAGAAAGAACATTATTTTTTACAGGTTTTTATTTTTATTTATAAGATCAACGGCTCTCATTGTTTTTTCCCTTTTTTTATTCGTAAATTGTAATTAGAGTTCAGATATTATTTACCTGATACGATGTATTGGACGTTTGTCTGTGCAATGATTTGTTTATGACACAAGAACGTTCACCTTGACTCTGAATGGTTGCTTCAACAGGATTGGATGGTGTATGCTATCGCGTTGGGTTGTCACTAGATGGGTTTGCCAAGATGACTCAACTCCTGCTATGACGTATCGTAGAACAAGGTTGACATTCTTGTTAGTGCATGTTAACATGAAGCAAAAGTTCGATAATGTCTACATCAATACTGATACACCATTATATAGATTCAACGCGTTCCCTTACTCTTTCTAGGGTATCAAAAAATATCTAGGAGTTGGAAAAATGTATTATTATACCTTTATTTTTTTCTGTAAAATATATTATTGTTCATATTTTGTTTTTCTCTCGTATGTTTAGAATATTTTAAGTAAGAAGGGTGAGCGTAATAAGTTTATTTAATTTGATAACATTACACGTTTTCAATGTTAAATATAAACTGTTAAAACACATATGTGTGCTGGATAGGTAGAACTGCATGTTAGGTAGATATCTAAGTCTTGTGTAGGCTTTCGTATTCACATGAGAACGACATGCGACAGAATCCGAACTACCTAAGAAATGTCGGCGGAAAAATTCTTGTAATAAAAAGTCATAATTGATGCCAAAACGCCAATCATCCAATCTGATTTCTCAGTTTGCTAAAAACGAAAGTAAATAGTCTCAGTATTAATCAACAATCGGTCATTCCCATGGGGTTTGCAGTGAAAATAAGTATGGTTAATGAACGGCAGAAATGAGCGCGTGAAGAAAAAATGGCGCGACTGAACACTAACACGAACGTCAATTAATCATCGTACGTAATGCCGTATGGCTCATCCTTGAAACCACGGCAGACGGATTCCCCCTGACAAAGAACCAATTAACACATACAGTACTTGGTAACTATTACAGATGTATTCCTCAGACAAAGTACGAATATATCCTTATTTGGTAATTATAACAGACGATTTCCCTCTGACAGAGGATTAATAAACACATAGTTGGTAGCATCAGCAGATGGATTGCGCTGATTAAAAATAAAAGAGTGAATAAATATTTACTTGATAACAATTCCAGATGGTCTCCGACTTGCGGTGTTAGTTTCAGGATCTCTCTGCTATGGGGAGATGATTATTTATGTTTGTCGTAAATTCCGATTTATTTTTCAATTAAATTTGAAATAATATTACATGTTTCTACAAAATATGTGTCCAAACCATCAATTTAGAATAATTATTAATTGTAAAAGTCTGTAAAAAGCTATCCACAAGGAAGGTAATAGTCCGCCATGTACAGTGACGTTACGGTAGCACGGCCTATCAGTGAGTGAACAGGGAAGTGGTCGCCAGTGTTTACGTTGTAGGTGTTGTGGTCTGGCTTACGTATCCTATTGCCGTCTCACTTGAAGTGCCTTGCCAGCCGTGTGCATGCACCATGCTCTCATCAGTAAACGGAGTTGAATGTAATCTCATTTCGGCTTAACACTCCAGTTTGTTCGATCGATCTCACCTGTTGATATCTTCTTCACGGTTTTGGTCGTAATTGACAATTGTCTATATAACGTATGATGTAGATATATGATGTATGATGTAGGTATATATATATATATATATATATAATGTAGATATATAGACATATATACGTATAATGATCAAGTGTGTTAGATAGAGACATCCTCGGTCCCGATTGACAATGTTTGTGACATAGTTAGTATCATATTTTTATATGTTTTACTATATGGTTTGTGAAACTGGAGATATAAGTCCAACGCCCATAATATCTGTATGTTACAAACAGTACCCGGTAACTACTAGTAAGGCATTAATTTTAGTGGTTAAAAGGAGTTGTCATAAAAGAAGAGGTAGTAATAGTTCTCGGCAATAATTTAGATGTGAAAAGAAACTTTTAATTTTCTTGATTGGAATAGTTATCGTGTACTTACAACGCTAATTTCATTCAAAATTGCTCTAAGCTATTATTGTTGAATATAGTTGAAAATTCTCCCTACAAAGTCACAGTTTTTACAGTTACGCTAGTCGTTATTTTATAAACCGCTATGTTTTTAGTGAGGGAGACAAAGGTAGTTGGACATTTGCCATCATTACGTGAAAAATACCAATCACGACGTTTCGATTCGGTAAAACCCTAACCTTTTTCAAGTGCTAAAAACTAAATTACATCTACACAAACATGTCATAAAACTACGTTCTTAAACTAATGTTTTTAGTGTCATTCACGTTGTTCGACACTTAAACTTTAAAACTGTAGGAAGCGCGATCACTCGGCATAACTGTACTGTAGAAGAAGGGCCGCTGCTGAGCGTGTTCTCGCCACTCTAGCTACACACTTCCTAGATGACGACCATTAGGCCTAACATTCCGATCATATCTGACTGGACCCCAGACAGCCTTTCATGCCGCCTGTCCGGTAGGTTACGTGTTCCTTTGGTGGTGTCGCTATCCTATAGTAAAACACTTACTAGGTCACTCTTGTAGATCGATATGTTAGAATGTTTAGTGAATGAGTCTTGTAATTATTATTTTTTTTTAATAGTTTCTTTTCATATTACGTGTTAATAAAATACGAATCAAGTGATACGTCACACTTCACATATTTATTAAAGTATAAGTTTAATTAATATGTTAAAATATTATGGTGATCGGTTTAGGTAAACCACGTTTACTATCTTCGCTACGTGACATTCACTTATTTTGAATGTTATTTGGAAAGAGCCCTAAACTAATATAAAACAATAAAACGTTTATTTTAGATACACACCGTCAGTTTAGTTAAGAGACACTGTAATTATTATATAAATCAATGACTAAAATGTTAAGTTGTGTCCTGTCTTAGCAAGCTAACTAAAAAAGTTTAAAATTGCCTCTTAGATTTCGTTGATTTAATCTGTATTTATTCTTATTCTATTATTATTTTATTTATAATATAGTCTCATACTCTTCAAGATGGTCTAATAGTGTTCATCTTATAGTTTGTCCTTGGCTCTTTAAGGTATTTTCCAGAATAAACCGACATAAATTTGGCGTTGTTTATAAGAATTGCCATTTAGAAACGTGTAACTTTTCGTCATAGAATGACAGATGTTCGTACTTTAGCCCTCGCACCGCGATCAAATTTGCCTTGACTGGCAGGCCATTTTATGGTTTGCGCAAACGTTTGTTTGAAAATTACTATAAAAGTGCCTCGTCAGACTTGTACATTATGTCCACATTTGTAAACGGAGTTGAATGTAATCTCATCTTGGCTGAACACTCCACGAGGAAGGTAATGGTCGGCTTTGTACTGTGACGTTACGGTAGCACGTGGACTATCAGTCAGTGAACAGGGATGTCGCCAGTGTTTACTTTGTAGGTGTTATGGTTCTACATTTGTTCAGAATATAATGTATTATATATATCAATGTATTCAAAACTGTATGTTCTACCACATAAAAGCTAAAAAAAAGTTAAAACTTTTTTTGTGGTTTGAAGTTAAAATTTTTATTTTCCAAAAAACTATTTACTAATTGGTGACTATGTAGCAAACACTAAAACTGATCAATATCCAAATCTAATACATATGAAATGTGCAAAATGTTGTCTTAAAAAAGAAAGTACTAACTGAAAAGAACATATTTCTGTAAAATATTTGTAAAAATAGAAATTTATAGCCGACTCGAGTGTGACTGGTGCCAGCTGATCTACTGAAATCCACAAGTCACCTTTTGGCAAAGGCCAATAAATAAAAACGAAAAACTATATACTATATGAAGTGAACATACGAAATGAGAGCGCGTTATGTACAGAATAAAACTGTACAATGTTGAGTCCGATTTATTAGTTGAGTATTCGTAAAATTACATATTAAAATACGACGCTGCCAGTACATATGGGGTGAAAATGAGTCGTATATTACGACTTTGCCAGCGCGAGGGTTAAATCGTAAAGGCTAAACAAGCCAGTGTGGTTTTTTTACCGTGTCACTGGCCTATGAAACGCGAGGGACTGTCGTTTTCTTATCTAGTGGTGCAGATTTCCCCCTTCCAGTACCCAGGAGGGAATACATTGATTCTGTGAGCATTGATTTTGCAGCTTCTAGTGTTTTTTCAATGCAATCTAGTAAAACCCAAGTAGGCGTATTTACATTTCTTGTAAGCAATTTGATAAAAATTGCTAAATAAATGTGTTTCACCTTGTGTACATAGTCTTTGTTTGTTAATGTTAGAATAGTGTAACTTTGTATTAGATTTTAATAGCTTTGTTAATTTGAAGCAAAGCGTATATCAGTTTTATTATAAACAGTTTTATATGTTCATATTAAAAAAAACAATATAAATAAATGTTGCCAGAGCACCTTTCTTAATGGCTGCTGAGTGAGAGAGACAACCTGATAGTCATAAAGTATTTGTGTGTCTTTATATCTATCTACAAGTTATTCACAAAACTGTGTTAAAGTTCAAAGTTATTGTCCCGCACACTCAAGTTTATGTTACCTTTATTTATCAGACTAACAGAATCAGGCATAACATAATGCATTTGAATAGTACTGTATTTCTTAATGATTATTTAATAGTGTTCACTGTTTAGAAATAACAAGTTGACAACTCCCCCTTATTACAACCATCACTTGAACTATCTACGTCCAAGTAAGGAATGATCACACATCTGCCCTGTAGAATGTAGAGGAGGAGATACCTTATGTATCCTGGATGCATTAGACTTCCTCATGTACGGTGCGTGACTCACAATTTTTGTTTTGTTTGTAATTGATCAACCGACATGACTTGACTTCAAAGCGCTCTAACAGCAAATTATGGAACTACAAGGAGTTTGAGAATGCTAGGCGGTGTAAGCTAGCCTCAACCATAGCAATGCATTAACGTCTAGCTTTGTTGCTGCGTGTCATACAGCGGTTTTATAACCTACTTGTCTGATATTGAGAATATGAGTGTGAGTAAACATATTATGATCGTGGTCTTTACCTTATTTTTTATAGACTGTTCTTGTCGCATTATTTATATATATTGTTGTAGTGTAATATTGTTTGATCCAATTAAAAATTCCTTTAAGTGGATCTACTAAGTATTTTCTGTTATTATGTCAATTATTTAACAACGGGTAATCCCTAATTTTGGAATCTCCATCTTCTTTTATTCCATCAAAAGAAAAACACCCTGTAAAAAACGTACTTACCCCTAGTAAAATATAAATTTTTATCCTGCAGTTCTTAATGATTGATCACAAAAAAATATTATAATTTATATCTATGTCCTGTCAGATTCTAGCCTGCATATATATTTGAGGCCCCTCTATTGAAGACGGTGTTCTTCTCCTGGAGCTCCAAGCCGATTGACAGATCAGTCGCGAACTTTCCAAACTTACGCACCATGTTGGTTTCATCGTAAGATCAATATAAAAGAGCATTTACCCTCAATACTCATTCTTTTAATTCTCTCTAACTACTTTATTTATGGTTAAATAAGAAAACTTTCCTTTTTATTTCAGTACTCAGTCTTTAAGTAATAATTTTGTTCTATCATTCCTTAATTTTTCATGTTTAAGTATTTTATAGTGAAGAGTACAATTAACAAACACTGTCATTATATATTTGTAATACAAACTGTAGCCTATAGGAAAAGATATATTTACATTGGTCTTTTTTGGTATTATAACGTTTTATGGTGATTAATTTTTTAATTATTATTATTATTTTATATATAACTTGACATTGCAGTTCAAATGGGCCTGCGGGCCTGTTATCTTTATTCAACGAGTGAAATACCGACCGTTGGCTCAGTGGAGATTCGAACCTTGGAAAAGCCTCGGCCACTGATTGGCCCGGGTTCCCGTGTACAAGCGGCATTTTACTGTGGAACGTTTAGTTACTCAGTTATTTGTCAATGCAAAGACTTTACGGTGTTTGTTAATACATGCCAATTCCTATCAGCTCTAGCGGAACTGTAAACTTGCAAGATCGCTGTGACCTCAATGAAAATGAACTTGTCTCAGTAAACACTTCGTATACAACTACAGAAGAATGTCGTTGACCTGCATTTGTTCCTGTTGTGTTTGTTTGGTTGTGGAAGATATTTGCTTATGTCTGTTTACAGCATTGAATCTTTAACAAATGCTGTGTATTTTGTCATCTTTATTTTCAATCTTATTCTAAGCTTTCATACATATTTGCCTAATAGAGACTTTTTAAAGACTGAAAGCCACTTAAACTAATCATATAAGAGACAATTTGTTATTGTTTCCTCTGTGCATTTGTGATTTTTCATTGATACAGTCCCACCCGCCCGCCAATACACGTACAGTGGCATTGACCCACCCACCCGCTCATACACGTACGGTGGTATTGACCCACTCGCCCGCCCATACACGTACAGTGGCATTGACCCGCTCGCCTGCCCATACACGTACAGTAGCATTGATCCACCCGCCCGCCCATACACGTACAGTGGTATTGACCCACTCGCCCGCTCATACACGTACAGTGGCATTGATCCACCCACCCGCTCATACACGTACAGTGGTATTGATCCACCCACCCGCTCATACACGTACGGTGGTATTGACCCACTCGCCCGCCCATACACGTACAGTGGCATTGACCCGCCCGCCCGCCCATACACGTACATTAGCATTGATCCACCCGCCCGCCCATACACGTACAGTGGCATTGACAATTCTATTTGTAATCTATTCGTCTGTCGATGATGCAACAAACAAAAGCTATTTAAAGATGTAAACATTTCTCGGCTGCGTACCAAAACAGTGCATCTGCAGAATCTTGCCTTAATTCTTTGAAAGTTAAAAAACGCTTGAGGACTTCAAATACTGTATTTTAGGGCATAAAAGGGTATTCAGGCCTTCACAATGACCCTGGCCTTCCATTATTTTCGAAACTGTCGACGAAAAATCCGGCAACGAAAACGGATTTTTGCATTGGATATTTAAGGTTAGTATGGAATATTTTGTAAGTTTGTAAAAAATTTTGTATTAAACAATTTTACTACTGCATCAAGTCTAATTCAATGTATTTACCATTTTTAGTTGTTTTAAAAATTAACTAGTGGAATATCTGAATTAATTAAATTCAAAGTTATCAAATTTCTCTGGAATTTGTTGTTAAGTGTATATATTTTAGTACACTTGTACATAAATCTAACTTTATTGTTGTTATGCATTCATAGAAGGCTCATTTTATATTACAGCCAGTTTTGCCTTAAAGCGTAGCCTATCTTTTGAATGTATATGTGTAGATTGTTTTTTACGAAAACATTTAGAAAGTTGTACATTGAGAAAAGTTTAACGTTTGTTGTTCGTTTAATGGTGGTGTTGTATTCAAATATTATCGGACACATTTCGATTGTTTTATTTATACTTTTAATTTTTACATTAGCATAAGGAGTAAAATAGGCTTCATACATTAGGAACGTCGCATTTTCAAAGAACTTTAGTTCCTATTCAAAAAAAATCTTACGCTATAAACGTGTATTTTTATCAGGTTAGGACCTCAAGACTTGAAAACATTTTTTATAATCAACACATGATATAAAAAACATCATACATCCTCCCATTATCCGTTGTACGCAAATCAATGAACAAGTATCCTGCGAGAGATTATGTCATAACTAAAAGTTGTATATTGTGTGGCATCAGTATAAACACGGTAATTTACGGAGACACTAACTTAACTAGCTTTGCACTGACATAGTAAACCTAGGGTGTATTCAACGAACTTTGAAACAATCATAAGTCTCTACTGTCAGGTCGTCTGTGGTATACATGATGCTGTGGGTTCGTCAACATATTGTATATAAATATAGTAGGTATTGTAGATTGTTTAGTTTTAAAAATTATAAAAAAGCGTCTTCTCCAAATTTTTTTTGTAATATTTTATTTATTTAAACCACACAATTCAAAAATGGGTGTGAACAACGCAACTCCTCGCTTATTTCTTGGCCAATATAAACTGTTGATGTGTTAAGAAAATTGCCTCTGTTCGTAGTTGTGCAATAAAGTTTTAATTCTTCAACATTTTCATCCTGAAGGTTGTGGGAAGCCATCAAAGTATGTATTTTGGCGTTAAGAATAACATGGAGAGAGATTTAAATTAACCGAACCGAACAGCTGTTTAATGATTTAAAAAACGTTTTAGCTGTTGTTGGAATGTAAACGATGGTGTTTGTACTAGTGAGGAGGCTAAATATACGCTAAAATAGGCTAAGTAATATCATTTGGGGGTTTATACTAATAAATAGTTAACAACGCAAGTAATGTGAGTGAGATACCGTAAATAAATTTAATATTGTGATTTTACGTTTTACAGTTAACCTACTATTATTTGTAGTGAACATTCACAGCCCGAGGTAGGTGTTTCGGGGTTGGCACGCTTGTTAAACATTATTAAATAAATAGTAAATATTATTAACTGTTTATCAATAAACTTAAATTTAATTCACTCATGTGGGTGTCTCATTTCATAAATTGAATTTACTTACATACTAAGTAGTATTGTAATGTCGACATTAAATATATTCATAAGGTCGTTATTTTTTTTATATTCATACATAATCTTAAAAGTGATATTAAAAAAGTGATATTAATTTGTTAGATTTAAATAATTAATTACTAGAACAATTATTGGATTTTACTTATATATAATGTTTTCGTAATTTGTAATCAACTTTGTAAAGTGATATTTTGAATATATAAAAATATTGATATACACATACTAATATGCGAGATGTGGTGAACAATATTTGTTTAGGTTAAGCACGGCGTGTGTGGCAATGTCCGCCCGACAGTGCTGTATCGATATTGCCGCTCGGTAGATGTCACGGCGCTCGCTGTCGGCCGTCAGACTCGTGCCGGTAACTCGGCGTTTCTCCGCTAGGTAGCGCGCGCTGTGCTCGGCGCGCCCCCGTGATAAATCAGTCTCCTTACTAGCCTACAGCTACTGGTGCGGTAATTGTTACCGGTTATCGACCTGGGTCCACCAATAAAACGAGACCTTGGCTACATATCTTTTCCTTACCTCCCTTCCTACACACTCGCTACCTACACGTCCAGCTCAGCTACCGCCGGCCGTATTCGCTATCGTAATGTGCATTATTTATGTGTTTTGGTCAGGATAACAAACATGGTTGTTTAGTTCTAAAATGTAAAATTTCTTTGTGTATATTTTATTTTTCAATTTACTTCAAACATTATGTAAGCTTTGAGATTGAAAATTGCAATTTTTGATGAGTTTATAATAATACTCTACAAACTTTTGAACGGAAATTCAAAAGCTTATTATTTATATAGTTTTTATTTTCTAAAATATGCCTTTTTATCATGGTTGTTAAAGGATCGAGGCCTATTCAACTGTGAAGATTTCAATATCAATATGACAAACTACGAAATCTTCAGATCGATTGATCATATACAGTTATTTTTTTAGACTGTGTGTTATAAAATAAATTTTAACAAATCGCTTCTTCGTTGCTGGTCTTAGGCAATTGAACTACATTAAAGACTGTCGTACTTCAATATAAATAAATAAAATTTAATTGGTATAAAACTTATTTTTTAAATGTCGATAAGACTGCTACACATCCTTATACTATTTGTAAAGTACTATGACCAATAGCACTTTGAAACATTTTCGAGGTTGTCAGGGATTCAAAATCATAACATTGATCATTTATACATTTAAAACATTAATTTTACAATTAAATAGGATGAAAATAACGTATTAGTAGGCGAAGAGTTGGTATTAATATCAAGTCAAGGATTTAATATTGGAAATACTGTATGTACAAATACGGCGGTGACCATTACACGGTTAGTGTTCTACCATACCTATTTATTCTCTATTAATGAAGTGTTCAGTGGCAGTCAGTTCACCTCTACCGTTAGCAATGAAACTTAGTTTCCACGAAGTCAGTTCACAATGTATCACCAAAAGGCCATTTTATGGCTTTAATGGCGTGTGGCAAATGGCCGTTTAGCAGCAGACTCAGATGAAATTGACAAGGAAGGAACGTGACGACCCGGCGGCCTCGGCACGCCGCGTGGAGGAATGTCGACTGGCTCGGCCATGGGTTTGTGTACTGTTACACTGTCAGTCTCTTCGTGTATCGGTAATATCGTCTAGTTCGGCCGTGGGTGTGTGTACTGTTAAACTGTCAGTCTCTTGGTGTATCGGTAATGTCGACTGGCTCAGCCATGGGTTTGTGTACTGTTACACTGTCAGTCTCTTCGTGTATCGGTAATGTCGTCTAGTTCGGCCATGGGTGAGTGTACTGTTAAACCGTCAGTTTTATCGAGTATCGGTAATATCGACAGGCTCGGTCGTGGGTGTGTGTACTTTTAAACTATCAGTCTCTTCGTGTATCGGTAATGTCGACTGGCTCGGCCGTGGGTGTGTGTACTGTTAAACTGTCAGTCTCTTGGTGTATCGGTAATATCGTCTAGTTCGGCCATGGTTGTGTGTACTGTTAAACTGTCAGTCTCTTGGTGTATCGGTAATGTCGACTGGCTCGGTCATGGGTGTGTGTACTGTTAAACTGTCAGTCTCTTTGTGTATCGGTAATATCGTCTAGTTCGGCCGTGGGTGTGTGTACTGTTAAACTGTCAGTCATTTGGTGTATCGGTAATATCGTCTAGTTCGGCTGTGGGTGTGTGTACTGTTAAACTGTCAGTATCTTGGTGTATCGGTAATATCGTCTAGTTCGGCCGTGAGTGTGTGTACTGTTAAACTGTCAGTCTCTTGGAGTATCGGTAATATCGTCTAGTTCGGCCGTGGTGTGTGTGTACTGTTAAACCGTCAGTTTTATCGAGTATCGGTAATATCGACAGGCTCGGCCGTGGGTCTGTGTACTGTTAAACTGTCAGTCTCTTGGTGTATCGGTAATATCGTCTAGTTCGGCCATGGTTGTGTGTACTGTTAAACTGTCAGTCTCTTGGTGTATCGGTAATGTCGACTGGCTCAGCCGTTGGTGTGTGTACTATTAAACTGTCAGTCTCTTGGTGTATCGGTAATATCGTCTAGTTCGTCCATGGTTGTGTGTACTGTTAAACTGTCAGTCTCTTGGTGTATTGGTAATGTCGACTGGCTCGGTCATGGGTGTGTGTACTGTTAAACAGTCTCTTGGTGTATCGGTAATATCGTCTAGTCCGGCCGTGGGTGTGTGTACTGTTAAACTGTCAGTCTCTTGGTGTATTGGTAATATCGTCTAGTTTGGCCGTGGGTGTGTGTACTGTTAAACTGTCAGTATCTTGGTGTATCGGTAATATCGTCTAGTTCGGCCGTGAGTGTGTGTACTGTTAAACTGTCAGTCTCTTGGTGTATCGGTAATATCGTCTAGTTCGGCCATGGTTGTTTGTAGTGTTAAACTGTCAGTCTCTTGGTGTATCGGTAATATCGTCTAGTTCGGCCGTGGGTGTGTGTACTGTTAAACTGTCAGTCTCTTCGTGTATCGGTAATATCGTCTAGTTCGGCCGTGGATGTGTGTACTGTCAGTCTCTTGGTGTATCGGTAATGTCGAGTGGCTCGGCCGTGGGTGTGTGTTCTGTTATTGTTACACTGTCAGTCTCTTGGTGTATCGGCAATGTCGAATGGCTCGGCCGTGGGTGTGTGTACTGTTAAACTGTCAAACTGTCAGTCTCTTCGTGTATCGGCAATGTCGGCTGGCTCGGCCGTGGTGTTGTTCTGTTATTGTTACACTGTCAGTCTCTTGGTGTATCGGTAATGTCGAATGGCTCGGCCGTGGGTGTGTGTACTGTTAAACTGTCAGTCTCTTCGTGTATCGGCAATGTTGGCTGGCTCGGCCGTGGGTGTGTGTTTTGTTATTGTTACACTGTCAGTCTCTTGGTGTATCAGAAATATCGAGTGACTCGGCCATGGGTGTATGTACTGTTACACTATCAGTCCCTTGGTATATCGGTAATATTGACTGGAAGTAACATGTACGTGCATTCGTCTGATCCTGTCGATGACGTGCAAAAATCCATCGTTCCACCCTTGCCAGTGTGGGCGTTGGGTGTCAAAGGCCATGACAGATCACTATAATTATAGTGTTGGTCCCTCAAATGCATTGTCTCCGCGATTCATGGTCCATTGTCTCGCCCACACTCACCATTGTACAGCTGTCTCGTCGGCGACTTTATTGCTACTACAGATTTGGACACATTACTTAACCTGGAAAGCGTAGTGATATCCAAGTGTCATTAGAACCACCTTGGTCTATACAATTTCTTCATTACATTTCTTGATTGTTATCGCTACATCACGACAGTATTTACAGTAAACATATTTCTAATTATCTCAAATTGAAGTTTAAAGACTAGTATTTTGTGCACAGCTATTTCCAAAAACATTAGAGAAGAATTAGAATGTATTTGATATATATGAGTATATCTCCTAATGTTTCAGAATGCATAGTATGGTACACCATCTATATCATTAAGTTTCAAAAAGTTCCCTTATTATTTGAATAGAGAGAAAAAAACACCGTATAGTATCTGTTGGACTCAATTTGTTGCATGAAAGTCATACAGGCACTGGGCCTATCTCTAATGATTTATGAGGCTTCGGATTTATAAGGATTATTCCTTAATGTAGTTATTTCATTTAATTTTTTATTTTTCATCATGGATAATTTTAGAAAAATTATTTGTACAAAGTACACTTTTCTTAAATTAAGTAAATATTAAGATTTATATTATGTTCGAGATGCTTTATTTCAAATAACTTCTGTATTTGATCGCAAATATTTGTAGTGTATCTGGACAGTTGTGACAAGACGCGATAAGTTTAATGTGAAGTTCGTTTTTCGTATTCCCAATAACTGCACTCGGCATGTCGTGGATACGTGTCAAGTGGGTACCAAGTTCCACGTTCCGTCACAGAAGTGATTCTGTTGTGTTGGTGGTTTGACAGGTGTCGAGACTTCCTGGTTAATGGCGATGTCACGACGTAACTTGGCCAACTCCTCATAAATATTGACACCTCCGTCATATCTTTTCAACTTTGTTGTTACGAACTGTTCGTGTGTCACTGTAGTTTTTGACAAATGTCGCCGTATTATTGTTTGGTAGATATGGAAGGCTCATTTAATATTGATGTTCTCTATGGGTTGGCTGTTGTGAAAAGTATCATTCACAATATGCAATTGATTAGACATGATGTTATTATTTTAAATTTTTACACATATGTTCTTGTTGTCAAAGTAAATTTGTAAGTTGTAACAAACTCCAATCTTATTAATTTCAAGACTAAAATGAAATATATTAGAGGAAATATGGCTTCTACCAAGCATGTTATTCGCTCGGTGTTGCACAATGACCAATGCCTAACTAAAATCACATCTTCTTCTTCAGACTACCTAACCCTTAACGTTGAATAGTTTACGTAAGGGAATTGAGACAAGCCCGTACGTGGTCACGAATATCAACACGTCTTGATTAGATTTTGGTCGAAATGGTGTCAGTAAAAATACATAATATATACCTTTATTATTTTCATTCTCTGATATTGAAGGAAAAGCTACTTACTAGTTTTCTAAATAGGTACTGTTTGACCAAACAACATTGCAATTCTTATTTCACATTATAGTGAACAAATATTTGTCCAGGCAGTCTTCTAATTTTATGTTTTTTCTTATTTGGTTGATCAAGGTTCTCGGAAGGTCGTTGTAAGCTTAGTACGGACAACTCTCTGGATTGGGTTGAAAACGATAATATTTCTTCGTTTCTTGAAGTACAAGTACTCGACTTTATTATTTTTACATTTTAACTTTAAGCTATTTATATTTTATGCTAATTCGTAACGTTTATTTCAGCACAATTAATTAAATTCATTTAATTTTTATACATTTTGTATTTACAGTATTTCTTTTTAGAAAGACTGTAGAGTAAATGTACACGCACGTGTGAGTGAGACGGACGTTAAGAAAGAATACGCCCTTATAAATCGCGTTAGTAAATCCACAGGTTGCCTGTAGCCTACAACTGTCTTCTTATCTACGCAAGTCTTCATGTATATATTTGTTGTGTGTTTTTTAACGGTTAAAATTATTTTTCGCTTTTCATATTTTACAGTGTTTAAGAAAGAAACTATACACCTAGCATGCTCTGCCTGCTGCAGAAATTGGAACGATGCAGAGATTTTAGCGTGTATTGATTATTAGTGTCCGTCTGTATATCACCTCGTGGTAAACTGGAGATTTTCAATTTGGGTGTTCATATCCATCAACAAACCTGTTTAATCCAATTTTAAAGCAACCGTCTTATGTGTTTTGTGTTTAATGTCTTTGATACGCGATGGCGGGCTCAGCAGTCGCTGTTAAAGTGGTCCGCCCTCTGGCACTTGGGCTATATGGCCGATATAACGAGATAATTAAAAGTTGTAGACAGATTTTTAACGATTCCTAGAAACATTTAACGACCCGGTGGGCGAGTGGATTTGAACGGGGTTACGTCTGCCCACGGGGGTTTCACAAGCGTCTTTCGACAGCCTGCACAACTTCCGTGAGATAGTTTACCATAATGGAAATGATACGTTTATTAGTTGTTCGTTTATTATTTGTCGTGTTTGTAAATTTGCTTCTTGCTGTACAATTTGTATCTGTAAAATGCAGTTATAATAAAATTTTGATTTATTAGTAAATTCACTAATCCTTATTTACTATAGTCATTTGCTAATGTAATTTTCTGGATGGTAATCCACGGGGCTGTTGCTCCGTGTACTCTTGCAGCCAAGTGTGTTGATACTGCAAGGTAACTGAGGCTCATAGTTGCGTTCTCTGAAAAGCATGGAATACTGTGGAACTCACCTATGTTCACCTAATGTTTAAATTACAATTATACGTAAATAATAAATAAATGTATTTAATAGGACAAGTATTTTGTTGAAGTAATTTTAAGTTTGTATGTTTACAGTTCTTCAGTATATACAGGGTGAGTTTTAAGTCAATTAACTCCTAACTTGTTTCCGCAGTTTATAAATGATTTGCTTTTTGAATATTCCAGTAAACTAATTAACCCACGCTACATCTTTTTTAGATTGTTTCGATGTTATTAGAGATCACTTTAGGGTCCAAGATCTAGGAGTCAACTTCGAAATATTAAAAAAAAAAAAAAATGGAAACGTGGTCATGTCATTTAACATCATTGCAATCTGAAAACGATAGTGCAATCAGAATGGTAAAAGGATTTACCGTTCTGTAGTTATCATTTTGCTATTTTATTTCATTGTTATCGCCTATCTATTTTCTAAATTAAAACTGTTTTGTGATGGCTAAAAGAAAAGTAGATTTGTGTTTTTACTTTGTTTTTTGTTTTAAACATGACTTATCAGTTTTAATTAGGAAAATATACTAAATAAAATAACTAAATAACAACACAACCTTTTTAAATTCTAATTGCACTATCCGTTTCAGCCTGAAATGACTGTGTCAAGTACACATATTTGGACCCCAAGTGATCTCTCATAAGATCGAAACACTCTAAATATAGTTTGGGTTAGTATTAATTTAACGGTATATTCAAAAAGCAAATAGCCTATGAACTGTGGAAACAAGTTAGGGGGTAACTCACCCTGTGTTTTAGTTATATTTATGGTACGGTTAGCGATTGTAGCTCAAGACGCGGTATCTGAAGGCCATAAAAGTAATCAGAATATATAATAGACCAACTGTGCGTGAACAGTTAATAACAATACCGCTGTTTACTTTCATTCAAACTGTTCGATGTTGTCTAATGGTGATAAAACTACAGTGTTACTTACTTTTAATATTATTATTTATAATAGACTTCACCTTTGCGTGAACAGTTAATAACAATACCGCTGTTTACTTTCATTCAAACTGTTCGATGTTGTCTAATGGTGATAAAACTACAGTGTTACTTACTTTTACTATTATTATTTATAATAGACTTTAACTGTGCGTGAACAGTTAATAACAATACCGCTGTTTACTTTCATTCAAACTGTTCGATGTTGTCTAATGGTGATAAAACTACAGTGTTTCTTACTTTTACTATTATTATTTATAATAGACTTCAACTGTGCGTGAACAGTTAATAACAATACCGCTGTTTACTTTCATTCAAACTGTTCGATGTTGTCTAATGGTGATAAAACAACAGTGTTACTTACTTTTACTATTATTATTTATAATAGACTTCAACTGTGCGTGAACAGTTAATAACAATACCGCTGTTTACTTTCATTCAAACTGTTCGATGTTGTCTAGTGGTGATAAAACTACAGTGTTACTTACTTTTACTATTATTATTTATTTTGCTTTTACAAACAAGATGGTTAAAAATCCGTTGTGAAATTCTTCTTAAATTGTCAATTTACAAACAGTATAAAATTGTTTTTATTTTAAGCATATTTTATGCAATATCATTAATTGGAAAGCTAACAAGTTGAAACCTCATCTTAAGGATGTTCCTTATATAACTACTATTAGAGAATGTACAGTATATAAAAATGTATATTTAAAACTGTTATGTATGTATACAGCATTGAGTCGACTTTTAGAAGGGATTAGAAGGTACTTCTATTGATTACTCCCACTATGTGTTTTCTGAGAGTCAACCTCTGCCATCATCCAAGATTTCAGTCTTCTCCATTCATAAATTACTGTTTTTAATTGATTAATGTTTGCGACTATCTGCTAGATATAGATTGTGAATGAACATAATTTAAACTGATATCTAGAGAGGTAATTTCATCTTTAAAACGCTTTTAATGTTGGAAAACTGAATGATGGTTGTGGATTAGTTGCATAACTATGGAAAGAAACCATAATTAAGAATAGGACTTAAACCGGATAATCCAAACTCTTTAGTATTGTTACAACTGAATTCTGCTTCAATAACATTTGTTGGTAGTATTGTACATATGAAGTCCAGCGTTGTACATATGAAGTTAGCCCGTTAGGTTTGTCATATGCAATTCAAGTATACACATAATGGGGATAGAACCCCGGGAAGTGCCTCGACATTGATACCCCATATGTGTTTACCCCTGCATGCCTTGCGTGCCAACCCTTACTATGCTTGTGAGGGCGGCTCGGCTTACGGCCTCGCTAGGTAACTCTGCCCTCGCTGGGGAACTCGGCCTTCGGTCTCGTGGGAAATGAGGTTAAGCGTAAGAGAAGACCTAATGGTCCTAACTTTGCCTCTTTATTAAAGTATTTTTTTTTTTTCAATAAATTTCGATCCCAATCAGAGTCATGACACATTTTGGAAGTGATCAGCTGATAACCACCGGCTGTTCATTTGTCATTGGGCTACTAATTAAGGACACTTTCTGAGGAATTGTCGGCCTTAGACTTAATTCACTCATAAACACTCATCTCACTCATTCCAAATCCATATTCGCCCATATCTTCACCGTCGTCATCTGAAGAACTAATAAATAAATAAAATACCCTTCCTGGAGATTTAAGTATATGTGCCGTAAAAATAATACTTATTCTATGTGTGAAGGTATCAAGTAGATGAAACAGTTTAACCGCACAAGGCAGATCGGATTGCTTGTGTCACGGGTATTATAAAGGCATTGTTGCAAATCTACTTGTGGCGTCTGACGATCCGGCCTGGACGGATGGCGCAATCCGTGAAAGTGTAACGTGTGTAGAGAGAAGAACCGTCTATCCGGCTGAACACTCTGCTTACCTGCTGCAACTCATCACACAACCCTCAATGGCAACGGATTGCTGTACAACTGAGTTGATGTGATTTGTAATAACTGAGTGTTTACTTTGTTTTACGCTTAGTCGGTCAAACCCGCATTGGTCATTCCCATTTAAAACAGGTATTTTTCCCTCCGATGTGGAGAGAAACATCACATCTATTTCGACCGGCTTGAGATATCCTTTCGCATTTTTTCAAACAGTGTTTTATTGCCCTTATAATTTTACTACTTTGTTATTATTATTTATTATTAGTAGGCTTTTTCGTATGGATGATATTGAATTTTTATTTTTACTGTATTCCAAACTTTCCAAGAATGAAACCAGAGAGTTTACTGACTTTATCTAGGAAACTATGGCCCTTTTTCTCTTACGTGTGAACTGAGTGTCTTAATTTAATTCTTAGCTGCTTTATAATAAGTTAATAATAGTTTATACACTCTGCCAAACCACTTGTTTAATTGTTGTTCACCACTCATTTTTCTAAAGAAGTTAAATGGTCACGCGCGTAGCAAATTGAAATTAAGTGGAGTTTTATGCTCGTGTCGCGTAGATAGCGTTGCACCACACGGGGGGGGGGGGCACGGCGACCTTGTCCCTCCCACACACCCTACACACCCACCGCGGACGTGCGCGCGTGTCAGTGCGTCTGTCTGTTGATTTTGAATTTATCGATATCATTTGTCAAAGACCTGATTGCATTTGATTACACCTTGACAAACTGTTACGGATGCCTGTCAAACTAGTTGTGTATTTTCACTACAGCTGTGGTTTGACCATTTATTTCGCACAGTGTCAATAGTAATAAATAGCATAAAACTTTTAAATAATAAAACGATTAAAGTATTTTATCGAATATCTTGTGCATTCACTTTTATTGTTTATTCTCCCTATATTCTCGCCGTTTAATGCAAGACGTGTTAATCTGCATTTACGTATTTTAATGATAACATCGTATTTTCAAGTCTGATATTAAATTGAATTGTGTTAGAAGTCATGTACATGATTTCTGTACATGTACACGACAAGGTCCTAAGGTTAAAATTCATGTTGACGATCTTATGAATGTCGATGTATGATCAAATACATAGGAGGCTCTTCTGCACGCATCGCGTGACAATGTCGTTACTTACCATGCTCGGCCTTCTGCATTCGTCTGTGACTCGTCACTATATTAACATTAATTAGGTCATACATGCTATATTTACAGTAAACAAATAACAAATTTACTTTTAATTTTAAGTAAAACTACTGAGTGTTTTTTTTCTGAATGTTTTTTTTTCTAAAAAAAAAAAAAAGAAAACTTCACTTACCAGTTCACATGGGCCTATACAGGGCTGTGCGTAAAGTTTATTCAACAAGTGAAGTATCGACCGTTGGCTCAGTGGGGATTCGAATCTTGGACTTTACCCTCCGCAGTCTGAAGCAATAGCCACTGAGCCACCACGCCGGCAGTGTGGTATTTGTGTATTTTAAGCAATACTGATAATGTTGTTGTTATGGTAGACAATGGTCCACTCTTAGGGCTGTTTTTACACTTTAGGAAGTGGTTTTTGGACCACACTTTCTTGGCGCGCCTCTATGATACAACATCTAAATTTCGTGGAGGTTGCATGACAAATAAGTGTGTTGTATTTCGCATTTATAAGTTGTATAATTCGTGGCATAATTTGTTAAAAAGTATTTATAAAAGGCCATACAACTTAAGGAACAAACGTCTTAGACCGTCGATAATTCGTATATAATTCGTACAGTATATGCAGTAGTGTTAAATTGTAATAATGAAAATCCCAGTCAAACGGGAAGGTAAGACGAATAAATTATACTTGTAACATTCCAAACACGACGTAAGAGAGAAAACCCTTTTAATTATTCTAGCTACATCTGATTCTACTCTTCGGTTCGCTAATTCAAATTAATCTTGTTATTCTTGCTTGAGAGAAGATTTTCAACTTGTTTTCCAGTCTCCGACTTGAATGTTTGCAGCTCGTATTGTTTATTTCCCACTGGTTGATGTCTACATTCAGTTTGAAGTAAATGAATGTTTAGTACGTTAGTTGGGTCCAGACAATCACTGCATACGCCTCTATGGTCCGTTTGTGGACCAAGTGGGTTAATTTGGTTAATGTACAAGCAGACTGCGATATGTATAGGATACTAAACAACTTTATGAAGTAGACAATTACCGAATAATTCAATTATAAATGGCCACACTGACTTAAATATACAGATGCAACAAAAGCAGTCTGCCTCAGCTTTCGACAAACATGAAAAAATGTGTTTAGTAAAAAAAAGGAATTGGATTTCATTCAGTGTGAGCTCGTATTCCTCGAAATCTAATTTTTGTACTTCACCTCCATGATGATGCGACTGTCACGCTCGAGGGTGAAAACGAGTAAGGGACTCGACTTTGTGTCTGACAGCAATGAATACACAAACTCTCTAAGAAGAACACGTCTTGTGGAGTGAAGACACCCATAAACGTTGTCGTAGATCTGTACTGGGCATGAAAATGCTGGGCAAGTTTTTCCCCACGATCGTAGAGCGCGAGTGAGATGGCTGGAGTGTCTCCGTCTCTTTCTTTGCCCTCTCACATTGACCCTCTTCTCCCCCACCCTAGCACACACGATAAAAAGTACCACTAACGCTGTTCATTTAGTTTTCATACAATTAGCTGATCTTGGTTGATATTTTTGGCTGAAATTTTATCCAGTTTGTGTTTTCTTAGATAGGTTGTTTCATTACTGTAAGAGACCATGCCTCTCATACCATTATCCATCGTGCAGGAGGAAGGCTTACGAGTACAGAACTTACTTATATACAGTAATCTAAGGATGATGCAATCATTAATTATTCTTATAGATCTGTACTAGCAAATAAAATAAAGTATTTTTATTTTGTGCTGCTAGTGCTATCGTGTAGGCCTATATAGTAACGCAATCTCAAGAAATGGCGTTTTATAAAACCCAATATTTACATTACTATGAGGTTTGTTTCATTTCCAACTTAAACCTTTATAAACAGTTGCGTCGTATGTGATGTCATTTTGTTACAATTGAACACTGAATGCAAGGTTGATGCATGCATGGCCACAAGTCCCCGTGTTAGCGAGCCACGGCACTTGCTCGAAACAATCTGGTGCTGAATAAAAAAAAGGAGTGATCCTAATTGAAAAAAAGTGAAATGCTAAAAATAAAAACTACAATACATTTTTGTGTCCTCGTGTTAACATCTGCCGCCACAAAATTAATTGCGAAACTCGCAACCACTCAACTTCCGTTTCTCCAGTTGAACGAATACTAACCCATACAGAATGCAGAAGGCAACCATTAACTGTGTGGGATTAATAATTTGAGTTTCAGCTCCGCAATCACATAGCTGGTTGTTCCTTACTTATATTTTTAAGATTTTAATCTTCCCGTTACTTATGAAGAAAATTTATCCCCTCATAGGATTGTCAAGCAGGCTTGTCACTTTAGTGATCTTCCAGTAATGTCCTCTGCCAATCACAAGTAAGCAAAAGTGAAAGTATTATGGGAGGTTTCTTTGTGAATATTCCGGTATTATGGTTTACTGAAATGGATCGCAGTAATATTTGTATCTTTTTTGCCACAGTATATTGTAATAAATTTTCGTTTTTTACTCATAGATAAAATTCGCCTTTTCAGAGTGACTTATTACCGAATATAGTGATACGAATGGAGTGGAATCGTTCTTTGTCTGCCTATCGGTATCTGTGAGCCAGTAAATAGTGAAAGTGTTGCGCAATCAATCGGTCTGCGGGCAAACCTGCACTTTCTCCAGGTGACCTACGCCACCCTTCACTGGCGCACATGCAGATGTCCTCCCCCGGGGCACTCCTCTCTGGCAATCAGTTGTGGCATGATCTCCACTAACCACGATGAGGTTACGTCAGATGATAACAATCTGTAATAAATTGCTGTTAGTCCTATTTAATTCTAAAATATTTTATACGTAACAGTAATTCCTCCTTGTTGGCGTACATGTCTTATTCAATTGTTTGAAATTAACTTTTATTGTTCCTAGTTTATTCTAAGTGTGGTAGGTAAATGACGTCATGTTATTTCTTGCTTCAGAGCGATAGGCCAATCAGGCTTCTATTCATGAAAACAGGAAATGAAGCGTGCATTGCTCGCACCATCAAGGTCCCTACAGGGTTCCCGCCTACTACAGGTCGCAATTTAATATCTTGCGCAATGGCTACCATGCAAAACTCTGAGCAGTACGTTTTTCTGTCCCTACAACATAATTTAAAATTTTCTTTTTCCACCAGGAGTTGTATTTGTAAACTGTGTGCTTGTAAAGCGACTCGTTTTTAAAGCATACGCATACTAACAGCAAGCTTCCTTCTGTAACACTGAGTGCTGAATACACGCTTCACAGATCAGTTTCTTGGTACATGGTGGGTAGAAGCAGCAAATACTGAAGATCTACTTATAAATTATGTTCATGAGTATCTTCTCAATGTTCAGCCGCTCTTGTCGGCTAGTATGAAATGTTTTTAATACAGCACAATAAATTGTGTCATCAACATAAATTGAAAATTCATCTTAACGTATGCATCTGAAAGTGATTTTGCGTGGGTTAGTAAAAAGTTAAAGTGCGTTTTAGAGAGCCAGTTGGTAGCTGAGTGGTCTCCGGATTTTGAAATAGCGCAGTTTCGAATCCTGACAATGACAGGAAGTTTTTATCAGTAATATTTACCTTGTACTGAGCTGATTCCTCCCCCTTACTCTTGAAGAAGTTCCCCACACAGACCAATAGTCCTTGGGGTATGGGCAGAGTAAAGTAAAAAAGACCAGTATCTCCTTTTATAAAAAAGCTACGTTATTTAAGTTATGAATTGTTGTACAGTATAATCCAAGGTTTCGGTGTAGCCTTAACCCTCTCCGATTTCTGAGGTGTGGCGTGGAAATTGAGCACGGCACACTTACGGATTTAAAGACTATTTACACGTAATACATTGGTCGTAAAGATAATAACAGAGTATTTTTGGTGACGTAATGTTTTTTGCAAGTGGATATGTATCCTTGATGATGATGGCCCAGTGGGCAGGAAGGATCGACCCACCGTTGTCGTCGCAGCTGTACGGCAGCCAAGGTGAACCGGCCAATCCCCGAGCCCGGGCCACTGGAACCATCTACATAGTGGAAGTCAAATTCAATTCTGTACTTAACGGACGTGTAGAATGTCCAGTACACTTGTCCTATCAATCGTGAACTGTTTAACACGTTGAAGAAGGTATATGTCATGCGACTTCTAGAATTCGAATCACGTAAAATACTTAAGCGGTCAGTTTTAGGCAGAAGATTTACACAAGTAACTCGCTTAGACAATGTGTTTTCTCAAAAAAAGCACAACAACATGGCCTCTTTGAAACGCTGATAATAACGTTTTAAATCCTTATATAATACGTGAAGCCATTTTTTTGTCGATACAACCCCTCCCTTATTATTATTGTAATATTTTTTTTTAACATGGCGTTTTTCTCCCCCTTACTCTGTCTGATGAGTTCCCCGCATAGATTAATAGTTTATGGTGGAACTTGGTTAAATTAATTTAGAAAGGAGATCGGCCTTTACTCTACTATTTATTGATTGATTTTTCAAGATTAGTATTACATTTGTTTTCTTAACATTAAAAATACTCCTAACAACGTAATATAAAATTAAATTGACATATTTAAATATGGTATTCTTAATTAATTAAATTCTTGACCAATTAAAAGGTTGAGGTGTCAAAATGTTTGCCTCTGTTCGTAGTTTGGAAAATTAGGTCATAATTCTTTAATATTTTACCCTGAAGGGCATGGAGGAGCCCTCAAAGTACGCCCATAAGAATAAAATGGAGAGATATTTAAATAAATGGAAAAGTAAGAACTGTTCAAATATGAATAATGATTTCCGAAATGTTTTCCTAGCTGTAGAATGCAAAGAAAGGTGTTTGTAATATTGAGAACGTTAGGTCTTTCATATAATAATTTCAACAAGGGAAGGTTATAAGCATTGCTTTATTCACATTCAATTGTAGAGCTCCGCTCTACTGGTCTTGATGGTTTCAATGGTAATCTAATGCAGATATTTTATTTATTTAACTAATCATCAGGCATTAAACAAAAATAAAATTAATTAACACGTTTGAAATAGGCTTAAGTAATATTATTGGGTGTTTATGCTAATAAATAGGTAGCAACGCAAGTAATGTGAATTAGATAATGTAAACTAATTTAATATTATGATTTACGTCATACAGTTAACCTAATTTTTTTGTAGTCAAAAGTCACAGGCCGAAGGGGAAAATGTAAAGAGCGCTGCGAGTCTAGGTTGTCCCCTAGTGCGTATAAGTTCTTGAAATTTTAATCCAATTTGTTGGATGTTTTCATTTCAAATATTTGTAAGCTCTTACATGCCAAATATTATAATATAAAAAAAATGAAATACGCTTAGCATTCATTATTTCCCATTACAACACATACATAACGAAATATAGAAAACATAATGTTATTGAAAAAATACGTAAACAATAATTGTCCTATTATTTTTATCATTGATCTCATGGAGAACAGATCCAAGACGGCCGACCCCCCTCTCCTACATTTAGGACATCTAACTAACTAAGGTTCGTAACTGAACACGTATTCAAGTGGTAGGCAGTTATAGCGTTGACATTTGGTATTGTAGCAACTGACTCGACCCTACGACCCCTGTACGTACTGTCCGCACTACGCAACCATTCTGACTTGCACCGCCTACATGCAATTAACGTCCTTTTATAGAAGCTGGCGTTTATATAGTAATATACATTTAACGGTATTATGTGTTTTTTTTACTTATCAGCATTGTAATTTCAAACTATTGAAACTCTTAATTGTGAATTTCTTTCCGTCTTCTAAGACGAATTGAAGGAATTAAACCACTGGTTTGTGAAAACTACAGTTTTGTCTGTTTTTTAATCTTGCGCTATAAACGACGCTTCTTTTGTTTCTGAAGTTTTTATAGAAGAAGGAACAATTTAAGGATACGTCTCTTATAATGCGCACTATTACAATTTGATGGAAATTGAGTGCTGATAATAAACATCTAGTGTATGCAATGTATTCAAGGCTCATATATTTTAGGTTTGTTTTTATCTGATGGCAATAAAGTAATAGAAATTATTACATTCACACAAACAAATGTATGTTTTCGCAACTAACAGCATCACGCGTTCGACAATCTTCCTAATTATTACATTCACACAAATAAAATTATGTTTTCGCAACTAACAGCATCATGCGTTCGACAATCTTCCTAATTATTACATTCATACAAATAAATGTATGTTTTCGCAACTAACAGCATCATGCGTTCGACAATCTTCCTAATTATTACATTCATACAAATAAATGTATGTTTTCGCAACTAACAGCATCACGCGTTCGACAATCTTCCTAATTATTACATTCATACAAATAAATGTATGTTTTCGCAACTAACAGCATCACGCGTTCGACAATCTTCCTAATTATTACATTCATACAAATAAATGTATGTTTTCGCAACTAACAGCATCACGCGTTCGACAATCTTCCTAATTCCTTCGTTCGAATTGAATTTAAAATTCCACTTAAAGTCTGAATTCACAAAGATCAATTTTATTTTTCATCATGTAGTCTACTTAATTTTAATCTTTGTTATGCCATTTTATATTCTATTTAGGTATTGTTATTTGCTTAATTTATTACTTATGATGTAGTTCAAACTCATCAGTCTATTTTGTTAGTAATATATGCATGTACTCCGTTTCTTTTATTTTTACTGACTTTTGTTGTTGTTATTCTTATGTGATAATAAACCATTACTATTATTATTATTATTATTATTATTATTATTATTATTATTATTATTATTATTATTATTATTATTGGTACTATATCTCTCCTAATAAGCTTATTTGTTATTTTAAGTACTAATCAATCATTGAAATTATTTATCATTGTTATGTACGAATTATTGAATCATATATATATATATATATATATATATATACATATTATGAAATGAACAATCTATGCAATAATCAGTGGTAGTTTTTGACTGTTGATGTTTAATTGTTTGCATGATAGAAGTTCTTGTATTTGGCTACATGTACACTTGTAAATGTATGTACATTGGCTTGGACCGTTCAAACAGATGAAAGCTGTCTGATTAGGTCAGGCTGCAGCCAGGAAGGAATGCACTACAAATAACGTTATACTACGTGTGTTAGTTCGACTGATACAGATTTTGTTCGTATTTTATTCATAATTTCCATTTCTGTCGCCGTTAATACATTTCTGATTGTATGTTTCAGGTGAGAAAGTGGACAAGTCACGTGGTGTGTAAGTTGCCTGAACATTACTAGTGCGTACTGTTGGCAGTCGCGATCTTTGGAACGCGATGTCTATTATTATATTTTGCATTTTAACCGTTAGCATTGTATAACAATTAGCGTAAGCGAAAACATGCTAATTTTAACGAGATTAAATTTAACATTAAATTCTCTCCTGTTAACTGTGCCTTAATTTTTTTTTCTCCTGTGATTTTAACGATATTTGTTATTAAATTAGAAAAAAAAATAGGAACAGACTCTGGCAACAACATTCAGCGCTCTTGTGTTATAGTGCCAAACTTGTCCAATCCCATAGACTACTTTATTTATTTATTATTTTTTTTTTGATGGGAAATGTTTTTAATTTATATTTGGTTTGACATAAATAGAGACGCGTAAAAAATGTTATATTTTGACCTATGTAAATTTATTTATTACCAATAAAAATCACAAAATCGGACTAAATGGTTCACTACTCAAAAGGGATACACTATTTGCGATAAATTTATTAACATTATGGGGTATAAATTTGGTAACAGTTATTAATTGGTACGTACGACTATTTGGTACGTACAAGTTAATAAAATAAATGTAATAAGTTGAACGTTCTCCAATAAATCTGACTATAAGAGGTGTGAACGAGTAGTGTAAGATCTTTGATCTCAGTAATATCGCCTTGTCTCATTTGCAATCTGTTTAATCACGCGTGAAACTGCGCTTATTCGGCACTCTACCTTGTGGTTTTTACATCGAAAATACGAATAAACAATGACAGAAACAGGCGTCTTGTTAATTCACTTTCTGTTATTGAAGGAGGACTGTGTTGGCTACGAGGAATAGTGTCAGTGTGGAATGGAAGTTAGCTACTAATTAATTAATACGCATAGTGTTTGTGTTCTTCGCATTATGTTTATTATTTTTGTTTAACTTACATATATATGCCTTTGTAACAGATGTACTAAAAAAATAACTGTACTTTTTTAAAGCTGTAATATAAATCAGTTCATAAATATCGTTTTAAATGTTTGCCTTGCTTCACGTTTTTGTGAATCTAATTTACCCGGCGAATTGAGCCATTACAACCAGCTCCCGGGTCGCCCTGGTTTGTAGGCTAATAATTTATCGGCGTCACTGTAGTAGCCTGGTTGCGCAGATTGGTTAGGCGCAAGTGCTCTTACTTGCTCCGTGGGTTGCGCAAGGGGCCAGAGGTCGCGAGAGGCGCGCTCCCGCCGCTTGAGCCAGATTCACTTTCTATTGCCAAACTGTGCGAGTTTCCCTCTTCCGGGGACGCATAAACTCGCTTTGTTCGGAAATCGTTGGGAAAACTGGTTTCCTTGCGTGCGTCGATGTTTGGAAAATAATGTTTGTACAATAAAGAGTGTTCTATAATGTCAAGGGCCGCATACTTCGGTCTATAGATAGCTGTATACAACCGTTAACCTTTAACACAATAAATAATACTGTGGTTTAACTAGGCAATGTGTGTACGTATCCGGGTAAAGACAGCGAGCGAACTGACCTAGGCTGTATTATATTTTATTTCACATTTTTTGCTGTATTTTGTGTATTTTTGGTTAAAGTAGTTGTCATTTTTGCTATGTAGTATCTAGTGTGCTTCCTAGTTTTTTCAACTTAAAAAAATGACAAGTAATTTGCTGAAAATATTTAGCTCAGAGGTATGAGTGACGCTGAAAGCAAACAATTAGCTCACAATGCACCAGCTTTAACACTGTCCACCTGATTTTTTATCGGTTTTGAACGTTTATGCTACAAGGAAACAAGTGATGTGGTAGTTCTGCATGCAGGCCTTGGTTACATTTTTCGTATATTTATTTATTTCTTAATATGTATATTTAAAACAATATTGACACAAATAAGTGTAAATTATTTATGCCTACAATTAGTAATTTTAGATCGCTTAACTTTTGGATTAAGATCATTTTTTGACTTTCCTTTGTTTGTAATGCAAATGTACAGTTTGTTTATTACAATAAATATTTTTAATTTGAGTATTGCAAATCTAAAAACATTTGGTCCCATCTTCTTACTAATTAATTTTAATATTTTTTAAAAGGTGTCAGGCGTTTTAAATTGAACTTGCTTATTTTGTTTTTATTTCTTCTTTGATACTTTGATTCTTTTATGCATTATAAGTTTATTTTTTCATAATGTAAAATTCTTTAATAGAAAATAAAACTGCATCAAATATTTTCTTAAATTAATTTTGAATTTAGTAAAAATGTTTTATTTGTTGTAATGTTAAAAAAATAATTGTTCTAATACATGTTGTTTTTTTTTTTTTTTTGTGAAAAAATCACTGATTTCTATTCGTTTTCGCAAATAGAATTGTATTTAAAATTTACTTTTTATTTACTGTTGCAATTTCCATATTTTTAAATAAATATTGCGATTGATTATATTTTAATTTATTGTTTATCCTTACAAACAACATATGTTTCACGTCTTTTTTACCTCAACATTTAAAATACATAATAAGAATTACAAAATATATATATATATATATACGTTATTTCTTAAAAGCTGTGATTGTAAGTTTATCATTTCTAGTTTTGTTTACAGCTACTGTATATGTATAAAATAATATTTTTGAACTAACAAAACGAACACTAAAGTGATAGTGACTATCCCAACATGTTTAGTAAAAGTTTTACCAAACTAAATAATAACTTTAATAAAAACTATTCCCAGTGTTCTTTGTGTCTCAGTAGTTAGGGCACAGAATCTGAGTACATTGCCCAAGGTTCCAATTCCAAACTGAACTAAGATTGGCACTTAACTCGTTGAATAAAATTCACATAAGTGCTCATAGGCCTGCAGACCCATGTAAACTGCCAAGTGAAGTTTATATTGAACAGATAATTGGATGTGTTTTTATAGTACAGTATTAAAGGTTATAACATTTGAAACAGTCTCTTTATACAAATAGACGCCACAGCGGTCCGAACATTTGATTGGTGTTGAATTAGTGGACATAGCTCTTGTGATACGCCTTTACAAACCGGTTCCATATTGGTAATTGTAGTCAATTGTGGATGCCATCGTCTTCTTCATAGTCCTGTTCCATTGTCTATGCATGGGCCACGCATTCCTTTGTCACTATTATTCAGCAATATGCTGAGTAAGCCGCATCATATGGTTTAAGGTGATCGTTTCCCAAACTGCCAAGACTCCGCCGGAAAGTCAACAGCGCTGTAGTAGACATACGATCTTACCGTCAATAGACTAAAACGTGCCTTTTTTTAATTCAAGAGCACAGTTTTTGATTATTTTTATTATTATGAGTTATAGCATGACCATTTGGCTACGGTTATAGTGAACACTGTTTGGTTATCAATGGTACCTACAATGTAGTGGACCATAAATAAGTTGATATTACGAGCTTTACATTTAAAGATCATCAATAATACATATAGAAATTCCAAAAATTAACTGTAAAAATAGCAAAAGTACTAAATTTTTTACACAAATTGTCTTATGGCCCACTAGTACATTTTTTTCTATTTTAACTATCAAATAACACTCGTAAATGTGACAGTACGACAAATATTACGGATAGAATCTTTGAGAATAGATGGCGTGGGTGTTTTCGAGAAGTGGAACGGCCCCCATGAAACTACTAATACAAGTTGAAAGTTTATCAATGACTCAAAATTGTGGGATTTTGTAGTAAATAGGAAATGTTTCACAACGGCATTTCGCGTTCGAATCTCCCTTTCAACAGACGAACAGACAGCAATTTCTGAGCGGTGATTTCTAATTTGTTTAATTTATCAGATATCCACAAAGCATTTAGACCGTAGATCTGATGCATTAGTAGTCATATTAATTTGTAATTCAGATCTATTACATATATAGGTCGACCGACCGACTATACGTGAGACGGGTGGCGTATACATCGCATGTGAATTATATTGTGTACATGGAAAAGCACGAGAAGAAAGGAATAAAGGGAGCCAGTAGAATGTTTAGCCTAGTTAATTACTGCAGTTTATTTAGTTTCAAAGGAAGCAAATTCTCTCTTTGAGTTCCTATTAGGGTAATTTAATTCATTCATGCGATGGCGTGTTTAGTTTGCTACTACTGTTTGTGAGGAGCTTAATATCTGAAAGCAATGTATTTAAACGGCCCCGGGGAACTGTAGCTTTTACCTGATTCATATGCAATCTATCAGGCAGAGAGTGTAAATACTGTTTTTTTTATATGATTGTAAATATTTTGCCTTTGGTCATTATTTATGGCATAGTTTTACGAATATATCGTGAACTTAACACTGTAATGGGTTATGTGTTTCGTCCATTAGATAAATGTAATTGTTGAAGTTCTTCATAAGGTACCATTACACGTTCCACTTGTGGCCCATTCACACCCCCCCCCACACGCACGCGCGCGCGCACACACACACACACACAGGCGCGCGCGCGCGCACGACGACACAGACACACGCACACGCGGTGGTATTGGGAATATTATTATCTTATATATGAAACGTAGACACATATTTGTGCGTATTTTAAAGCTAATATGAACGGTTACATAAACGTGTATGATCTGTGTAGTCTGGTTACTAACTGAGTTTCACTTTTGCTCAGATAGGGCTATTTATTAATAGCCAGGAAAACTAAGGGAGCCTACTCCACAGCATTATGTGTAATCCGGACAACAAAGTATTAGTTTGATTTTCAGCTAATTGACGAGTATCATACTCAGTTCTCTGCCCTACACAACACCCGGACAGTGACCACCGAACCGAACCGAAGTAGCCACTAAAGTAGTGCCGACTTTTACTCAGCAAATATATTTTTATAATTTAAAACAATGAAATTAATAACGTATAGGCTTAGCATTTATAGAACGACTTAATATTAAATTTGTATTGTTTAGTTTCGATATAAAGAAAATCATAATATTATATTGATTTGCGATGTATGATTGTATTTTAATAATTTGTAGAAATAATTATAAAAAAAACACACGCAAACATAAACCAATAACATTTTAATTATTTTCTTGAGGTCTTACGAAAACAAAGTTTTCAAAACAACAACAAGTAACTAATTTTGATAATTAAAACCTTGTTTTCGAAAGGCCTCAAGTGTCAATTTTAAAATTTATTGAATTATGTGTGTTTTATAATTTTTAAATATTGTGTAATAAGTGAAATTTTTCATCATGATGTCTGTATTCTATCCGGCCATACTGTTTCGCCGATTTGAAATCGCTATTGTAGTCAGAAAATTGCATTATCTGGGTTTAATATCTAAAATTAAGCTACTACACGAGCGTTTGCTCTTCGTTGCTTATATAAATACTGGAATGTATAAAAAGTATATTTAAGATAGTTACGATAAATTAACACCTACTGCAAGCATAACTAATGAAGCAATTGCGGCAGGTTTCAAAGCCAAGTTTTACGCAGCCTTGTGGTATAAAATTGTTATAACTCCCACAGACTCCCATTCGTGTGATATGAGGGCGATAAAAAACCAGTTTACGTCATGTAGTTGGCGAATCCATAAAGAAGACATCACGTGTCGGGGACGTGGCTCTGTCACTGGACCGTGTACTCCTCGGTTTGGAAATAAAATGGTTTCTTTAATTAGTTCCTGTACCTTTGCAATTTACTGTAGTTGATTTTATGGGTGTGCTGGAGTGGTCGGCCATCTTAGTAATTACTGTATTGTAATTTAACATGTTGATAATTCCTTTATTTTTTAATGTTTGTAATTTATTTAGTTAAAAATAATTTAAAAAGAAATGCCTATTAATTTTTAGAAAACTTCAAAAGAAATCAAAATTAAACATTCATGAGAACACTTTATTTTCTCAGCATTCAATAAGATGTTTTTAAGTATTATTAGTGGACACACGTCCTTAATTTACAAAAATATAACACTGATCTTATGGAGATCGTGCTGGTTGGAAACTGGATTTTAAATTCAAAGAATTTACTTGTTTTGATTTTATTCAAAAGCAGTCTTATGTAACAAACTTCAGTGATATGTTAGTGGAACCAATGAGAAATTTACTTTACACTATATAACCGTGTTTAAACTTACAACATAATTTGAGTTAATAAGCTTAGAGATGCATACTGATATCTTTTTTTTTAAACCGGAAACCACACGTCGAGTCGTTGGGCCACCACACGTGACCACAGCACCACCCTTGGGTTTACCGGTTTGATCAGTGTGAAGAAACGGCCTGAAACCCTATTTGGAAACTACAGCTTTTACGACTAAAGGAGAGGGGCAGGGAGACTTGGTGAGTTGTTTCTCGACTTAATTTGTATTACCAGGGAATGTGTAGGACGCAGCAGCAAGTACGAGTATCACAACAGTTCCATTTATAATAATTGGTTTATCATTTACATACACTTAAAATAACCGTTCCAGATGAAATAACTAATGTTCACATTAAAAGGAAGACTTGATAGTGTTCTATGAAAACTCGTCCTATTGAGGATGAGGATAGATTATCCTGTTATTTATGGCGTTTTTATCCTATAATTTATATATAACAATAGTATCCGACGGTGTATTCTCATAATATACTTTCACATGAAAGGGGAAATCTGTATCTACAGTATTATTTTCTTCTTGTCTGACTAAAGTTTGAATACGTTTTTATGTATTTATCTTGCAACAATGAAAATAATTAAAGTAAATCCTTTTTTTAGTAGATTATTAGTGTCGTTTTATGATTATTATGATTGTGTTTTAAAACACTTTATCATTAATTATTACTGTTTTCTTAAATCAAGTATAACAATATAAGCGAAATTTAAATGTTAAGGGTGTTCGTCCGACCGGCTCAGTCCGGCGCTGGGATGGCACTCGAAATTCGTACAGACTTCATTTATCAAACAATAATTGGTTACACTGAAAAACATATTATTTTTGCTATTAGTTTTAATTACCTCTAGGTTGGTTAGTACCATTCTGTTCACTATATTATCAACACTTGAATAAAATATATTGCACGGTTTGTTAATGAGTTAGGAACCAAGAAAAGCCAAATTAGTCACTTTAGGTAGCCATGTATCTATAAAAAATAGTTTTTGAATGTTTTCCATATAAACACATTACTTTTACCAATACAAACAATTTTATTCAAAAAAATTTCAAAAATAATTTTCGATCGAACACCCTTAAGTAGTTTTAATTAGGTTTTAAGAAATGTGACCTATTTAGCTTCACTATATGTTTTTAGCAAGTGTGAAGTGGAGGAGGAAAATTCAGCAAGGAGTAACTGTCGAGGAACAAGGAAAGTTTTGACTGTTGTAACTCCGACTGCCTCAGTTACGTCTACCGTGTTTTATGACATTTAGAGTTAGTTAACACAGTCGGAGATGGACGCCTTCCTCAAGTCTCAGATCCATGTACGCCAAATGTGTACCTAGAGGTACTCGCCATGTGGGATTTATTACCATAACAGCGTTGTTAAATGCGGGCCAACTTAACTAACGATACGACGGAAACTAATAATTTTTACATCGTTTTAATGAATTTAAAAGTTACTAAAATGCAACTAAAATAAATGTGTTTTCACGTTTTAATTTTCAAATAATTTTGGTTTGTGATGAAGTAAAAAAATATTGAATGTTAGTTTGTTAGTTCACGGTTTTAATAACAATTCAGATGAACAATTTTTTTTAAATAAAAAATTGTTCAAAGTAGATTCTCTATTCACTTCTACGGTCTTTCCAACAAAGATTCTGATGTTCTGACAAGTCACTTGCATGCATGGATATATTTGGATTATTTTATAGCATTGTATGTTGTTTTAATTTTAAAAAACAAACAAAAAACAACAAAACAAAAACCCGAAGATAAAATTATAACCTATGAAATTCTAGTAAACTCACATTGGATTCATTTGAATTTTAAGAAAAAAGGTAACTGGTTTGATTTGTTTTATTATGAATCACAAGCACTGTCGTAGTGAGCATCCATTTCAGGCTGAATAAATTTTAATTTAATTTTTAGCGTTCGACTTGCCAATAAGCAAAGATAACATGATTGACTCTGTAAATACGAACACTGATTACTTGGTTATTATACAGATCATATGTAAATGAAGAACATTTTACCTCCTTTTCTTACATTGTATACCCGACGGATACACAATAGATTAAGGCTCACTGTTCGGAATGAACAACCACATTTAGTTAGATTGATTATTTTCTTTTTATTATTACTATCTTTTTATGTTTAAAACGTCATAATGTAGCTTCCCTTAAATATTAAAAACACAGCAAAAATTGTTTGACCGATTGACCAATTTTAGAACTTAGAATTTGAACCATCAATATTGCTTATTTGAAATTAGCCTAAGCTCTAGACGAAATCTTTACAAATAAAAAATGTAACACTTTTAACTATATGTTTCTTTGACATATAAATCAAGGGATTAAACAGTTTTTATACTAAAAACATAATTTTTTACATGATGTAAAACCATTATGTCGACCAAATATAATTGAATCAATGTATTGTTCGACTAGATGATACCGACCAACGTCACGCTGTTATCAATTAGATCTTACCCAGGTGACCACCGTTCCCAGAGGCCCAGATAGAGGCGACGCGTTCACTAGGGGGAGGGAGGGGGGTGACGCAAGGGACAAACACCTCTGAATAGACGGATCAGATTGTCGGTAGGCTTTGTCCGACAAATAGACGGCTTTAGGCAGTTCATTAGCACCAGTCATTAATCAACGTGGGCCCTCAGCGGCTAGTCGTTGCCTCACCTGCCCACCACTGGTGCGATCAGCATGCTTCCTTACTGTCACCCATTCAGCAGTAACTCCGAAAAGTTACTGACCCTATATAGACCATGGGTAGCTGCGTCTACGTCGTATACATTCAGACTAAATGGATTATAAATGGCATGCCAATTAAAAAAAAATAATAATAAAAAAAACGCAATGTATTTACACCAAGAAGAATAACAACAAGAAGTATTTAAATGATTGAATCAGACGAATCGCTTTTATCAATTCCAACCCTTTCTAATGTCTGTTAATTATGCAATAGTAAAATGAAATAGTCACAACAGACCTGTGGACTAGGACTACCGGGTAAACCACATTAAAAAAAAAAACGCGCTAAGTACACTACCTCAGAGGTGGCGTGGAAACGTGTGCGTATTATGACGATTACAAATTTTTGAATCGTTATACCTAGGAATGGTGGCTCTTAGAGAAAGAATTAGTACCTTTTTTATACTCCTAGTTAATGTTATGATAAAATTTACCGTTTCGGTAAATTTTTAAAAATAAATCCTTATACACTCTTACAAAAGTGAAATACTTTATGAAATTGTGGGGTAAAAATGTCAACATTCAATGCTTTACCGCTCATCAGGGGTGCATTTAAAATGTTTTAAATAACATTTTTCTCTTTAAAATGAGCAAATTAACCTACATTTTTAAATATTTTGTCAAGGAACTACATCGCCCTAGATATAATATAACCAATTTTAAGTGTTTATATTAACTTTCTATATTGGTTCGTATTTTACCTGGTTTTCTGGAGTAATGGATAGGTTTATTTGGAATTTTTGTTATAAAAATAAGTAACTTTTGAGGTCAGCAGTTGCAGGACCTTTTTTTGTTTCTGTGTGTTCTGAGTTTATAAACATTTACATATTTTAACACATTAAAAATGATGAACAATCCGACGGTGGATAACTTGCAAAGCTAAGTGATTCTTATGGTTTAATATAGTTACAAATCTAGTCTTTATTGAGTTTTCATTGCTATTTACGATAGAGTAAATCATACGCACTTAGTGTAGATACGAACACAAGCTAAGGATAATAAGTTTACAGTATTATAATTCGTTGTAACGAATAAATAAACGTACAGTTTAGTCAACGAATGCCAGTTTCATTTCCCGTTCCTTCTAATACGTCGTGTCCAAGATAGACAATTCACGAGGAAACTAACTGTTATGCGCAGTATATTATTACTCAACCGGTGACTCTGAGATAGTGAGAGTTCTACAACGTTGTCGGAGAATTTAGTAAAAGTGGTGTACAACCTAAAGCTAATGTATATGAGGACTGTGGTACGGTTTTAAAATTGCTTCCTGGTTTGTAGTTTGGTAGCTATCATCTCCAGAAGATATCGTGTACTTAAATGAACTCGGTAGGATCTGACATAGTTTTACCATTGATTTCTCTGTATCCTGTGCAGTCTATGGTCAAATATCGTAAACCAATGTATAATGTATCGTGAACTCATATGATAACAGTTATTTATGAGCATTTGCCCTCAGAGGCAGGTGTCCATCTTTACAACAATCTGCCAAATTGCATAAAAATCGCCACAACGCTGAAGGCGTTTCAAACTCAAATAAAAGCCTTTCTGGCCTACCATGCATTTTATAGCGTGGATGAGTTTTTTGCGAATAACTTGTGAGACCGCACAGTTCGTATGCTGACACCGGAACTGGAGGTGGGAAATTGGTAGTGTGAATGCGCAAAAATGTATGTTTGAAAGAATTTTGTATTGTGGGCGAAATTAAATTTTTAAATAGGCGTGAAGTACCTTTTAAACTAAAATTGACTTGTGCAATACATGTTATATGTCTACTGCAATAAAACTGATTTGATTTGATAACCACAGTTCCTCAAATTATTCTGAATTATAAATTTGGAGTATCGATACTAAGGCCTATTGTGTAATTTTGCGATATTTATTGTATTTTCTGTCTGCTAAATTTGTCGTGATTTAAATGTACACATAAGAATAAACAAAATGATAAACTCTTATGGGTTTTTTCTATCTGTCTATTTGTGTATATATATATATATATATATATATATATATACACATATTATTCGTCTTCAAGCTTTACTTTAGTATTCTGATCTATCGTAAAAAGTATTAGAATTCATGATTCCTACTTCTGGATATTAATGCCATTATACAATATATTATATGTATTGATAATAGCTTTACATTTTTAATATATTTTTTTGGGTGTCGACGCAGGTATTACAGTACTAGTTTCGTGGCAACCTACCACTATATCAGGTACATCTTCTGTTGTGATTCGTCGTAGAATTAAAATTTAGACACACAATAACACAAAACTATTAAAACACTGATTCAATAATTACACATACGCAAATATACTTCCGTCGCGGAGCGTGCACGCGGCGACTTGTGACAATGATTATTATTACATTAAAAATTATTTGATTCAACAATTTATCCGTCTAAATCACTCACACGTAACTCGTTTCCATTCAAACAGTAATTTCTGCAACTCAACCTGTCCACTGGGGACAGCTTTAAGTAAGTTATTTCCTTTACTTAAACCTTGAATTATTACATTAGTTAGTTTAACATAAATGTTACATTTCACTTAAGGTCGACTCTAACTCTGATCGTACGTTCGCGACATCCATTCTAATTTGACATGGCCTGTTGGTCTAGGGGTATGATTCTCGCTTCGGGTGCGAGAGGTCCCGGGTTCAAATCCCGGACAGGCCCATTAATTTTATGATTCTCGCTTCGGGTGCGAGAGGTCCCGGGTTCAAATCCCGGACAGGCCCATTAATTTTATTGGTTTTATGAAATGTGCTTGAAGTAATTGTTATAAATATTGCCTTTTACTCGATGTACAAAATGTTATGTTTTTCCTATCTAAGCAACAGTTAAAACGATACAACTACTAGACTACATTTTTATATATTTAGTTCCTTTTTAGATCTTTTTACAGTTAATTGTTTAAAACTTGTTTAGTAATTTAATTTAATTTATGAATGATGCAGTTGAATTTCAATAAGTGTTCAAAATGCACGAATAATTTTGATTACGAAATACATTTGAAAAATTTTTTTATTTTGTTTGTTCTTCAGATTGTTCCAAATTACGTGCCAGAAACCGACGGATATGGAAACAGGTTATTAAATTTGATCCCGAAGTTTTTAATATACCAACTATTCATCAATATCGTATTTCTGTAATGATTTAATTGAACATTTCGTACAAAACTTAACAAGTTCCATCTTGGTAATTAACAATTTTTTATTGTTTATTAAATATATTATTTTGTGAAGATTTTTTTTAAGATTGTAAACTATAGTTTTTGAAACATCCTTTAAGTACGAAATAGAGGAATTTTAATTATATTTATAATGTCATAATCAGCAAAGAGTAAGTGTTGATAGAAATACAATATCACAAGTAAATGTTACAGAACAAAAATGTATTACAAAATAAGTACAAAATGTACAAATATTATAGGTAGTGATCGAATTCGGGTTAACCAAATGAACCCTTCCCAGACCAGTTTTATTTACAAACAATTTCTGGAATAGCATAATTCGAAATAAGAAATAATGAGCACAGTGAAAATATAAAATAAGTAAGGCGCGTCAGAAAATCTCATCGGAAGATATCACGAAAATGAGGAAAAACGGGGAAAAATTTTTGTCCTTAAATATAGCGATGTGGGTACTCAAATTGTGCGGAATTTCCCACTAATCACAAATATCTCAAGGTTTTTATAATCGAATCATTATTAAATACATTAGTACCGGAAATGTGCCGATTTCAGTTAGGTTACGTTCCGTTAGGATAGGATTAGATTGAGTATTGATAGGTTAGGTTATGAAATGAAATTACTACTTTTTTTAAAAGCGACGTTAGGACTACACAGTCCTCTCTACCACCTATGTTATGTTATGTTTGGTTAGGTTATGATAGGTTTAGTTAGGTTTGGTTACATTATGTTAGAATTAGCTATTATTAAGGTAGAATTAGTTTGTTGCTTTGTTGGTTAAAACCCTTCAAAGTTCATAGGTTTACCTAACCTAACCAAACCTAACATTATAATTATAGAACTAGGTAATTATATTGAATCTTAGGTCTAGTCGAATCTTGGGCTGAAGAAAAAAATGTTTCCGTTTTTTCTATTTTTCGTAATTTTTTTGGCTTTACGGGTGGAAAAAGCCCATATTCTTGATTGTAAGTTATGTATCTAATATAAAAAAGTTTCAGTCCAACAATTTGAAAGGGCCCTGTTCTATATAATTACCTAAGTGGGAAATTAAATGACAAAGTACACTTAGGTAATTACCTATATAATGATTACTTTACAATTCATTTACCCAAAGTAAATGAATTGTAACAAACAGTCGCATAGTGCATTGTCAACGTGTGGAGTAATCTCACAGTTAATTAAAATAACAGAGCACTGCTTTAATCATGATTACTTGGTGAAAAATTGGATTATTATTTATCAAGTCATCTGAGTACGATTGGAAGTGGATTTATTATTTGCACAACAATACTGAATATTCTCTGTGCGGTATTAAATTATTCGATGATATTGCTGTTGTATTAATACGAGATTAGAGTGTAATATTTGAATGTTTAATATCTGTGTCTCAACAGTAGTGATTGTTTTATGATTATATTGATATTGCAATAAACAAATTTAGATTGAAACTAGATAATATTAGTTACGTAATTGTTTGATTTGGATTGTTATTCAAGAGCCTACGTACTGTAGGCAATGTGGGTACTATTTTTATGTTTTTATCTGAATTAAAATATATTTTAAACTGTATTTTCATAATGATAGTGAAAATTTAGTTTATGCGGCATTTAACAAGTTTTTTATGTCTTTTTCCATCCTAATGGAGAAATATTGTGTATTTTTGTTTCAAACTATGTTTTTCTTTAATTTTGTTTGTACATTTAATGCATAATTGACGTACATTCCATTATAAGTGCTGAGACAATTATTTTTTGTATAAAAATAATAAAATTGTTCGTCTTCTTATTAGTAATAAATGTGTTTAGAAATAAATTGAAAAACATTTGTCTGTGGAGATGCCAACTACCTAAAGTGGATAAGTTGGCATTTTTATGTACATAACTCATTAAGAAACTGTTGCGATATATTTTAAGAATTCAGTAGCCAAATCGTACTAACCAACCTAGTGGGTTGTAAAAAAAGAAAATAGTTTTTACATAAGTGTAACCAATTTATTTTTCTATAAACGACATCTGTACTGATTTTGAAATGTGTACAACTATCTTTGGCTGAATCTGTAGACTAATAATATTAAAAAAACTTCTTTGCTATAGTTTACTATGGATGAGGGAGTTGTGTACTTTTGTTTAATTTGTTGAGCGAGGCAGATGAGTTCAGTGAGTGTGAGAGAGTGGAGGGGCACACGTTGTTTGTGTGTTAGTGAGGAATGCCCTTTGCTACTCCTTGCGGCAGTTGCGATGAAATCCAGAACTAAATCCCTTGGAGTACTCAGCTAGGAGCCTGTATGAACACCCTTGAATTATTGTAAAAATAAACAAAACATAAGTATTTCTAGATCTGTGAATCTGCTTTAATAAAACTGGACGCAATCAAGCGCACTCACTGACGAAGTAAAGTACATCGTGACGAGTGACAAAACTTGAAATTTTCAGAAAAGATTAACCAGATTAAAAATTAAAATTTACCTCGCGTCTTTGTTTTTTTTATCATTTTTCTTACGAACCCCAAAAATACCCGTTTTGCCATATCCTTGAAGCAAACAAATGTTCTCCAACCTATAACTGAAACCGGAAGAGAATATAAACAAAAACTGGGTAATTATGTACCAAAATAGCATCGAAGCAGAAACATTTAATTTACCGGAGATAAAAACCAAGTGTTATGGGAAATATAAACCTGTTTAATATTGATTGACTTACCGCATTTAAATTGGATTTATATTTAAGTAATTATCCTTATGAATTGAAATGTATCCTCTAGTTTTGGCAAAGTCAAACTAAATGTGGTCAACACTGTCAAAGTCAAACATTGCTCACAAATTCATCAAGTTAATGAATAGACAAATTCATAAAAAAAATAATAATATTTGAAAACACATTGTATTGAGGAATATACATTTGTAAATTACATTACAGTTTTGAACGTAACATAAAGTATTTAAAATGACCTTGGTGATCTCTTCTGCCCCAATAATTATAAATATAGTTGAACACGTTTAGGTTAATTGTTTACTGTAATTCAGTGATGACGAAATACTCAATAATGTTAAATTAGTTATAACATAAAAATCAAAACTTCCACATGAAACCCAACCAAGTCATTTGAGTATGAGCGTTTAAAAGAAAAATTTAATCATTTGTATTGATGGAAAAAATACAAATATAAATATACTACTCGATACTAATACACGATAACAAACAACAACTCACTTAAAAACAATTCTTATATTACACATAGTAAAGTTGTTATTATGAAAGTACAAGTATAAAAGTAATCGTTGTGAATATAGCACAAAGAGGCAGCCGTCAAGTGATTGTTGAATATGCAAGCTTCATTTGCAGGTGGTAATATTTGGATTGGATGCCAATTTCAACCGAACTGTTTACCACCCACTGCCAGTCTGACCGATGCAATTCCATTACAACTTTTAATTGTTATCTCGGTTGTTGGGTCAGTTTGTTTTCAAAACCTTGACTCTCGCAGTGCAATTACGTTCCGACCATTTAACCCGCTTACTTATTTTCAAAATACGTCATTACCTACTTTAAGGGTAATTAATTATTAGCCCCCATTGCTGGTACACTTAAAACTAAAGGGTCTGTGGAAAACTATGAAAGGATCATAGTCAATATAAATAACAAGTTTTTGAAAACTCTAGATAACATTTTTACCACGATTATAGAAGCGGGCCTGTATTTGTGTGTGACACCGACGTTAGGTGCAGTAGGCAGTGTGGTACTTGTGTGGACGTTAGTCGCTGTCACCTAGGGATGACGGTACAGACGTCAAGGCCAGAAGGCGACTGACCGACACGATGCCTGTGGGGGCGATTGTAGGAGTGGGCCTGTATTTATGTGTGACACCAATGTTAGATGCAGTAGGCAGTGTGGTACTTGTGTGGACGTTAGTGGCTATCACCTAGGGATGACGGTACAAACGTCAAGGCCAGGAGGCGACTGACCGACACAATGCCCGTGGGGGCGATTATAGGAGTGGGCCTGTATTTGTGTGTGACACCAACGTTAGGTGCAGTAGGCAGTGTGGTACTTGTGTGGACGTTAGTGGCTATCACCTAGGGATGACGGTACAGACGTCAAGGCCAGGAGGCGACTGACCGTCACGATGCCTGTGGGGGCGATTATAGGAGTGGACCTGTATTTATGTGTGACACCAACGTTAGGTACAGTAGGCAGTGTGGTACTTGTGTGGACGTTAGTGGCTATCACCTAGGGATGACGGTACAGACGTCAAGGCCAGGAGGCGACTGACCGACACGATGCCCGTGGGGGGCGATTATAGGAGCGGGCCTGTATTTGTCTGTGGCACCAACGTTAGGTACAGTAGGCAGTGTGGTACTTGTGTGGACGTTAGTGGCTATCACCTAGGGATGACGGTACAGACGTCAAGGCCAGGAGGCGACTGACCGACATGATGCGTGTGGGGGCGATTATAGGAGTGGGCCTGTATTTATGTGTGACACCAACGTTAGGTGCAGTAGGCAGTGTGGTACTTGTGTGGACGTTAGTGGCTATCACCTAGGGATGACGGTACAGACGTCAAGGCCAGGAGGCGACTGACCGACACGATGCCCGTGGGGGCAATTATATTAGTGGACCTGTATTTGTGTGTGACACCGACGTTAGGTGCAGTAGGCAGTGTGGTACTTGTGTGGACGTTAGTCGCTGTCACCTAGGCGACGTTAGGTGCAGTAGGCAGTGTGGTACTTGTGTAGACGTTAGTCGCTGTCACCTAGGGATGACGGTACAGACGTCAAGGCCAGGAGGCGACTGACCGACACGATGCCTGTGGGGGCGATTATATTATTGGACCTGTATTTGTGTGTGACACTGACGTTAGGTGCAGTAGGCAGTGTTGTACTTGTGTAGACTTTAGTCGCTGTCACCTAGGGATGACCGTACAGACGTCAAGGCCAGGAGGCGACTGACCGACACGATGCCTGTGGGGGCGATTATATTAGTGGACCTGTATTTGTGTGTGACACCGACGTTAGGTGCAGTAGGCAGTGTTGTACTTGTGTAGACGTTAGTCGCTGTCACCTAGGGATGACCGTACAGACGTCAAGGCGAGGAGGCGACTGACCGACACGATGCCCGCGGAGGCGATTATAGGAGCGGGTCCGTATTTATGTGTGACACCGACGTGTAGGTCGTTTCGCACACTTAATATGGGAACCGATCACCGCCCAACTGCAAAATCCAACAGCCAGCATTCTCAACCTCGTAACCTAAGTTAGTTTGCATATCTGTCTGTCTGAATAAAAGGACTTTAAAAAGGTGGCAGCTGATGATTCCGAGCTGTTTACTTGTCATTGTAAACTACACTATTGAAGACGAAGTTAGTTGGCAACAAAGACTAAATGCGTTCGTCCACAATCATCACTATCTTTGTACTCTGATCGTTCGTATCTTGAAGTTGGTGTTTTAATAATAATACATTAAATTCGTATTTTTGTCTTATTCTTTAGTTTTTAATACTCAACTAATTATTTATTATTTAGAAAGCGTAGACAACTCACTTCGTCTGAGTCCTTAGTTTTAAGTTGTACATTTATTACAGTATTTAAATGTTGACACTATCTAAATGAACTAAACTGGCATTTAAGAAAAGTGTGTCAAAATATTGGTTGATGGCACCATTTCATTTATTTGTTTGGTATTGCAATTTTTGTCAGATTATTCTCAATGCAATACTTAATGAGTTTATTTTATTTGTATATATAATCAACGCTGAAATTATGGGCTAGTAATGATTCTGGACCCACCTTTAAACGTAACCATAAGCCACAGTGAAACATGTAATCCTTAAATCTGTAATGAATGAAGACGTTTGGCTTAGCATAAGTTCCCCCACAATAGCTATGGGAATGCAGAGAACCACATAAAAACTATTTGATGGCGATCTAACACGCTTAATATTTAGCATAACAAATGGAAAGTGCATCGTGCTTAGATGGCCTCCGCTTAGTGCAGACTAAGTTACCATTTGTTATACGAAACTCTTTCTTAAGTATGGATGAGGTGAGTACATGTAGAGACATGTATGAGAGGAGTTGGTAAAACTGGGGGTAAATACACTCTGAACTGAGAATGTCATTAACACAGTATAATCTTTCTCACACGACGCTTTTACTTGACCGAAAAACGAACATATTAGTAATTCATTTTAGATAAGTTCTATAATGGGTTTACCTTTCGTTACTGTAACAATTTTTAGTTTACCATTAATAAGTTTCATGTAGCCTATAAATACACAAGTACTAGGAGAAGTACGTGAGTTGGTCATTTTTTCATAGACAGTCATTGAACTACAGTATATATTACTAATGTCTTCCGTTTTAAAATTCCTCAATGGAATTCACCACAGCGAAGAAATAAACAAAGGTCTCATCCATAGTGGGCTGCATGTTTGTCGAGTTAGTATGGATATTTATATAGTTCAGTGGAGTGGAAGAAAATTTAATTTTTCTCTATAGTGACGCGTGAAGTTGATGATAAAATTGATCACTCCTATAACTTCATACTAAGTTTATTTCAAGTGATTCAAGGATGACGAAGAGGAAGGAAGGTCGGAAGTCCAAAAGTGAGAATGGTGTGTCGTACAAAAAAGGGCGACGTTGATTTGGAAATTATTCACGCAAAGGATGAGCAGAAAAAAGATGTTATGATGGAGAGAGGCAGTGCTGTATGAAGACAAAGGAACATTGTCCATAACCGAGAGGTCAATAAACTGTGAATGTTGTTACCAGGCGGTGTTTAGCTCTAGAGGACCGCTACGGCAGAAGACCTTTGACCCCGGGCCGGTGACCTTGACCGTCTGACGAACGTCGCTGGACTCCAGTGTTTACCTCCCAGTCTGAGGGAGATGTGAATCAGACTGGAGTCGTAGAAAGGATTCTGTGTTGAGACAAGTGAATTCCAGGTGTCAGTTGAACATATTGAGCAGGTGGAAGCCGATCAGGTGGTCAACCGGAAATATTGCAGCTTTGATGGAAGCTTTTTAAACGGCTTTCAAAAATATGTTATTTAGAAACGCTTTAATTATTTCCTCAACAATTAACTATTGCCCCAAACCGGCCATCCAATCCCCCCCCCCACGAGACGTGTGATCCTATTGTTTAAGTTATACTACAAAAACAATTTTTTGTTTAGTAAACTTTATTGCGCTACAATGAATGTGCTTGGATGGAGATTCTCTTATAAAGTGAGTCTGAGGGATAAAGACCATTCTCTTTTGTTGGTCATATGTATTCAGAAATAGTTTACTGACTGTTCATATTTAACCAGCCAAATAATTCTTACTTCAAACTGAACCTTTAATTACCATTCCCTAACGTATTGTCCTCATTATGGTTTTCGTTAAGCATCTCTGTACTTGTGAAAGTTAACTCAGATTGGGCCATTCCAAATTCGGTGGTTGCGTAAATGGGGTATTATGTGTGAAATGTATACGTATGTATATATATTTTTAATTTTAATATGAAATGTAGTTTAAAGACATCAGTAACTTGCATTGGTCTATGTCATGAGCCCAAGTGAAAGGGAAATGTTTTGTAACAAAGCAGATGCCAACGGTCAAAACGATATTGGTTTATACACTATATAAAGTAATTAAGTACGTTTAGTTTTAATCTAAGGATTACGTTTAGGTTGTTAATTTATGAAATTTTCTTACATATAATACGTGAAGCCGTTTTTTGTCAACGCAACCCTTCCTTACTTCTTGAGCAATTAAGGTTAAGGTGTCAACGAATTTGCCTCTGTTCGTATTTGTGCAATAAGGTATTAAATTCCGTAATATTTTCACCCTCAAGCGTTGGAGGCCCTCAAATAGCGTTTTTCGGCCATAAGAATAACATGGTGGGAGATTAAAATAAATATAAAAATAACAGCTGCTCAAATTAATAATAATTTCCTAAACATTTTAAAAGCTGTTGGAATGTAAATATTGGTGTTCGTAATATTTAGGAGGTTATATCTTTCGTATAGTAATGTTAACCATTTCAGCCCCATGGTTTTAACCATGGCTTTATTCACATTCTATTTTAGCACTCCACACTACTGGCCTTGAAGGTTAGAATGATAATCTAATGCAGTTATTTTATTTATTTAATTAATCTTCAGCTGTTAATCAAAAAGAAATGAAACGAACAACACAAGTAGTGTGAGTGAGACACTGTTAATAAATTGAATATGTAATATTCCAATAGTTAACCTACTATTGTTTGTATAACTATACATTTTTTACCTTTCGACAACATTTGTTGTATTCATAACGGTTTTCATGAAATTTGACATTAAACATTTTAAATGGACGACATCTTGAAACTGCTTTAGTTACAGCAAAGAAACGTTAAAGATTATGTTTAATATTAATATAAATTATAGTTAATATAAATATAGTCATTAAGTTTACTGTTTTAATTTTATTAACACCATGTTTGTATCATATTTTGCAACAGGGAGAGAGGGCATTACCTATTTAAATACTGGTGACGTTAACTCACCCGATCCTTTACAGCCAATAGGAAAGCTACGCTGTGTACCCTTGGGGTAGAGACTAGATTAAAATCAGTCCGTCTTTAGACTCGGTCGTGCCAACGCCAATAACTATTGTTGCCGATCTACCTCTCATTGTTTTGTATTGCGCTTAATAGCCCACATGATCTTTTTTCACCTCTTTGTTTGTACTAACAGTAACTACATCTATCTAAATGTTTCTTATTCTAAATTTGTTTTAAATCCTTAATCAGGTTAACTTCAGTGCTTGTGTTACATCTACTTCCAGAGGAAGTGTCGTAGTGCGGTCGACTTAACTGCTTCCGCGTTCTTCTGGACCTTATAAATAATATAAACTTTCGTTAGCGTGCGACTAATATAACTTCAAGATCTTTGACGCTCTCCCTGGGGGACCTCTTCGCACTTTCCAGCCACGCTCCCTTCTACCATCAGCAATCAGTCACGCCGACACACCTTTAACCATTGGTCAGTGATCTTAACATTATTATTTCTATCCATTTTTTAAACGAGTCTAAAGTACGATTCTCTACGAATTCTCAGTGTCACTAGCTCATTTATTTTTCTGCAACATTTTTATTTTGGTTTATTACCTGGTCCTTCGGAAATTTGAACTTCTTTTATTCCGCTACTAAACAGATTCATTTTATCTACTACGACACACATGAAGCACAAATTTGAAGTTTCTAACTCAAAAAGATCTTGCGTTATAAAAACATTGTAAAAACGCATACAGACCGGCAGACAGAAACCTAGACATTTTAGACCTATGGTTGTATGGTGTTTTTTGTTGTCTTGACCAAAGGAACATACCTGCAATTTATTTAACGAGAGTTCACGAACACTCTGTATATTTGGCTTGTAGTTCTTAATCCTGTTATGGATATTTGTGGAAAATAAAAAGAATTTTTCTTAAAAAAAAGCAATTTAATTTGACGAGATGTGCGCGTATAGCAGTAGCAAACGTATAGCGTATTCAATATATTAACGCAAATATAGGCTATGTATGATTGATGGTGCATTAGACGAAAGATGCTTACGCATTTTAACACATGAATAATTCCGTAACTGTTTGGGGTCTGTGTATTAGGGCGGACCTGTGGTCAGGACCCGTGAAATAGGCTCCTCAGTTATAAGTCATGCTTGGTAGCTCGGCCTATCGGTGATATACCTAGCTACAGTCTTGACGGAAACACACGGCTGTGATTGTGCATATCGGCCGTTATTTTGAGTCTGTGTAGTAGGGCGGATCTGCAGTATTTCTGTTGTTGATTCGTTTTAAACACCTACCCTTGCCAAAGTACCCAAGGATTAAAGCTGGGAACCTTTGTTGCTAATGTGTTTATTGCAGTTCTGACAGGATACCGTTGTCGTAAAGGATGAATCTGCATGCATAAGTCAGAACTGTAACCAACAACAGAGCAATTTTTTTTTACCAATCTTATAAAAAATTTAAAAGGGTGCCATTTTGGTTTGAGATTTTGGAGATGATTGAAAAATGTTTTCATACGTTAATTATCAAGATAATTATTATAATAACTTAGTTTCTGAAACCAAAGATACTACACGAAAAATAAATTGGCGCCCGTATGAGTGAATAGGGACTTTAGGACATTTTCAATATAATATTTAGATTTGCTCTTGGTTTATTAAACCTCAAGGTTGAAGTGCAATCTAGGAATGGCCTCAGAGCTCTTCTTTCCCTTTAGAAAATTAAACTAAACTAGATTTTCTCTTGACCCATAAACAATACCTTTAAATATTGGTAGAGAGTTCTGAAACACATAGGCGATAATTCAGTGTTGTGGATGTGTTACTTTGAAATGGGTTGACAATACTGTAACTGCGGTTGATAAGGGAAAACAATAATTGTCTATTAAATTTGACTACTTGTAATTTTGTTTACACAAATTTAATACAAACAGTAATATCATTCCACTGGTTGAGAGATACGGCCGTAGCTACTGGTAGTGGAGTTATTAGCCCTTACTAAACGTGAAATTGGGATGGATATTCTGGCCATTAAGGTTCTCAATAGAATAAAACCATTACTTTGGCCATAATGAAATGAACAATTAGCACGAAGTAGGTCATATTATCCGGAGCTGCACACATGGTGCTGTAAATCGGTTCTCATTGTTCGTTCATACAACCATTTCTCCAACTCTTTTATTTCTAATGTCTCAGTGCTTTGTGCCATCACACGAATAATTGCACATCTTGCACATTTTAAAAACATATTTACCAGTGAAATTAACCCTCAATGAATTTTGTATGCCTATCATAAATTTTCTTCAGTCGAATTTGGTTTGAGACATTATTTTCGTCCAGTCTCAAAATTAATTTTTATTTTATTTATTTATTACGAGATTGATTCAGTGAAAAATATTTACATTTTTTTCATATATGTGTGGGAATTTTAGGAAGTCAGAACCGAATATACGTGGGCTATTAAATAACTCCTTAAGACACATTAATCGTTAATGAATATTATGTTTACCATTCAGTAAAAAAGGAGGCAACTACATTACATCTATAGTTAGGCATTAATTAGTAACACAGTATAATATAAACCTTCATTGGAATACGTGATGTTCTGTAATAACGTATTTTGGCAAACATATTGATTGTAGAACAATATTGACACCTTAAGAAAAATTCGAAAGACACCCAGGGACCAAACTGACAAATCAAATAATTTCAAACTGACTATGATCATACGTTTGGATTGTATCAGATCAAGCTGTCGGATTGCCGACTTTCAACAGTTTATAAAATCGGGACTATCAATATTTTAGTAGTGGATGGAGGGTGTTGTCCCATACGAGTAAAGGCCACATTGCTCTTTGGGTTTCAAAATTAATTTTGATATTTGTTTGAGGTTTAACTACCGTAAGTTAAAGGTCAAAGACTACTTCAACATCTTTTTTTGTTAATTTTGGTAACTGATCAAATAAAATTTGACTTGATAAGCAAATAAGCGTTGCAGTCTGGACGAATACACTCATTCATCGAGCATTTGTCTGTGCGCATTTTTACCACTGAAAGGAGATGGATACTACTAACGTTAAACTGTTGCATTGGTAAAAACAACCATGTTTTTGCAGATTTTGAATAAAATTGATTTCCTTTGTAATAGCCAGGCAAATATTTAATGTTGACTATGTGACTTTCTTTAATTACACATTAGATTACGTGTTTGAAGGAAATTTAACTAAACAATAAGCAAATAATAAAGTATTTTTACTGATACATAGTATTTACCGTCGACTTGACGTAAATACAGCTCTCGCCAACCGGATGGACTTATCACCGTTACTTTGATATGGCTTCTTTGTTTGATAAACACATTCGGCATTGTCTGTTCATTGGAGGCTTTTAAAACCAAATGTAGTCATCAAAGGTGTTGTATAGTTGCGGATAGTTGTTTCAGTTAAAGTACAGCATACGGGTTGCGTGACTGAGGGTGGAAATTTCATTCGTGTGTCACAGTATAGCAGCACGAACACTTAGCACGTAGTACTTTGCGGCTGACGAGACGAGTTAGATATGTGCACTATTTCTTGTTTTATTATTGAAATTTTAAGCATCAGTAAGAAAGTACGCTATTTTAAAGATAAAATGTTGATTATATATTTTATTTTTCAAACTAATTTTAGTATATACACGTGTATTATAGAATTACTGATATGGTTTTATTGAATTTTCTTTTTAACCACTGTGAACTCGTGGAACAGTGACAGATCGTATTATACATGATGGGATATTTATTTATATGACGGAACTGTAATTTTTTAATTAACTCTTCATCCGTTAATTATTTTGGAAAGCTACAATTATTTTACGTTGTTAATATTAGAAGAGTTAATTTGCTGTCAATTTTTACCTTCATAAACGACTTCTTTCTAGTTACTGTTATTTTTAAGTTGTTTATCATTTACCTGGGTAATATATTTTTCACTACACTACTATGAGTTCAGCTGTTTTCTTTATGTGTTTACAACCTGCGAAACATCATATTTTCAACAGCTGTCTATTGTTTACTACCGAAAATAACATTGTTTACAACCGAAAATTTTCCACAGTGAACACCTGTTTTTATTCAGTAGTGTAGTGAAAAGTATCGTTCAAAACTCGAGTGAAAGTGTTTTGTATGTTCTCGACCATTTGAAGTGCTCGACAAGTCTCGCACTTCAAACATATGGTCTCGAACATGCAAAACCCCACCTTCCACTCTTGTTATGAAAATATATTCTATTACAACGTTATTTCACAAACGTTTACTTTGATCATTTTTATTATTTCGCAGTGTCATTGCAGAAAATATTTGTGTTTTATTATTAAAAAAGAATGTAAGCTATTTTCAAGAAATGTGTTTTATAAATGTCGTTTTTTAATAATTTTAGAGTATATACGTGTATTATAGAATCACTGATATGGTCTTACTGGGTTTTTTGTTAGTTACTCTGAACTCAATTTCAATGTACTTAACCATTTTAATTCATTTCTGTTTCGTGTAAGTTTCTTGGCACATCATTTCATTGTTTAATTAATTGTTTAATTTATTTAATTAATTTTTTAAAATCAATGTATTAAAAAAAAGCATTGTTTGGATTAGTAAAGAGTTGCTAATCCTTTAATTTTAAAAATTACTTATCGTTATTTTTTTTACAGGCGTGGAGGTTTTAAATCATTATTTTTTTTCATGCGGCCCCCATAACGGGGCCCTTGGTCTGTTGGGGTCGTAGTTGTTTTTCATAGGTTTCAGTACGTGTGTTTTCTTTTGTTTGTTTTCGTTATTAAATGTATCTGTTTGAATACGAATAAAACTTATGTTCAATAATTTAGCCTATATCTGGTTGTATTTAAACTGTATTATATAATTTGGAGTACATTATTTAGACGCTTAAGTTATAATTGTGTATCTTCAGTTATTTAAGTTTTTTTTTATTTTTCGTAAAATGTGCCTTTTTATTGTGACTAATAATTTTTCCTTATAAAAATGTATTTCATTTGAATAACTATACCTGTAATAAATTTAGTATTATTATTATTATTATTTTTATTTGCAGTATGTCACTGTATTGTTTACTTTGAGTTCACAAAAGACCAGTTTAGTAATTACTAATTTTAAATTTACTTACTCGTTTTAGACTTAATATATATTATTACTCACAAATGGTCCCGTTGGATCCTCTCGCCATTGTGATAGTTGGGTTTTCTTACAATCCAAACGGAAATATTTTTCTGAATGATCTCTCTTTTATAGTCTAGTCCAGATTATTCCGGTTCTTTTTATAGCCAACCTCCGACTATATATACAATCAAACATCTTTTCCTGAATGTGTTCCTGTGTTCATTTTGTGGATGGTGCTTATATGTGTTTAATCTACCAATGCTTTTGTGGGTGAATTTATAGCAGACCCCTAATTTGCAGACGGCTCGGGAGAGATCCTGTATGAATGTTATTTCTGTAGAAGAGTGTTTGTAGTGAATGAATGCGTTACTCTGTGAACGAATGAACTCCCCCACTAAACTCAGCTGAAATTATTATTATAGTTATTTTATCCCATCACTTAATGTATCATTAGTTTGTATGATCATTATTACTAATAATATGACTTTTGCTATACAATATGTACATATTGTCAAAAAGCAATAAAAACTATTTCATTTCATTTCATGCTTCCCGATCTTTTTTGAAAAATATCGAAGTGGCTTTTTTTTACAAAATCTATTACTTTGCAGGAAGTTTCATAGCGTCAGTTTTTATGTTTTTTCAGGTTGAATCCCAAGCAATATAAAATAGATTTTAGAGTGAATTCTTTGTAAATAGATTTGGCATGACGATGGAAAATGTGTTGTACTGATTTTAAATCAAATCAAATATCAATTTATTCAAAATTAAACAAAGCAGAGACATTACAATAAACAGTAGAATAATATTTCCCCGCAAAGATTATCCGTCTGTGAGCGGGAAAAGAGCCCTAAATCCTCAGTCTCCTAATAGTTTTTTATAAAGAGAATAATGGTTTTTAGTTAATGTAAGATATTTAAAATTAATACAAAACACTTTACAGATGAATAGAAAAATATTAATTTATGTTAAATTTAACGGCAAAAAGCTAATCTACAGGTCAACTAAATATTCGGGGGAGGGATATAATATAGGCCCTACACCTCATATATAACATTTCAAAAACTGATAGTAATTACAATTAAGTGGGAGGGTAAAAAAATATATATATAAGCAATTATTACAACGGTTTCTATATTTTATTACTTGAGTATAGTGAGAGTAAAATCATAACAATAAAAAATAATAATAAAAGTACTATTTTGTGAGTTATAACCCAATATTATGAAGTTATCCGATTAATCAATATATGTTTAATTAAATGGTTAACATTAGGAGTGGTCAATATAACGGTAAAAGAATGATAATAAAGTTATGAGTACGGTGAACAAATAAGATCCTCAACTGCCTTTGGTCGAGGGACAGCAGCCACTCAGTCAGTACTATCTGCTACAATTGAATCGTTTATTGCAGAAACCACATAACCAACATTTTTTGAATTTTAGGGAAATCAAGAAAAACCTAATTTCCAAAAAAGTAACAAACATTTTAATTAAGTAATTTTTAATTGTTAACTATCAAGGTATTTAAAGTCGTGGATGTCGATCTTAATCATCAGGGCTGACACACCACTTAGAAAAAAAATAAATAATTTTTTTCACTTATGGTGTTTCTGCAATAAACGCTGTTTTAAAATCAAATTATAATTTGTTTAGTAATTTTCTGACAGATTTGCAGGTTTGGGCACATTGAAAAACAAAAATATGAATAAGACACTTTATTCAAAGATGGAACTCATTAACTAGTATAAAAACATGAAAAAATGTACATTTTTCGGATTTAACCTACTCGTCATCTTCATTAGACCCCTCAATCATTTCGGCATCTGTTGTTGGCCATTGTAACAAAGCATTGTAGAAGTCTTCATACCCTGTGGTATAGTTGGTCAACTTTTTGATATCATTGAGCTTTGCCTTTTTTGATATTTACCTGTAACGAAGAAATCAACTTGTTGGTTCTGCAAAGATAAGTCCTGACTGGCTAGCATATTTAAAAAAAGTGTATATGCTGTTGATATTATTTTTATTAACTAATAACATTATGTTCATTATTATTGTAAAACAAAAATAACTTCACTGTTTTCTTTTAATTGTTTCAAATAAAATTGTAGAAATAAAAAAATGTCTTACCTTTCCTTGGGCGTAGGCAACTGCAGTTGGTAGTTCCCGTGGTTTGTTACATTTCAGAAGGGTGAATGTGGACTCACGTAAGCCATCAATGAACTCCCTTACTACTACTTTCCCTTGCGAATGTGAGGAGAACTGGAACTGTCTGTAAGTGGATATTTTAAATGGTTCTTTGTCCTTCTTCGGGATGGCTCTTCCTGCTGTTTCATCGGAGGCTGAAACTGTCTTTTTGTAGTATGCAGGTCACCAGCTTTTGAAGTTTAATATTTCATTGGTTTTCACTTCATGGACTGTGAATCGACCAGAATTACGCCTCTTTGCTTGAGAAGGCTCATCAATATCTGAACTTTCACTCATGTCTTTATAACCACTACAACAACTTATACTTAAAAACGCATTAACAACCAAGAAATCAGCCCGGTATAAACGGTAGTAAACAAACAGTACACCACTGACCTACAGACAGGAAGTGAAGAGCACATGACAACAATGACAGCCACGGCTGCCAACATCGCTCAACACAAAAAATTAATTTACCCTGAGTTTGTTGCAGAAACCCCACAACTGCAGTCACTTGAGGGGTTTCTGCACTAAATGAATGATTCGATGCCCAGTTTGAAGGCTTTAGGATAGTCGCAGTTGTGTGATTTCTGCACCAAACGATGTATTTCAATTTGTACATCATCAATATACTAAAAAGTCAAAATCGAAAAAAATGTTGGTTATGGGGTTTCTGCAATAAACGATTCAATTATAGGTTGAGGTAAATTTCTATAAATGTAATTTGCAATAAAAAAGAACTTTCTTCTAACACAGTTCTAGGTCTAGGTACATTGTAGCCGTAATTTATTCTGCTTCTAGTGCCATGTTCTTGAATAAGTTTGTCAAATAAGCTATCTTTATTATTTTTTATGTTTATTGACAACTCCCCAGAATTTGGCTGAATTACCTGAGACTTCGTCAATTCTATTTTTATAGTACCCGTATTTCAGTTGCTTTATAAGGGAATGTAACATATTTCTGTATTTAATAAACCTATTTTTCAGGTTTACGTTGAAAGGTTGGTTTCTCAGTTGTTTACTCATTTTGTCTCTAATACGAATTGACTTATAAGTCCTAATATTTTTATGAAGAACAGTGAATGAAAATCGATTATTATTACTAGGTCTTACAAAACTATCTATATTTGTAATACCACTACAAACTAAACAATCCACAACCGGCTGTTGGTAAGTATCATAATCCTCAGAAGATATTTAAACATAAAACCAATTGGTAAGTATCATAATCCTCAGAAGATATTTAAACATAAAACCAACTTGCGTGAAAGAATTGTACTAACCAAATATTCAGAATTGAAACTTTAATTGTAAAAAATTAAATAAATAAACAAAGTTTTATAAAAACAACTAATAAGATGAATAAATGAATAAAAATATTTAAATAAATAACCTTTATCTAAATTGGTATATATATATATATCCAGATATTTTGATAGATTTGATCAATTTTGTTATTGACAAGCTTATTATTTATTGCAATTATTATATTTGTATGATTATTATACTCGAATTTGTCCATTACTGTGATTAAAAATAAAATAAAAATAAACCAACAGAACAAATGTAAGTGTACTAAAGTAGAAACCCCCAATTATTAAGAATGTTATAGATCCCCACCCCTACTATCTTAAACTATCTTAACAGTAAAATAAAAACCAATATACGATATCACTTACAACCTAACTTAATTATTTAAGTTCTAATGTAATATCTTTTACTCTTTTACTTATTTCAATAAACAATAAAAATACTATATATGTGAATGTATGATAATAATAGTTTATTAATAGTATCAATCATTGTATGTGTTAAATTATGGTTTAGTATATCAAACTTGCATGTCATTTTGCTTGTTTGTAATTTATACCAATACGTAGCACATTCAATTAACTAATTAAGAAGTTGTTTGTATTTTCATTACACTGTTGATAGAACCGACTTCCTGTAGTCAAAAACGGTCGTGTAATGTCGGTTACAGAAGCGAGGCGTGTAGGTCACGGGAAAGTCGTGGAACCAATCTTTAATACCTCCCCAACCTTGGTAGCCTCCTTCGGTGGGCAATTGAATATGAGATCTTCTGTGGTAGCGTTTCGGTCCAGTGTTATATTAACGGCTGACAAACTTTAGATGGACGTTTTCTCGTTTTATTGTACAGTTCAATTTCTATAATGGTAGACTCGGGTTCTGGAAGGGGCGGTAAGCAATGGCGAGGAAGAGTACCATTGTAATGGACGTCTTACAAATATACGCTTACAAAATTAGGCCACTCGATACATGAATAACTCATCGGAATGCATTCATTAGGTTAAGTTAGTAGGGCACGGCCGATTCTACGGTTATAAAAATTGTACTATACATGGTTGCATTCCGAAACTCCATGTACCTGCCAACTTCCACGTTTTGTAATTAAAAAGTCACCTTGATGCGATTGTTTGAAAAAAATACTGTGTATATGGGTTATTTTTTACTATCTCTTTGTTGACGATTGTTGGCAATCTCATTATTGATGATTGTTGGCCATCTCTTTGTTGATGATTGTTGGCTATTACTTTGTTGATGGTTGTTGCCTATTACCTTTTGATGATTTTCGGCAACCACTTAGTTGATGATTGTTGGCTGTCACTTTGTTGATGATTGTCGGCCGCATTATTTTGTGTATGTACATCATTTAAAATGTGTTGAGCTATCCATTTTCACGCTCATTTAATCTGTGTTTTAATTTATTTATTTGTTTTCAAGATCTATATTATTTTCAGTTTGAATTGATTTAAAACTTAAACACAGTGAATAGTTTAATCGCCTTAGAGAAATGAATATGATTACAATAAATAAACAGTTTTTTTTTAATTTTTTAGCCCATATATAAACTATAACGTGCGCAACTTACAGTTATAGAACTCACACATCTAAACTCTTAGTTCAATGAACAGTATAATATGTCGAGTGAGAGTGTTGCGCAACGCCGCAGAGAAAAACAGAGGTCTGTTTCTTATAGCCACAACGAACTCTTCCGTGGCAGTTACCAGTAACGCAAATCTGTTAAGTATTCTTTATGCATAAAAGTACCTCGATGCAAAGAATGTTATTGTTTACATGGTTGGATGGATCTTTATTACTGGTCGATTTAGCCTTATAACAAGTAAATCTATTATTAATGACGTATGCTGTTTTTACAACCACTTACTGAGGCCAATCACCGTGCACTAAAACAACCTGTTTAAACGTTTAAATGATAGTACAATTAATTAATAATTATGCGTGAAATCAGTACAATTAATTAATAATTATGCGTGAAATCTATTTTAGATTGCATCATGTTTTTGTATTTATTACAACTGTATTAAACCATTTACCCTCGGGGGTCGTATGACAGGTGGTGGAGAGGGACGGGTTGAATGTGGCCAAGGCGCATTGCTCTTTCACACGCCACTGGGGTGAATATTGGCAGTTTCAATATTTGCAATGTTTAGTACTTTACTGTTTATTTTGAGTATGGTTGCCTGTTGTTTAGCACTCAATTTCCACGCACGAAATTTTAGGGGTTTTTAAATAAATTATATTGACTGCTTGATTTTCATTCATCAGTAATGTACTTATGTTTTTAATTGCTTATTTTCATATTCATGGAAAACGTTAGATGCTAATAGTTGCCTCTTATTAAATAATTTGTTAATTATTTAGTTATTGCTGTCATTATTTACTTTGAAATATCTTAAGTCAGTATTGATTTGGTATTACAATGAACACTTAAATCGATTTTTATATCTGTTTGTTTGTGTGTTTTTTTTATATGTTGCACTGTATGTATTTTACTATATTAAATATTCATGACATTTTATAATATTACATTAATACTTAATTTTTATGATAACATTAAAATTTATTGAAACTATTTATGTAAATCTATATCTATATATATTACGCGTTTAAGTTATATTACCTCGAAGAGTATATTGCTTTATTACACTACGGTATCTACTATGGAAATAAGGAAATTACCGAGTTGGAGGCTAGCAAATTGGATTTAGCTACTTGAGCTGTTGACTGAGCAAGAGTATACATGCCAACTGCATAACTGACTACATTATATTATTATTATTAATCACAGACATGCCCAATCATACCATGACAAGCAGCTAACGTCGTTTTAACAAGTTAATCCGTTGTTGTGTCCACAACTTTTTCATTATTTCGGAATGAGCTATCTTCTTTTGACTTTACACCAGGCTGTTCCAGTTGTTTTTTCTATCACTTCTGACTAACTTTCTAATTAAATATCCTTTTCCCGATAGTGTCCATGATTGAAATGTCATTCTGTTGTAAAATTGCTATCTCTTTTACAGGTGCAATCAATTTAACAGTGCCTATTTTGTCCTTCTTTTTCCGACGCCTTTTTTATTTTTGTGGGTTTTTTCTTTTGATAAACTAATACAGTTTTAGTCATGTCTCTCACAATGTACGTCAGTACACTCAGGTAAATACATACAGATAAATAAATAAAGACAAAGAATACGTTTTAAATCATGTATTTAATAGTTCTGATATTTTTATTATTGTCTTTGTATTTATTTTATTATTGGATAGATAAAATATTGTATATAAATATAGATAGTAAAAACCCATAACACTTATTAAACCACCTGAACAGAGATAAACATTTTAAAATGTTCAATAAATGTATTAACTTCAGGTATGATTGGAATTTCACTAATGTGATATCGATAATTAATTAATGAACTGGCCAACATGAACACTTGTGTCGCAGTGTTTATTTTATCTATAAACTCATGCACTATAAATTTTAATAATCGTTTTTATAAATAGTTGTAAAATAATTTAATTTTACATTTATCAAATATAGGTGGAGGACATTCAGAGTGTGTTGATTTTTTTAAATTTTCAATTCGCATTTATTACGTTTATTATTACTTAAATACAATTTTAATAACAAATAAAATAAGAGGGCTGCAAAGAAAACATTTGCTTAATTTTAATACAAATTTAAAAAATATATTCCAAGGTTACTGTTATCGTTGGTTTTTATAACTAAAGCAAAAGGAAACGATAAATTATATACAGTATATGTAATATAAGCCCAACATTTATTTTTTAGGCCTATATATTAATTTAAAATACATAAGAATTGTTCACAAAATGTAATATTTTTATCTCCTAGGTTATGGAATAACAATTTTTAATGTTATAAGATGAAACAAACACTCCAGGAAATAATTTTTTATGTAAAAATTGTAAAAAATAACGAAATTAAAAAATTATTTACTGGAGTGTTTGTTTCATCTTATAACATTAAATTAGACATCCATTAAGAAACGAGCTTGAAGAATAAACTAATTTTTATATTATTCCTAAATTAGAGAATAACATACATATTTAGTCACATATTAATTCTTACAATTTAACAAAAGTTAATTTTAACTAATAAACAACTATTTATGATAGCAAATTTTAAATAAATAAATATTAATAAAGACATACAATTTAGAGAATAACGCTTGAACAATTAAAAACATACATTACACAGATATAAAATGGACAATAAATTATATATATACATTAATTAAACATAACTTTATAAAATATTCATAACATTTATAAAATTAAAAGAAACATTATCAGTTTCAACAATTGTATGAAACGTGTATGAAAAATCAAATCACAAATGTACTAACATCAGCATAATCTTCATAAAACAGTACATAACACATTCGTGTTTTATGTTCATTTTTCAATATGTTTACATGATAGTTATGTTTTATAAACTTACTAAAAAGTTTTAAGTTACATTTCTTAAATGTACAGTGTGTTTTTATTTTTTTATTTCAGTATATGTAGTCGCATGAAAGTAAACTTTGTACATATAACTTTACTGACTGTGCAGTCCCCAATTGAAAGAATACGTCACAAGCCCGGGATCACATATCGTCGAGAATACTGCTGACTCCAGTCCATTGTATCCTGTACCTATTTATTGTCTTCTCTCTCTCTCTCTCCCTCCCTCTCTCTCCCTCCCTCTCTCTCCCTCTCTCTTCCCCTCTCTCTCTCTCGTTTTAGACTCAAATCTGATCTCTTGAACATATATGGTTGAAATAGTCTCGTTCGTGTTCACTAATAATCTAAAAACTTGTAAACATGCTAGAAGTTACTAATTATTTAGTTTTTAAAAATAAATATTTGCTCTTTTTTGACGACCTAAAATAGATAGGTATTTTAATTTTAGTTGTGTTTGAAAGTTATGACAGATCTTATGACCAATCGCTAATTTACGAAAAGAAAAAAAATTGCCTATAGTTTTGAATGACCTCCAATCACAAACTTTGTAAAGTGATTTGGACACTTCCAAGTTATGTTGTTTAATTTAGAAGGGGACACCTACAAATGGTTAATCTTTGTTCCTTGCTCTAGATTGTTTGCTGTGCTACAAACAAGACTTTTGTGTCAACAATAACCTGAACAATAAATCACTACAGTTCCCTACAGTGTTTTATCAAATTCGTTTGATCGTTTTTAAAATCGTCCAAGCACACTTTCTTAACGCTTTTTTACGGCATGAATAATTTTAAGTGTTCGATTGAACCGTACAAATATCAGTCAACTTTTCCAAAAAAAAGTGGTCTCGTTTTTCCGCTCTCTTTAGGAGGGTAATTCAGACACTGTTGAATATCGTAAATTCGACCAGAACCTGAGCTATCTCTGACGTCCTAAAGCCAGGACCGCCCAGAGGTGGGGGGGCAAAAGGGGCAGATTGCCCCGGGCCCACACAGACTAAGTTCAGAGGGGAGCCACATTTCATGGAATAAAAAATAAAATACTTAATAATCTACTAGATAAGAAACGATTCAGGCTTGTATCAAGACATCAAAAGTGATATTAGGTCAGATAAGTCTTTCAGTTTTAGTTTTAAAACGTTTAAACTAAACCATTGGTTTTATAGAAAAATTTTGGTTTATTGGAGCCTTTTAGAGCAAGTTGAACACTGGTCTTTGAAGTTTGACAGCGGTCGGCAAAGTGACATACAGCATACGCTGTAGTTGGCATGTAACTACAACTGTACCCCTCGCCGGTTGTTTAGTTTCTAAAGTGTAAAGTCGTCCAGCTTGTGAACACACAAAAATGCCTTTCCAGTTTGCGAACATATAAATATACTTGAGTGGTGTGGACAGTGGGCCCCCTATGAGATGTCCTGTTTACTTTAATCTAAGCAAACAAATTTAAAGTAAAAATTTTTTAAATCTGTCATTTTAAAAAGGTCGAAAAGTCTTTATGAGAAAAGGTTTCAAAGCCGGTTCAAAACAAACTTGGTTTCAAAGCCGGCAAGAGGTGTCGGCCTCGAAAGTCTTAACGTTGCACTTTCCTGGCACTGATCAGCTAATTTTTCAATGTATGCACTAAATTTAAGAAATTGTATTCGTATTTCAGTAGTCACTGTGTTTTGCATCCAAAAAACCTGCAGGCAAAATATACAATGTTGTAACAACGTGGCTGGAAGAGTTCAATTAATTAACATGATGGGTAGGTCGGGGGAACTCCTTACTTGGCATCGTCAATCATTAGTCTGATTGGTTACTGTCGTCCAGTAAAGAAATATTTTGTTATTGTTGTATTTTATAGAGTGATATTTCTGTAGTTTAATGCGTTCTTTTGGATTTCCTAGTAACCTACTATAGTTATCCATTAATTTAATTTGCAATCATTTATCTTTAAATGATCTTAAAAATCTTTAAATTATTGTTAAAAATCTTTACAATAATTTAATTTCCATTTCCAGATTAAGACAATCATTTAGTATTTAAAATAATGTTCTTACATGTACTGCAAAGAGTAAACTGTTAGTTAAGTTCCTGCGTTTTATATTTCTGTGTACTAATTATATGTTTATGTTTCAAAATAATTACAAGTCTATTTATTTACAATGATTTCCTAATTATTCCTAATAGTGCTAAACAAAATATTTCTACTACGTATTAAAGTTTAGTCTTAAAAATAGAAGCCAATATTTATTAAGCAATCACCTACTATTTTGTGTTATTCATTTATTGCGTATTGGTTTTCATATTTTGTAATTTAGTATATTATAAACCTTCCATATTTTGTAATGTAGTATATTATAAAACTAATTAAATAATTTGTTGAATTTATAAACAAAAATTATCAACGCAATTAAACGGTAAATATTACATATATCTAGGCTGTTATTACCTGAGAATTGGAATATCAACAATGGAATATCAACAATATATGATGTTTGTTTAACATACTTAAATACATTTAGTTTATATTAGTTTATTTAGTCTTAAATTTGTAGTTTACAAAGATGTGCACAACACCAAGATTTTAAAAATATCTATTAAATGATAGTGAATTACTAAAACCAGATAGCTTATCTATCATAACAGACATAAAATAACTAAAAACATTTAAGGGGATAAACTAAATAGTGAGATATTCTCTGCGGTCATGGCGATCTGGGGTTATTTATTGTTTTAAAAATAGTTTTTTAGTTAGCATAATACGTGTTGGTACATATTATTGTTTTAATAACGATACAGACGTTAAACAAATATTGTGTTATATTTTGAAGTAATTCATGCCAAGACTGTATGATACCGATGTGCCGGTGCTGCTTTCCAATTAATTTACGGAAATACTGTTGTGGTTATAGCTTTAAAAGAAACGCAACCGATCAGTCGGCGAGACGATCGTCTCCAGTCGTCGCTCCGGTGGAGGCGGTGCGGGAAATGCCGCTGTCCCTCGGAAGGGGGCTCGGGCGCAACTGTCAAAACCATGTTTGACTAATTAGAGAAACCCTCTGCATATTTCTGACCTTGGGGTGCAACTATCAGTCACCCCAGCTAATATAATCGGCGAGGATGGCTCCTCAACTGGCGATCGAAGAGCTGATGCCCCCAACTATGCAACTGCCTATGCAAGTGACTGTGGCATTGCTTAGTTCGTTATTATTCATTTAGTATTAAAGAATATCAGTGTTTTTTACAAGAGATTGATGTTATTGTAGTGGTAATACTTAAAGAAATATTTAAAAAGTATATGACAATTAGAGAAAAACTTACTGGAGCTTCGCAGCGAGCCTAGCTAGCTCTGAGAACATGTCCATGAACAAGAATCCTAATTACAGTAGTAATCTAATGAAAGAGATGGTAAGAATATTGTAGAAAGCGCTAAAAATAAAGAATCAATCATAGTATATTTGACAATCAGAGTAATGAAATTTATTTTGAAGTAAAGGAAAGAGCCACATGGTAAACTTTGCCCCAGGCCACCAAAAGTCTCTGGGCGGCACTGCCTAAAGCACCCGCCTTCCGCATCTCACAATTAATTGTCATTTTAAAATGAAATTAAAAAATCTTTACTTACTAAGGGCTTAGTTAGAACTATAAAGTCCATATGAAGGTAGTATAACTGCCGACATATACAACAGGCTTGTGTTACGTTTCGCCTCATCGACCACAATACGTGAGTGGCAACTTAGAACACATTTCAATCGTCATGGTTTAGCGTGTTTATGTCTTCATTACATTCCTGCACCACTCGACCTTCAGTCACACCACTCGCAAGTTATCTCTCGCACGTCCTTGCAGCTTCCTCTAGGGGACATGATCAGAACGTTAAATGAGCAGGACGGTCTATCGCTCGGTGAAACGTCAGTGGTACAGAGAGGGTCGTTCCTGCCTCCCCCCACTATCTACAACCTTGGCGGGTATTTGTAATTTTTCAATGTTTTCTTGAAATTATCTTCTTTTAGATTTCTTATGTATATTAAAATTGGTGATTTAACTGTTCAAAACTATGTATTAATTTATAATGTGTATATAATTGCTTCTTACATTGTCTTTGTTTCATATAGAGTAGTTATGTATACTAATTTGAATTGTAAATTTAGAAATATTTTGTTTAATATAAAACAAGCAGTGAAAAACATATAAAGAAGAAAAAGACATAATTTCAAGTTCTTTAAAGAATGGTTTACAGCTTGCCTTTTGAGGAATATTTTTTATTATTTTGTTACAGGTATGTGGATAGTATACCAGCAACAAACGGTTTTGTCTTATGAGTAAGTATAAAATATGTTTTAAATTGTTATTATGTGGGCAGAATTAACAAATATTGTATGAACTGCAGTTTTAAACAAGCATTTGATGCAAAATTTACTTGAAACGTTTACTCATTATAAAGCATAGTTTTGTTCTGTATAAGGGACATGCTTCACGTATAGGTCAATATTTTTAGATATTGACAATAGCTACGAGATAAAAATCAGTATTCTGAAAAAGAGCTTTTTGATTAGAAAATTCCTAATCGAAATGGCAATTTTATGCTAACGTAGAAGGTTATTAAATAGTTAGTTATAAAACTGTATTGGTCGGTAGCTTAGTTGGTTAAATCCCAGCTTTATAAGCTTTAGGTTGTCAGTTCGATCCTAAACAGTGTCGTAACATATTTTGAAAGGAAAGAGCTGATAACCACCGGCTCTTAATTTGCATTGGGATATTAAATAATGACACATTCTAAGGAATAATCGGCTTAGTTTGTAATAATGAATACAGTCGCTCATTTATACTTATCACACTCATTCTGAATCCGTATTCGCCCATATCTTGACGATCGGCGTCTTAAGAAAAAAAAATATAAGATAACACTGCTGACATTACAGCGATTGATCTCCATGCAACAACTAACAACAGCTCGTCCTCACTGTCTCGCCCACAAATACAGCCTTCTCCACGGTATGTAACTGAAGATACCCCTTCATATCTACATGAAAGCTGTATTAGAGTACGCCATGCTCATTCCCCGTCGTGTTCATTACACGATATGCGGTATTCTATGGCTAGGCTGTACGTGCACCCACCAGACAGCTGTGTCACAATGTAGTTCATCCAGTTCTATGATACAGGAAGCAGTAGTTTATATTCATTCACCAGTCTGTACGTCTGTAAACTTTCACTCATTCTGGCCGTATATAGAATTATAAAACGTTAGATATTTGCTGTCTGTTATATATGTGTTAGAAAACTTGACTCGTACTTTATATTTTGAAGAAGGGTTTACAAATTTATATTTGCCTATTTTATGAGATAAGAGTGTCCAAAAAATTACGTCAATAAAAAATTATATCAGATAAGTTTTGAAATTGATAGTTTAAATTTGAAAATACGTTTAAATTCACGAGATTTATCAATTTTGTAACATATGCCAAAAACCAATCTATTAAAAAAACGTATAAACAGAAACTTTAAACATAAAACAGTTTTAGTTTGAACTCGCTTTATAACAAAATTTATATTTAAAAATAATTAATATTTTACATTTGTGTACCTAATGTTAAATATTTGTAAGTACATTTATAATTAAAAACACGGATTTTAATAATTAATTCCTTGTTACTTGAAGAACAAACGTATTTACAAGATTATGTGTATACATTACTATCATAGAACAGTTATTTTCAGTTTAGTGTCACGAAAGCAGTACACAATGGAATTAGTATAAAATGACAGTAACTAAATACTCCAGGAACGTATTGCTGTGATCCCTTTCGTTACTGTCTCCCAATATCGTTTCTGTAGAGTAAAGCAACACTAAAACTAGAACTGGGTTCAAATCAATTTTAACCATTTCTGTATCCTAAATCCTGAGGATTTCACTATCGTAACTTTTCCATATATTCCAGCATTCCATTAGTGATTGGCAGCTTTTATAAGTACGTAAATATGTTTCAAAAACATGTAAATGGATGTATACCTATTTTTGTACCTTTTATTTGTAACAATCGTGATAGCGACGGAAGAGAATAATATCCCATCCGCCATTTTGTTGTACAATATTTTCTTTGTTCAAATCTTGATAAACGACTTACTAGTTACTAGGCACTAATTTTCATTAACATTTGCAATGTTTTTTTTCGATTTATTCTAATTATTTACTGCTTTTGTTTACTTGTTGTTTACTATGTAATTGAACCATTTTCGGACTTTACAATTAATTGACATATTTACTGAAATTGAGATCTTTCTTAACATGTTGCCAAAGGTTTCAAATCGATTTATATATTTAATCGGAACTTTCGTATAATTTTTTTACCTGGATTCTTGTATTATTTTATATACTGCTGTAAACATTTAACAAAGTTGGTGTGATAAATAATGCCACATTATAATATTTAACGGGTTCAGCATTGTAATATTTTATTTTCAATTATGTAAGCTGCAACAATGTTACCGAACTAATGGGCCTCTGGATTCACCTCAATGAACTTAAATTTTGTTCAAATGGACAAATCAGTTTGTTTGGGATGACTGATGACTAAAGGTGATTCAGTTCATTACTCCCGAGGACGTTGGAATAGGTACCATTGACTCGCTAAAATACGTTAGATGATATTTTGGACCAGTCACATTGCCGTCATGTGATCTACTTGCGAATGGCACAGCCTCCTCTCGTTGAATGAACTATAACTATGTACAAACGGACAAGTCAGTTTGTTTGGTATGACCGTTGACTAAAGGCGACTCAGTTCGTTACTCCCGAGGGCGTTGGTCTGGTTACCATTGGTTCGCTAAAACCTCGACGACCTACGTCAGATGATATTTTGGACCAGTCACATTGCCGTCATGTGATCTACTTGCGAATGGTTCAGCCTCATATCGTTGACTGAACTATAACTATGTACAAACGGACAAGTCAGTTTGTTTGGTATGACCGTTGACTAAAGGCGACTCAGTTCGTTACTCCCGAGGACGTTATACTAGTTACCATTGACTCGCTAAACCTTCGAAGACTACGTCAGATGATATTTTGGACCAGTTATGTACATTGCCGTCATGTGATCTACTTGCGAATGGTACAGCCTCATATCGTTGATTGAACTATAACTATGTACAAACGGACAAGTCAGTTTGTTTGGTATGACCGTTGACTAAAGGCGACTCAGTTCGTTACTCCCGAGGACGTTATACTAGTTACCATTGACTCGCTAAACCTTCGAAGACTACGTCAGATGATATTTTGGACCAGTCACATTGCCGTCATGTGATATACTTGCGAATGGTACAGCCTCCTATCGTTGACTGAACTATAACTATGTACAAACGGACAAGTCAGTTTGTTTGGTATGACCGTTGACTAAAGGCGACTCAGTTCGTTACTCCCGAGGACGTTATACTAGTTACCATTGACTCGCTAAACCTTCGAAGACTACGTCAGATGATATTTTGGACCAGTTGTGTACATTGCCGTCATGTGATCTACTTGCGAATGGTACAGCCTCCTATCGTTGACTGAACTATAACTATGTACAAACGGACAAGTCAGTTTGTTTGGTATGACCGTTGACTAAAGGCGACTCAGTTCGTTACTCCCGAGGACGTTATACTAGTTACCATTGACTCGCTAAACCTTCGAAGACTACGTCAGATGATATTTTGGACCAGTCACATTGCCGTCATGTGATATACTTGCGAATGGTACAGCCTCCTATCGTTGACTGAACTATAACTATGTACAAACGGACAAGTCAGTTTGTTTGGTATGACCGTTGACTAAAAGCGACTCAGTTCGTTACTCCCGAGGACGTTATACTAGTTACCATTGACTCGCTAAACCTTCGAAGACTACGTCAGATGATATTTTGGACCAGTTATGTACATTGCCGTCATGCAATCTACTTGCGGATGGTACAGCCTCCTATCGTTGACTGAACTATAACTATGTACAAACGGACAAGTCAGTTTGTTTGTTATGACCGTTGACTAAAGGCGACTCAGTTCGTTACTCCCGAGGACGTTATACTAGTTACCATTGACTCGCTAAACCTTCGAAGACTACGTCAGATGATATTTTGGACCAGTTATGTACATTGCCGTCATGCAATCTACTTGCGAATGGTACAGCCTCCTATCGTTGACTGAACTATAACTATGTACAAACGGACAAGTCAGTTTGTTTGGTATGACCGTTGACTAAAGGCGACTCAGTTCGTTACTCCCGAGGACGTTATACTAGTTACCATTGACTCGCTAAACCTTCGAAGACTACGTCAGATGATATTTTGGACCAGTTATGTACATTGCCGTCATGTGATCTACTTGCGAATGGTACAGCCTCCTATCGTTGACTGAACTATAACTATGTACAAACGGACAAGTCAGTTTGTTTGGTATGACCGTTGACCAAAGGCGACTCAGTTCGTTACTCCCGAAGACGTTGGTCTGGTTACCATTGACTCGCTAAACCCGTAGCGTTTCATAGCCACGATGGTGAAACATACATCACAAAGAAGTATTTGAAATATTAGAAAAGTTATTTTAGCTAGAACTATTTTTATCAGTTACATTGTAAGTAGGCAGGATTCGCTCTTGAGCAAAGCAGTTTTTCACTTATTGTAATAGTTCAAATTACTCTCTCAACAAAATTCAATATACTGTATGATATTGATAATTTTTACATTACACAGTTAGTTACATTACACAGTGTGTATGAATGCAAGAACATGCATAACTTAACTCTGTGAGGAGTGATTTTCTTGGATGAAAATCGCTTTCACTGCACCACTCCATCCTAGTCCAGGCGAAACCATCACATATATCCATATATGTTTGGCACTCTGGGGTACCCACACGGGCGTTGTCTGACAACGCTTGTCGCCTCGCCAGCTCGGCGCCGCATGGAGTCCCTCCTTCTCCTGTTTGCAAATCCACGACCATTCCTCACGGGTGGCCTTCGACACCTAGGGCGGAGGCACGCCTACCGGTGACCTCCGCACATCTGTCTTGGGAGTTCATCGATAGAACCATCAATCAACATTGACATTGTCGATGATATTTGATTTTTACTTGCCTTCTGCCATTGTGAACGTGATATAAAATTAGTAACTTTGAATGTCTCTTAAGAAAGATCACATGGTGCACGTAGGCATTTTGAGGATTCAAGTGACATTAAGGATCGATCAATCTATGTAAAATGTGCAAAGTGAATAACCTAACCTAACCCAAACTAATCTAACCCAACCCTTTATTGTAACCTACAACTCATCTAATTGTAAAATTTGTGCCTGTAATTTGGTTAGTTAGTGAGATCTGCTACAACAGCTGGTTTAAATTGAATTTAATTTACATATGAATACACTAGCGCTCCACAACTGCATAACAGCTGATAATTTGATACTTAAATTTTAACATTGGATGAGAAATTTATGTTATGCATAAAATCAATGCCGAATTTTACCTAACCTAACCTAACCTAATTGGACTGGTAGATAGTGTCTATAAACATTTGTGATATACTTTTTGTTAAAAAAAGTTATTTCATATCATTAGCTAGCTAATGGATCTGTTAAGTATTTAATAATCAGATGATACAATATATATTTGTGTGCAGAATGTGGTTTCTTATTATGTGGTGGTTTGAATCGCGTTAGGAAAATTATCAAAAGTAAAGTCATAAGATATAATTCATCATATTTCTTTAACAATTAAATGCAATTGAGTTTGGTTTTGTTCAAGTATTAACTAACCCACCCTACTCTCACTCCACCACCGATTGGAGAATCGTTAAGTTTTCCAGTTTATTTCATATCTTTTGGATTGTTAGTAAATTGTTATGATTTTGCTAAATTGCTCAGCATCTTGATGGATATTTAGACAGATAATTGTTTATGAAATAGACTAGTCAATTTGCAATATACTACTTAGAAAGATCTGAAATAAGTTTTTAATCGGTTCAGTAATTTAAATGGAGTGATGGAGACAATAGGCGTCAACAGTTTACCCGGGATAGGCTGTCAAACGGCCATGCTGACACACAGTTTCTTATCTCTCGCCTGAAGGCTGCTGTTTGCCAACTCCTAAAATGCCTGATTACCTAACAGTGCGCGGATACGATAAGAGTTATAATGAGCTGCTTTAACTATCTCTGGGAGACCAAAATTGCCCTGTCAATATAATTGTAAATGTAAAAGTAAAGATACGAGCGTGGTTTGATTGTATAATGTCACACGATTTATCAGCACTAGCCTCAATGAGCACACACGAAAACAAACAGGCTTCACAAACTGTTCAAAAATTTCTAAATAGTATATGATAGTGATGCCACATCCAACTATGGGTGAAATATTTTTTTTTTTTTTAAAGTGTTGTATATTCATGTTACAGGGTTTACACCAGAAGCGATGCAGGAGATAGTCGTGTTTACCAGCTGCTACATTTTACAAAATTAAAATATCTCTTCTACATTTATAACGTTACAGACCTTTTGTGTTAAATAAACACAAATTCAGTCTAGAGTTGGTTAGACTATGACCTCGTTTGTGTATATCCATACAGCATTATGTGTTCCATCAATGCAATGTGAGGAGATCAACTGCGGTGTCCGGCACCTCACAATATCCGGCCTGGGATGGGATAAAGGTCAATGTGATTGACGGCTACCGCCCAACCCACAGTGCATTGTTCACATGACATAAAAATGTGATTGAATCCAACCCATGACATGTGGTGACGAGGGGCCTGTCGGATGTAGGCGAGTACACTCAGTCACAGGACTGTCGTCTACAGCGTTTACTTTTTCAGATATGACGGTAGAATATGAACTTCATATGTAGAACTGTCACAGGATTTGAGTAAATATAAAGTTACTCTTGTAAATTCCCATACCCATAGGAACTGTATTAACCTCTTTAATAACTCAAAACTAATAGATAATTAATAACTTTTTTATTTCATAGATAATTAACATTACATGAAATGTGTCAGAAATCGTTAGTTTAAGAAACTATATTACTACATCTATATACATATACAAAGGTACAGGTTATTATCAGCGTCTGCCTGACAATACTCCCGAACGCTGTAGAAGATCCCATCCAGAAGATAGTTCTTATCTCTCCGTTCAAATGAGTTGACACAACTGTCCCCTCTTATTGATTCAGGTAATGCATTAAAAAGCGTTATTCCCGAACAGGTTAAGTCCGAAAAATGATGTTCTGTGTTTCGGAATGGCGATTGTACATTTATTTCGTAAATTATGGGTTGTACTAGAACATGTTTTTATGTGTTTCTTAACAAATTTTATGCACTGAACAATATATAGATAGAAAAAAATGTAAAAATTCCGAAATCCTTAAAAATGTATTTACATGATTGTCGGTATTGCTTCTTAAAAACTGCTCTAATCGCTTTTTTTAAGTCTAAAAATTAGGTTGGTTTGAGCACTTTCACTTCCCCAGACTTACTACCCCATAGCTTAGATAAGGAAAAACTAAGCCATAATACGAAGTAAGAAGAAGTGACGTGTCACCTACGGCACCAAGTCTTCTGATTACAAATTTCCTGAAGCTATTTTGCTACTGGCTTTATTAATGTGGCTATGAAATTTCAAATTGTTGTCTAGCACTATTCCCAAAAACATTACTTCAATATACTTTGGTAACACAGAACCATCAACACTCATGGAAATGTGTGGCTGATGAGACAAATTAGATATGCTGAAGTTGACAAGATGAGTTTTTTATGTATTCATTGTAAGACAATTTTTCTGAAACCATTAACTTACTGATTTCATTTAATTGCATGCTTTACTTCAAGCTAGTGTGTGTTGTTCAGGAGCCTCAACAGCCATGGAAGTGTCATCCGCAAAGAGACAAAAAAGAGAGTGTCGAACCTCCTGTGGCAAGTCATTTATAAAAAGGAGGAAAAGGAATGGTAGGGAGGAAAACATAACGCCATGGACTGCAGCGTACTCTTTGTGGGACGTGCCAACTTTATTGATTAGAAACATTTCAGTAGGTTAGTAAATAAACACAATAAAAGTTGGGCTGTAGTTATTTTAGTATCAATTAAAAAATCATTGTATGATTCCTCACGCTTATAATTTATGCGAACTATGAGCGTGTATATGGATGTATTGACAAATTGACAAAACTGAAAATATCGAAAAGATATTTGTAGTTAAAATTCTCCGTTTGTATCTGGTAAGGGGGTGAAGGACACTAGGGGCGCGGCGCTGACCTGGGCGTGGGGCGCTGGACGCTGAACTATGTCGTTTATCGTGGGGATCGGTCAAGTAGAGTGTGGTAACGACTATCAGTGTCAGCATTGTCTGACGCCAAGCTCCGATGGTCCAGGCTACTGCGGTTTTGTAACCCCCGACCTTAATTGACTCGCCGGTGTAGCTAGGCAGTGGTTCTCAACACTGGCATTGTCCATGTAGTCATTGCGTTTAACGATCTACCACTCTTGAACCATATGGCGTAAGTAGTGAGAGAGGACTCAACAAACTGTGTTTGAGCTGAAGGGCTTGACGTAAGTGAATTGAGAGCCCGCCAAGTCATTCCGTCAATATTGTGACGTAGATGGATGAGAATGTCCCGTAAAATCATGAGTGAGCAAAGAGATTTGAATTTTGTGATTTAGGTGGATGGGAGAGTCCCGCCAAGTCGTGTAAGCAAATGATTCCGTTAATATTATAACGTAGGTGGGTAGCAATTTAGCGTCAAGTCATAAGGGAGCATGAGGTTCTGTCAGTATTGTGACGTGGAGAGTCCATGAAATAAAGTGGTGGGTGGGTGGAAGGGTAATTAAGCTGTAGAGTAGTTGGGGAAAAGATCCGTCATATCGTGTTTGTGCGTAAAGGTAACCATTAATGTGAACAGTTGATTCAGAAGGCCCCCGAGTCATGTGTTCATGTTGTGTGTGTGGATTCGCACTGATAATTACATTATATTGTTACTGTTTGTTGCATCTTTTGGGTGAAAGTTCTTGAATGGGGAGGATTATTCACTGCTGACATCGTTACTACAGTCAATTGATCTTTTATAGACCGTATCAAATTAATATATTGTTTATTTCTAGAGCTAATACTGAATTTGATCATAATTATTGTTAGTAAAGCCATTGATTTTATAGTACACTAACATATATTTCTCTGTATAGTAAAATCAATGGTAAAGTTAAATGGGTTCAAACCCAAATTCAATCACAGGAAAAATGATGTAAATAGTGTGTGGTATCATAGGCAAGAAAATTATAACTTTAATATGAAAAATCTGTCAGGCCGAAATGAATGTGATATCAGATTGAGTTTTCCTCAAATTCATGTAATGAAATGAACTGAATTATTATTTTTTTTTTTTATAATTGACAACTTAAAATAGTTTGTTTACCATACTATTACTATCTTTACCCAGTCATTTCACACCGTGATACTGACATTACATTCTGTGTAGAAGCATGATCCCACAACCCCTTCTTACCACTAAGGTTCAAGCGTCACTAACAGCAAGTTCATGTTTTATGTGTCCAGAACAAAGGGATAGCCACGAGTAAGAGCCGCCGAATGTTGATCCAAGCCCAATTTCATCACTCCCTTTATACAATGTGTAACTAGTTTGGATTTTTTGACTTAGTTCCTCCATTGTAATAAAATCCGGCGAGCCAGCAGAACCGGTTGGACACAGCTAATCAAGGCGCACTCCCCCCCTGCTCCAGCCACCGGACAATGGACCGCACCGCTGGCTTGAAACCCATCTCTCTCTCTCTCTCTCTCTCTCTCTCTCTCTCTCTCTCTCTCTCTCTCTCTCTCTCTCTCTCTCTCTCTCTCTCTCTCTCTCTCTCTCTCTCTCTCTCTCTCTCTCTCTCTCTCTCTCTCTCTCTCTCTCTCTCTCTCTCTCTCTCTCTCTCTCTCTCTCTCTCTCTCTCTCTCTCTCTCTCTCTCTCTCTCTCTCTCTCTCTCTCTCTCTCTCTCTCTCTCTCTCTCTCTCTCTCTCTCTCTCTCTCTCTCTCTCTCTCTCTCTCTCTCTCTCTCTCTCTCTCTCTCTCTCTCTCTCTCTCTCTCTCTCTCTCTCTCTCTCTCTCTCTCTCTCTCTCTCTCTCTCTCTCTCTCTCTCTCTCTCTCTCTCTCTCTCTCTCTCTCTCTCTCTCTCTCTCTCTCTCTCTCTCTCTCTCTCTCTCTCTCTCTCTCTCTCTCTCTCTCTCTCTCTCTCTCTCTCTCTCTCTCTCTCTCTCTCTCTCTCTCTCTCTCTCTCTCTCTCTCTCTCTCTCTCTCTCTCTCTCTCTCTCTCTCTCTCTCTCTCTCCTCTCTCTCTCTCTCTCTCTCTCTCTCTCTCTCTCTCTCTCTCTCTCTCTCTCTCTCTCTCTCTCTCTCTCTCTCTCTCTCTCTCTCTCTCTCTCTCTCTCTCTCTCTCTCTCTCTCTCTCTCTCTCTCTCTCTCTCTCTCTCTCTCTCTCTCTCTCTCTCTCTCTCTCTCTCTCTCTCTCTCTCTCTCTCTCTCTCTCTCTCTCTCTCTCTCTCTCTCTCTCTCTCTCTCTCTCTCTCTCTCTCTCTCTCTCTCTCTCTCTCTCTCTCTCTCTCTCTCTCTCTCTCTCTCTCTCTCTCTCTCTCTCTCTCTCTCTCTCTCTCTCTCTCTCTCTCTCTCTCTCTCTCTCTCTCTCTCTCTCTCTCTCTCTCTCTCTCTCTCTCTCTCTCTCTCTCTCTCTCTCTCTCTCTCTCTCTCTCTCTCTCTCTCTCTCTCTCTCTCTCTCTCTCTCTCTCTCTCTCTCTCTCTCTCTCTCTCTCTCTCTCTCTCTCTCTCTCTCCCTCTCCCCTCCGCTAATAGTTCTCTGTTTATGCTTTCATCTTATCCATTATCTACCTCCCTCTTGTGCAATCTCACCTAAACGACCTTTTATTGATTGTTACCAGCAAAACTGGTTCCACCACTCATTAGAGGTTTTTTCTTTTGGTTTGGTACCGTCAACGCACCGTGTTCATTCTAATGGTAGCACTGAAATAGGTTTGGTTGAATATTGATTTACTTTGCTATTATCATTTTCGTTTCGTGATAGTTTCTTTTCATTATTGTAATAGTTGTTTTAACTTTGGCTAAATTTATTGACAGCCTACTCTATAGAATGAAATAGATCGTCCAGGCCAATGTATTTGCTGTAAACGCGCACATGTGCTGCTATGCAATGGCGATTGGTTTCAAATTAGTGCTCGGATGACTATTAGGCGTAGCCCAGCTATTGGCGTGTGCTGGAGAGAGACAGAGAGAGAGGGATGAAGAGAGATAGAGGGAGACCGCTGATGCTACCATTGAAAACTAAACATTAACTAATTTCACCGAACAGGAAAAACTGCTTCGCGAGACCCATCATGAGCGGAAAGTCATCTTGTTTATATGGTCAATGGTTCATCGCTGTTTATACTGGAATTGAGATCGTAGGAATTATTAATTTCGTTCACTAAATGCCTTTGCTGGTTAAAATCACCACCTTACAGAGAACATTAACCCCGTCCTTCACATTGAAATGAACATGATGGATATTTTCATAGTTATAATAAATAATCTTGAGACAGTTTTCGACAGCCACTTAGAAAGGTACTTCAAGTGGACGGAGGGTCTGTTGTAATTCATTTTGTAAGACAAGGGTTCGCCAGGTCGTTCTGACCGCCCTACCCTTGTGTGGAGGGAGTGGCTTTTTGACATTCGGAGGTTGCAACAGTACGATGCTATTGATGGTCGTTCTTAGGAAAAATGGGTAAATCGTTTGTAGTTTGTAACGCGTCAGTCTAAATTCTAGAGCTCTGTGGATCTGCTACATCAATATTAACTGTCTTCTTCTTCCTACCGACTACATTCCATTCTAGAGTTCTGTGGAGCTGCTCCATCAATATTCAATGACTTCTTCTTCCTACTTACTACGTCCCATGCTAGAGCTTTGTGGATCTGCTCCCATCGATATTCACTTCCTTCTTCTTCCTTCTGATTACACCCCATTCTAAAGCTCTCTGGATCTGCTCCATCAATATTCACTGCCCTCTTCTTCCTAATGACTACATACCGTTTTAGAGCTCTGTGGATCTGCTCCATCAATTTTCATTGCCTTCTTCCTACCGACTAAATTCCATTTCTCATACTATTCAAAGTCTGTGAGATTTTCTATGTTTATATATTTATACATTTTACTTTACAGATTTGGCATTACGAAGTTTGATGTAACTTGTCAGTGAGGTTCATGTAATAAACATTATATATATTTATTTATTTATAGAGTATAAAATAATCATTATAAATATATATGTGTTGAATTTACAATTCGTTTTATATTATATTAAAAAATTTGGTAGTTTAGGGTGGCACTGCAACCTTATCACTTATTTCAGACAATTAAAATTAAAGTTGGCACGTGCCGGACACGGTTGCACTGTCAGTTAATAATATAATTTTAACGTGGAAGAAACTGGTTCGCATTTTAAATTCCTACCTACTCCAATGTCCTCCTTGCCCATACCAGTTGTTCATTAACAGCTGTACCTCAATGTAAAGTCGTGTTCGTCTGTCTGTTCGTTCTGGAATTACAAGAAGTGCGTTTCGGGCCGTCATTGCCCATCACACAACCCGTTGCTGTTTCTAATACAAGAATGTGAATAATAATATTCGTGAAAACTTAATGAAGTATAGTGTTCATATAGTGAACTTCATAGATGATCCAATGCTTTCAAATTTAACCTTCATGTCCATAAGAAAGTCGATAGAGAGTCCTTAGACGATATAGCTCGCTGTGATGAAGGCTACTAACCTCACTTTGATCGTCCTGTCTGGTAGTTAGATCACCTGAATCAACTTACTGCGGATCCCTTCTTATTTTTCGCCAGCTTGTTCAAAGCGATTAACCATATAGTTAAATGGTATCCGCAAATCTCACTTTCTTAATGTGGTATGACAGTTCGTGATGGCACGTTGTGCCGGCAGGCAGGCGGGAGGAAGTTAGCATGTTGCGGAAGGGCACCCGATTTCGTGACGTTTCCGGTGTTTTGTGTTCGGCAAGGTCGTAGTCAACACCGTGGTGCTGGCTGGACTGTCAACGTAATTGGTAACACATTTTGTAAGCAGGTGGTCACAAGTTGCTCTGTGTAGTTACCATGATAGAAAGGTAGAATTGTGTACAAGTTTGGTGCAACAACGAATGTGTTTCCTGTCATTTGTGTTTCCCTGGAATGTCTCTCCATCATGTATAATGGCAAGAATGTGTGTTTGTTGTTGTTAACACTTCCTTTAGCACATAGTCTGTACCACGGTATATAGAATACACGGTAGGGGCCACGGTGAGGATGCGCAAGACAACCGCCCGCGTGACGTCAGTGGGGCAGATGCTGGGATTGAATTATATTGCGCTACTCCAATTTCCCTCGCTTCTACCTAGATTCCACGACTCAAAATGATTGAAATGTGTCCAACACACTTATTACCTTAATCTGAATCAATTAATGAACGAAGTGTTTTTTTTTCACAAGAATTAGAATTCTGCTTACTTATTTTTCAGTAATAGTATAGTATAAGACAATTAATTTAATAAAAAAAACTAAAATGTTGATACGTTTTCCAATATTTTAATTTCCTTGTGTGCATGTGGTATTATAATTTGCATTACTTCAAAGTAGTTTTTTATTTATTTAAACTATAATTTGTATATGATAGTTCCGCGGTTTAATATTCCTACGGTTCAAAATAAAACTGCTGCTCCTGAATGAGCAGCCAGGATTACAAAACAATAAAATTCTCGCAACTCTTATTGGCGGTTCCGTCGGATATCAACCAGAAAAATCAACGGACAATGAAATTGAAAACTGTACTACTTTAGAAAGTATGCCAAACTTTGTAAATGAACACCACGTTTATTTAGTTAATAGTTGTGTAATAAAGAAGACAATGACCAAAATCAAGGAACACTAGAGGATGTCGAAAGTTAAAAAAAAATGTTATATAAAAGAAAGAAATTAAAAATTTTTCAACTGAACTTGCCACTGTTAAAAATGAGTGAATATTAATTTTAAATAATATATAACATTGAATGTATCGTTAAAAATTGGGTAATGTAGGCCTATAGCATTGTTTGACGCTCTTTATTCAATTTTCGAAACTCATAAAAAAATCATATTTTTAATAGCTCTAATCTTATTTATATATAAATATGTACAAACGTACAATTCTTTCATTGTTTAACGTGCTTTATTAAAGTGTTGAAAGTCATGAAGGAACCGTATTTTTAATTGTTTCACTCCTATTTATTCAGAAAGATGTACAACGCAAAAGTCTTTATGTACAATTTTTTATCATACAGCAATGTCAAGTTTAGAGCTGCGTATTAAACTGTAATTTATATTCCTGATATATGTTTACAAAACCAGTATTCTCCAAAAACTCTGTATCATGTATTAAGTGAATTGAATACTTTAGACACAAAATACTATTAAGTAAAATGCTCTTTGTAAGCTTTATTTGAATTGACTGCACGGTAATAATTACTACTTTGCAATAAATGTTAATATTACTACATATAACGAATTAATTCAATTAAATTACGTTAAATTACGATCGATTGCCAACTAAGCATTCCCATATGCACTGATAAAATACACATTTCACGTACGAAGTACTGTTGAACACGAAATAGCCGCACATTGTGGTATATACGAGTACGTTATGGTGCTCGGCTCGCCCTGCCCCAGTGACTTAGCGGCAGCCAGCGGCGGGGAGGTGAAACTGCGCGTGGCCCCTACAGTGTATTCTATATACCGTGGTCTGCACTTTTATTTTAAACTTTTTTCCTTTCCATTGAATCCTCCCGTGCTTGTGAAAATGACGCCGTGAGACTTTCACGGGTATGTTAACACTCACAAATCCGAGTCAGGGCCGTTTGTTAACTGCAGCAGATATTGTCTACTGTTTTAATTATTTGAATAGAAATAAACCTTTCCTGACATTTTTTAATTATTGCTAACATACTAAGGTGCAATCGGGTCTTTCCTTTACCATGTATGTGGCTAATTTGTAATTTTATGGTCTAATAAGATGTAGTAGGGTAAAGTAAAGGAATCTGTACAAATATACGCCATCTAATACTTTGAAGGAACTTACATGGATTATTTTATTTTTGCTGAAAAAATTGAAACTGAAAATTGAAATTGAATTGAACTGAAAAAATCATGGCATCAAGATAGTCACCCATCTGTCATAAGCTAACATATTTATGAGTGTGTCCTGGATTCCTACTCTTTGCTATCTCGAGTACATATACCTTGTTTTTGTCTATAGGTAATACAAAGTCTCTTATTTTCTGCTAAATAAATACCTTATCGCTAGAAGTATCAGGAGAGCTGTTATTTTGCTGCTTGTCAGTAGCTGGCCGTGCCAGTTAATTTTTACTCTAACAGACTTTCATTTACTCAGACTGAGTGGTCAATGTATATACAGATAAAAATCAAAGTTTTTTATTTTTTTTCTATTATTTGTGATGCATCGTAATGAAAGGAAAATATACAGGTGTTAAGTGTATTGTCGAAAGTGAATATAGTGTGTAGGTAGCTAAAAGTGAAATGGTCGATGGTCTCTGCGCTGGTGGCGAGGAGTTCGTGGTGTGGCTGAGGCAAGCGAACCTGGAGAGGGAAGAATGTGGTGGGACGGCGGCCTTGCTGGGCAGGCGGACCGGCTGCCATTGCTTTCTCTCCTCTCGGTTTAGTCTGTGGCGCGCCATGGGCGTGTGCGTGTGTGGTGTTGTTGCTCCGGTCACCGGTCCGCCATGAAACCTATCACCTTCGAAAACCTCCGCCGTCTCATGGGCGGCGGCAGGAAGAAGAAAGATCGAGCCGAGTCCTCCTTCAAGAGAAGTGATTCGTTCAAACGGATATCGATTCGGAAAAATTATCTCGACCGCGGTGGCAAAGGAAGGAACCCTCTGAGTGCTGCGTCTCGTGCCCAAGCAGCGGAGAAGAAAAACAGTGCGGTGCCACCTACGATCAGTGAAAACAGCGTGACCGAAGCCAGTGCCGAACCGGTAGTGATCGGATACGGTCAGTGGATTAAGTGCATGAAGGCCGAGGATTATGCAGTTAGTGGTGCTGTGGCCAACAAGGAGCCGCCTCGTCCCCCATCGCGGGAGAGAAAACCCCCGACCCCTCCCCCCAGGAAAAAGTATAGTACCCCTAGTGCAGACTCTTCTCTGGAGATACTTAGATTTGAAAAGTCGCCAGTCTATGTGCGGAGACGTTTTCGCATGTCCCCGCCCCCATCATCAAAGGTGCTGGACCCACGAGCTGAGGAGCGAGACTCTGCACTAAGTATTAGCCTTGGCCGAGTATGGATGGATGCCCCTCTAGCCATGGCAAACGCGCCGCGCAGTCTGGAACTGCCCCGGCCCTCTGGGGACTCGGGCGAGGCTGGTTCGCGGCGTGCCCACCACTCTCTTGAAAGTGCCCTTAAACCACAGTGCTCGAGGCGCTACCCTTCCCGCCCACTCTCACCTACTCCTTTCATCATGCCGAATCCTTCTGCCATTTGCAGGACTCTATCCTCTACCACACAGACAACGTCTACCAGCAAAACCATTTCCTCCAGAGGTTCGACCGAGCTCCTTAGCACGAGTAAAGATTCTGGATTCTCATTTTCTATCTCAATACCTCGTCTTACGGATTTTGGATCTCCTTCATCCGGTGGAGGTGGCTTCTTCCGAAAGAAAAAATCAAATAAACCTAAACCGAGTGTAAGTAGAGATGGATATTTTAAGAGGACCAGTGGTGTATACAAACAAGTCGATTCTCCTAAGCGTGGATCCATCCGTAGAAGTAGCAGTCGTAAAGGGAACGCAAGAGTATCAAGTGGTGCGAGTAGAAAGAAGTCCTACGGTGGAACGGCGAGAAGTGATTTATATCAAGTTGTTATCAGCCGGCCGCCGCGATCACTTAAATCTTTGAAGCTTGATCCGATGATCTTTGTGCCACCAGAGAAGCGGAAGCCCACTAACACGGTTCGCCGAACCGTCCGCCTGGAGGTGCAGGAGATCCGAGACTATTGCTCACCGAGAGACTTCAAGGTCACGCAGGACACGGAAGACGAGGGGTTGTACGAGTGTATTACAGGAGAGTTGTCGGATGGCGAGAGTGTCGCGGGAGGACCAAGTGACAACGACGCCGACACAGAAGATGAAACCTACGCACCTCTCGGGATGTCTCCCGTCCCTGGCCGCCGACCTGTGCGTCGAAGGAAATCAGCACGGAAAAATGTGAAATATCTTGTGAAACCGACTATCCATCGTGCTCCCTCCACGCTCAAGAAGAACAGGAAGGTCGTTAAGAAAACAGGTGAGTGTTACGCAAGTTTCATATGGTTAACACGATTCTGCAAGGCCTTTTAGACCGGATACGAAAGCCGCACTTCCGTAGGAGTGTTTTGATTAGCATATACATCTGATATTGCTATTATTCCTCATTTTAGGGTTTTAAGTATTTAAAAACGATAGCACCTGTTTAATTATCGCCTTTTTTAAACAGATTGTTATAATTTGTTCCACTGGATCTTAGTGTAACATTGTCAAATACAATTAGCTTTTTAATTTGATTGAATAACTGATCTGTATTCAAACATTTTTTTTAATGACGTTAGGGTAAATATGTCATTTTCAACTGCATGATTCATAAGAGTTGAAATTTCAAGGGTCAAGTGGTTTTTAAAGGCTTTAATAAGGAGTAAACATGTTTCTGTATCAATACTATTCAGAATGGCGTCAATTCAAGAAACAAATTATATGGAAACACTTACAAATTAACTTATAAGCAGTGTGATCAAATTAATCGTTAAATCTAAGCATTTTTTACTTTTGTTCAGATTCTTTCTTTTATTAGGACACTTATTTATTTGTCTACGCTATTATTGTGGAGTGTCTTTGACCGTATATAAAATGTTATTATAATGTCACAGTATGATTTTTCTACATGGTACAAGTTATGTTTTTAGGAAATACATATTTTGTGTTTCACAGTATAGTACAATACAACATGATGCTTTGCAAGCTGGTTCAAGACAGTCCCAATATATTTACCTTTAGATCTGTCTTATCTGTACTTTTGTTGTTTGGTATCAGTTCCATCCTGACAATCAGGACATTTATTAACGTATATAATTACTTTTATGTCATGGGCTTCGCATTAACAGAGATATCCTCTGTGATATTCATTCTTGGGACAGAGACGTCTCTATTAATCAGCAATATTTAAAATATCCATTTAATATGTTAGTTTTATTAGTAGTGTAAGAATCTTCGGTCATTGAATATATTGGAATCAATGCAATCTATTTGTTAGATTTTTATGAGTCTATAGTTCTTATTGTTAATAATGATTGTTTTCTAAAAATAAAATGTTGCCACTATGGAACCGCGGTGCTAAATAATTAATGTTGATTCAATATGTAATCCATTGCTTTTATCGATTGGGAGGGTGAGTCTTCCGTACCTAGTAACGGTCCTATTTTGCGCCAGCTGTAGGGTGTATGTGTATGGGTGACGTATACACTACGTGTATGGGTGACTTGTTTGACCTTGGGCCACCATTTGATGGTTCCGTATACAAGCATCGGTCTGACTACCCTCGTATAAAGCCGGTGTACCAACTGAGGATTCAAGCCCCACGTGCATCCAAAGTTGCGCCTTAGCCTCATTAGTGTGGTCTGAGAGCTACCTATGGCGTGGATGAGGTGTGATGTACAGGTAAGTTTGTCATCCAGCCATACACCCAGATACTTAACCTCTTTAGACACCTGAACGCAGTTGCTAAAGATGCTTGGTACTCCGCGTTTCTTTTGTTTGTGAATGGTACCATTACGGTCTTTTCGGGGTGAACAAAAAATCCCTCCGCTATGCACCAAGTTTCCACTATGGACGGAGTGTCCCCTTTCTAAAGGTCGAAGCATGTCTCCATATATTAGGATCATTTTGTCATCAGCGTAACCCCGACCGTACACTCTATGCTTGTTGAGTGGCGTGAGATCATCCACGACCACAATCCATTGAATTGGTCAATTACTATAGTTATATATTTAAATAATTTTAAAGTAACTCTTTTACAAGTTTGGCTATTTCATTCTGTGACAAGTACATCATGTGGAAGATCTACTTGTGGATAGTAATAAATATGCATTTGATTATTTTGGTTCATGCAACGATGTTATCATGGTTTTTGGTCAACTAACTAAGGCAATAACAGTTCAGTTGATGCCGTTTTCTCGATGGTAAAACAGATTCCCACGAGGTATGGTGGTTTACCCTCCCAGATCACGTCTCTTTGGGCTTCACTCATTAGACTTGGAACACCTTTGTTTTGTCCCACAGACCTAGTCGTCTGCGATACCATCAACGTCTGCTTGTCAATCGACTAGCGTGCGGGATATATTTTTGTTTTTGTCTGGTTTCTTTGGTTTTCACACTTCTTCCCTCATAATTGCTCTGTAAATTTAGTTTTTATGAACTTGTAGCCTCCCGTATACGCCTTGTTTCAAACTTATAAAGTTCCGCCAGTTCTCTTTTATTTTTTCATTTGTTTTCATGTGATTCAGTGACAGTTCATACGATGTTGTAAAATCAATATTATGGAACTATCACGATGTTTTATGTATTCAACTATCTAATATGAATTCAGCCAGTTTGCTCGAGTTTGTAACATATTCATCCATTAAACAGTACAATTGGTTTATGAGCCGTTCATCACGCGATTATTGTATATTTAACCAGTTCACATGAATTTGTTTTCTTTTATTATGTGATTAACAAATTCTCATAAGTGTTTATGTGTTCAGCCAGTTAACACTAAGGTGACTTAACCAGTTCTCAAGAGTATTTATATATCCAGCCGACTAATATCATGATGTTTCAGCCAGTTCCCATGAGTGTACAAAGTTAACATCTGCATAATGAAGATTGACCTGTTACAGAAAATCACAAACTAAGGAGTATAAGTGGTGGACTCGTGTCATTGGAAATACTGGCTTTGAGCAGGTTTCTCTCCATTGTTTATTTTAAAGCTGTAGAATTCCAAGGTTATTGTCCCGACGAATCCTTCATAATGTCTGGAGTATTCTGGAGACTTATGGTGGTTGATTTCTTTATTGTATTACATAAAGACATCTCTCTCTCTCCCTCCCTCCCCCTCCCTCCCTCCCTCGCTCGCTTGCTCGCTCGCTAGTATTATTATTATTATTATTATTGATGGACCTAATAAGTTCCTTATTAACGATCCGCCAATACCTGTATATGGGATGAACCTCCCTCGTAGGATGTGGACACTCTTCAATCGGTCCCGAACTGGCGTTGGCAGATGCAACTACTGGAAGTATAAATGGGGATTGACACTAAATCTAAATCAGTCGTGTGATTGCGGGGAGTCTATACAAACAATGAATCACATAGTTACAGAGTGCCCCCTGCGCTCTTTTACGGAGGGATTGGTGAGCATACATAGAATCAGTGAGGCAGGTCTTAGATTGCTCGTTGGATTGGACTTGGCTTTGTGACAGGACTACATTTTATGACCAATGAGTATACAATCATGACTTTTAGATATTTATCCAAATATACATAGAAGTTTTATAATTAACAAATGGTAGCTGACAACAAACCATACGATATATATATATAGTTTTCCATCAATTAGCATAGAGCAAGATAGCTGTTTACATGCGCACTACTCTCCCTCGGACGAGGCCAGTCCTAAATTTTAATTTTTTAGCCGTTTCCATTCGCCACACTTGCCTGTTGTGTGATGTGGTCTGTTACCACTATATAATTTTTTATCAGCATTATTTATTATCTTTGACTAATAGACGTTTAGCAAGAATTCTTCAGCTTGAAATAGTTTCCACCATCCTGTAATAGTACCGATTGTGGTAATTAAGATAGGCTCCGTTTACGTGCAGCAACATTCCAAGTAATCTATCGACAGGTTTCTTTCTTTAACGAACCCAACTACATACATGTTAAGTTAGTTTTAACATTATCTCCAGTTTATCTTGTTTTCTTTAATAGCGTTCCGTGATCGGATTTTCTCGCATCATCAGTACCATGTCACTCAATGAATTCCAACAAAACTGACTAGCTTATGTATCCATGGTGTTTTTCCTTAACTACCAAGCACTTTACAAGTAAAGGAAGCTATCTGATCCAAATTTGTGGCGTGAAATATAATACGGATACATATATTCGGATATGCATAGAACCATTTAATATTACAAACAAGGGTCATGTTTAGGCTTATTGAAAGTAGCTTTATTTAATTGCAACGGTGGATTTGATCAGAAGTAGGGCCCGTTATTAGCTATGTCGTTTCTCTAAATATTACCATAAAGAGTAGGTAGGGTTATTCATCTCCTGTTTGCTCGATTTAACAATTCTGTTCATACTGCGGACATTTAAACTGTCGGATGGGAGTTTGTCATCGTGTATGAACCAACTTATGGGTAGCAGAGCACGTGCAGGTTAAGTGTAGGGCATGTAGAAGGACTATCGCGCCAGTTAGTTGTGACCCTGAGCAGGTATATATGTCCTTTCCTCATTAAATACAGGCTGAGTGTCAAAGATTGATGCGTATACTCTGAACTATACCTTAGCCGAGTGTTTATAAAAGATAAGTGGCCCAACAATGTCTTAGTGCGTGGTATATAGCAGGTACTTTCTTTGACATGGCATAGTTTAATATAGCCTTGATAGTACAAGTTTGATGCCTACTCTGTAATGTGTTATTGTCGTGTGTTTAGGGAAGGTGGGTGGGTTAATATTGAGATTAATTAGGTCGTAAACACACATCCTGAATCCTTTAAAACACAGGAATGGCATAAAATCACCGGTAACTTCTGTTGGACTGGCCCTCGAGGTAGGCTATATTCGTACTGAACTTGTTGTTAGATCGGCTATTGTAAATAAACGAATAGCCATTTATCTCGGCACTACGGTACATGTTGATGGTGATAATTGCGTGGTTGCCATGTCGATCTTATATATATATATATATATAAAACACATCTACAGGGCAACTAGTTAGGGTGGACGTCAGCACGTAAAGACGGTAAGTAATTTCCACTCTTTAAAACTCTCCAAAGCACTAATTACCGTACTTTGTTTCCGTGGGTCGCTTTTTTGCTGGAGTTTGTTTTTACTTAACGACTTAGTTGGCTCCCACTTTGACGAGTGTTTACCGTATATATATCTAGTGAAACTGTTCGTTAGAATTATCTCAGTTACGACTACCATAGTCGGAATACCAAGTGTGTTATTTCATACATATTAGCATTATTAAGTATACACTACAGTTATAAACTGTTAAACAGTACCTTGATGATCGGTGTCTCAAGAATTAATGAATAAGAAATATAATTTAGATAATCGTCTCTCCGTTTATCAACCCTTATTGGCTGTTTAGGACGGAGGGATAGTCTAATAATTATAGATATTACCATTGATTTTATTTAAACAGAGGTAGATTTCTCAACCAATTCTTAGTTTTGCATCTTTAATTATCAGCTGTCTTGAGGTCCAGCAGTGGAGCGCTAGTAAATGTAAATAAATGCCATGTAAATATATTACTATAGATTAAACCAGCTATAGTAGCAGACCTCGAGATCATGGATGTTACATAAAATAAAACAAATAAAATAAAACAAAAAACAATCTTAATAGTTATACACGTCGATAAATCGTTCATTGACAAAAATCCCTGTTTTGTTTACGTAGGCTATGTAGAGCCACTTTCGTCCGTAATCCAATTAAAAATAATAATAACACATGACTCTCGCAGTTTTCACTTGTTAATTAACATATTAGTTTCCTGTGCCAAATGTCAACGGATACCCGCATGATCTAAAGTGGGCCAGCCATAATTATTTGGCCCTTATCTCTAAATAGGTCCAACTAACTGACGTACTGTTAAACAGACAGGAAGTGGGGGATGTTGGTGTAGGACCCATTCCTTACGGTGTTATGCGTTACATTAGATTATATTTAGTTTTGGGCGTAATATTATTCGACTAATTAAATACTTTTCTGCCGTAAGTTAAATTTCGCATGTGCTCTTCACTTCCTTGATGTGCCCTTTTTACGAGCCAAAGTAAGCAGAGTCAGATATACAGATATTGAAAAATAACGTTTGAATAAATACCGATTTATGTTAGAATTTACGAAATGAGATGCCATAATTTCATTCTTAGACTAATAACTAACGCAGAGATTACCTAGTACCAGTAGAATGTTCCACGTGCTAGTTATCTTATCAGTTTGGTTCCTGGCCTGTGAAAGCCATACGATATAACACAGGGTGTTACAAAAAGGTTGGGGTGGCTATGCGTTTTAAAATTCTGTGTGTGATTCTAAGCTAAAGAAGATGAAGGGTATTTTTTCAATTTCCGCTTTGTTTAGCAGTTAGACGCCATTTTTCTTTTCTTTCATAAAACAATTTATATCTTTGTTGTTATCTTTACGATTGTTACAAAGCTCGGTACACGGTTCATGTTTGAAGGAAGTATGTAATAAACAACGTTTTTAATTATCTTTATTATTTCAAAATGGCTGCCATTTTATTTTTATTTTAACAAATATCTAAAATAAACCACTAGTTTCATAACAATTGTGTAAGATACAAAAAGTGTTTTGAACAACTTGCCTGTCCAATGATACCTCATTTGTAAAATTCGCTTTAGAAATAACTATTTTGTGAATTAACCTTAACTCACATACTGTTCAAATACTGTCAATTTAGTGGCCATTTAGTTTCTATTTGAATTATGTTAATTCATAAAATTGTTATTTCTAAAGTGATTTTTACAAATGAGGTATCATTGGACAGGGAAAGTTGTTCAAAAACCTTGTTGTGTCTTACAAAAGTGTTATAAAGCCAGTGTTTTTTTGTATACTTATTAAAATTAAAATTAAATTAATAATATCTTGAAAATAATAAAGATAATTGTAAAATTTGAGTTTAATATATACTGCTTTCTAAAATGTATCCGCTTAACGATTTTAGTTTTAATCGCAAATATAACAACAAAGATATAAATTTTTTAATGAAAACCCCCATCCAAAATAGCGTCTAGCTGCTAAGCAAAATAAACAAAATTGAAAAAAATATTGTTCTTAATTTTTAGCCTAAAACCACTCATAGAATCTGAAAATGCACAGCCAGCCCAACCTTTTTGTAACATCCGTATATATATTATCAAAGCTATTTATATAATCAACGCTATTTATGCTGCAATGTTACCTGCAGCGACTTAAATTTAGTTAGTTTAACTAACTAAAAACTGTAGTTCATGTTAATAGTGATACAAATAGATAATTATCAGCAAGCAGTTGGGGTACCGGTTTGTTTTACCGCTAACGCAAGCAGCTCGGGGCCGACGGGCGTTCAAAGCGCAGCGGGCGCCCGACAGTAGCAGCATTGTGGGATAAACCGGTGACTTCACCTACTGTTAACCAAATTGGTCCGGATTACCGGGTGCCGTTAGCTACGAGGGTCATCAATTACAACTTGCTGTATTACGTTCGTAATAAGTAACTGTTAATAGTAATGATAATAATAAAAAAAAATCTTAAAAGGAAATCTCATATCTATTTACAGAGACATTTTTTCGTAAGTAGTAACTGATTTTGATACATGGTAGATAGTTTGGATGATAATGTGATGGTAAATATACCAGTGCTATATAATGTATGTCTCAAAGTGGTAACGGAACATAGAATTTTCGTCAGAAGGTGAAGTAAACACACTGCCAACGTGCTCTGTTTTCATGGCCTAGATAGTTATCTAAATCACCTTTACACTGTATAATGAGACACCTACGGTCAAATCTGTCGTCATCGAGTTTAGTCAGATCGTGATGCTGGTGTTTTAAACAGAGTGTATCGGCTATAGAAGTCTCGGTTGGTAATGTGTTGACTATTGGAGATATCCAATTATGAGCAGTCAAACATCAGCAAATCAATCGTGAGAACTGTCTAAATCACAGGCCTAATAGTAATAACAAACTACATGTACAACGGTCTCGTGGTTACTGGCTTAATGTACAATAATCGTGTAATAACCGGCTCAATGAATTGTACAGATGTAATGGATGAATGTAACTTTCAAACAGCAATAGAAGTCCTAATACTTCAAAATTATCTCATTACATTTTCTCTTCAAATGACGGGTGTGGTGTTAGGATGATTTGTGACTGAATCCAACTTGGCCCAAAATCCTCTAGTCCTTAAATCACTAGGATGAGGCCCTGGTAGGCTGACCGTTCCATGCCAAGATCATCACAGCCTATCTTATCAAAATGTTGGCCCAGGGTGCGACGGATCTTGCTTCCAATACGATCAAACCTATGCTGTACTGGACAGTATTTAATATATTTGTAATTAATGTGATAATATAAGGTTCTCGCTGAAAAGTAATTTTAATAACAAATGAAGAAAAATAGTGACATTTGTTTCTTACTTAATTTTTAGAACTATTTTTAGATTCATCTGATCCTTCATAGAAAGGAAAAAAAAAAAAAAAAAAGAAAGGAAATCTCCCCAACACACACTATCCTGCTTGACATATCAGTAGTATAATTAGTACTGGTTAGTTCTCTAAGGCGTCCATGTTAACCAAGCTCGGAAGTACTTTGTGTTCGTACTTTGTTGTTAAAATAGTGAGTTTGTTCTCTTAGTTTTAAATTTTGTTTCCATATTTAGCGGTTTCATTATATCGGAAAATAGCATAAATTTCATTCGATAGCTAGTAGATGAGGCATACTAATTTTACTGAAATACATACTTTATGTTTCGTCCTGTCATTATCCTCTTGGAAATGCGTTAAATTATAAAATCATAACATTGGTTGGTAAAACACCCAAAAATTTTTCTTTAAACCTCATTGAAATCAGTTGAACAATAAGTAACAACTGTGGGCGTACTGAACAGCTTGTCATGCTATATTTCAAATGATAACTTGAATTCTATTGTAAAAAAATAAGTGTCAATCCAGGCTCTTCAATAAATAGGTGGAATAGAGTTGGTAAGATTGGTAGAAGTAAGAAAAAGAATTTTCTTTAAACAACAAGTTACTGTATATTTTTAATGTGACCCTCTAGTCCTTCATTAAGCATATTCGGATAAGAGGAAGAATAATTATTGTTCGTATATTATTTTTTTCAATCGTCAATTTTGTAACGTAAATCTGCGAAAGTACTTGTGCAGACAGTTAATTAGGTGTGAAGCATTGCTACGTTCTGGAATTGTTGTAATGAATTGCTGGAGTTGTTGACACGATGTCATTACGGAACTCGTGTTCCAACGCGAGGCATCCATTACTCCAGCTAACAAACGTAGCTTCCCTCCCCTCCTTACAAGATTTCTATCTTTGAACCGAGAATGTAGGTTGTCGCGTTGTCCATTAAATTCAAGACATGAGTCTTCCAGTTTTTTACAAACAATATTTATTCATTATATTCAAAGTGAGCTATCACGTAGATTCTCACTCGCCTCCACCTCCGGAGTACCTGTAGCGAGCGGTTCTCATTTCTTGCCACTACCATTCAGATTAAAAAAGTAAAATATTTTCATTAATTCATACATTCATAAACACAATCACCATCATCTACTGAGGTTTCCATTTCCATGGCACGTTTAGTAGATCCCCTTCTACGCTTCTCTTTTATCTACATTTTTCATTAGTCCCTGTATTTTTCTGAGTGTTCCCCAGAGATTATTTTTCATTGAAACATTCAAAAGAAGCAGAAACAGAAACACAATGTAAATTCACTATCCAACATGGTTTCATTGGAGGAGGTATAAATGTATGGGAATATACAATAGTATACGTCAATCAATTATAATATAGACTAGGTGATGTAACAACTACAGAGGTTAGATATAACATTTACATATATACGTCATTATACAACAGTGACCCTAGTTTAAAATAAATATGCTAATGACCACTTAGTTAGTTACAACGTGAAGCATGTTGCTCTTGACTATCATAAACGGACAAAAGCCAGTTATTACGTGCATGGTCAGACTTACAGTGCTATGGTCCTCGGCGATTTCAGTATAGGCACTTAATACAGATTGTGGTACATACCTCCAACGGCAGGTCATGTGCACCATACGCACATTGTCTGTCAGTGGTAAGTGAACATATCTTAGATAAATAAATGATATCTATAGATAGAAAAATGGTCAAAAAATATGTGTTAGTGCAGTCTCGTAGCTCGTAATGATATAATCGCTTAGCGCTGATGACTACAATAACAACCGTAATTGCGTTTGTAGTCTGGTATCCACCTAGGATTTTTCTCTTGGTTAGGTGTACTCTGGTACAGTTATCGTGAATTAACTGTTCAGTTTCGAGGTTTCGTGAAACATTAGCTTGAGAGAGGACCGTCTATACTTACCTAATCCGCCTTTAATAAAAGCTCAGACTTTCTTAATTAACATAGTACGTGTTGGTAGAAATACAATACAAATGAAAGTCACACAACACAAATGTATTACAATATGAGTCAAAACGTAAAGCTGTAGATCCCTTAGTTGTCCTGGCCATTTGGCTATTAATAAATAGTCCTTTTTGAACTAAGTTGAACTCAGATAGTAACAAGAATATCACACTCATTCACTCCTCATATTCGCCCATATCTTGATCGGCGTCTTAGAAATGAATAGTGAATATATTAGTACGAAGCGAACCTGTTAGCTTCGAGTCTTATTAGTATGAGAATTGTAGTATGGTGCCGCCTCACAGTGTCAGGTGAGAACTGTATAGGACGGTACCGCCCCACACAGTTGTCAGCGTGAGAACTGTAATACGGTGCCGCCTCTCACAGTGTCAGGTGAGAACTGTATAGGACGGTACCGCCTCACACAGTCGTCAGGTGAGAACTGTAGTACGGTGCCGCCTCTCACAGTGTCAGGTGAGAACTGTATAGGACGGTACCGCCCCACACAGTCGTCAGCGTGAGAACTGTAGTACGGTACCGCCTCAAACAGTCGTCAGATGAGAACTGTTGTACTTTACCGCCTTACACTGTCGTTAGGTTAGAACTGTTGTATGTTACCGCCTTACACTGTCGTCAGTTGAGAACTGTTGTATGTTACCGCCTTACACTATCGTCAGTTGAGAACTGTAGTACGGTACCGCCTCAAACAATCGTCAGATGAGAACTGTTGTACGTTACCGCCTTACACTGTCGTTAGATTAGAACTGTTGTATGTTACCGCCTTACACTATCGTCAGTTGAGAACTGTTGTACGTTACCGCCTCAAACAGTCGTCAGATGAGAACTGTTGTACGTTACCGCCTTACACTGTCGTTAGGTTAGAACTGTTGTATGTTACCGCCTTACACTGTCGTCAGTTGAGAACTGTTGTATGTTACCGCCTTACACTATCGTCAGTTGAGAACTGTAGTACGGTACCGCCTCAAACAGTCGTCAGATGAGAACTGTTGAACGTTACCGCCTTACACTGTCGTTAGGTGAGAACTGTTGTACGTTACCGCCTTACACTGTCGTTAGGTGAGAACTGTTGTACTTTACCGCCTTACACTGTCGTTAGGTGAGAACTGTTGTATGTTACCGCCTTACACTATCGTCAGTTGAGAACTGTAGTACGGTACCGCCTCAAACAGTCGTCAGATGAGAACTGTTGTACGTTACCGCCTTACACTGTCGTTAGGTGAGAACTGTTGTACGTTACCGCCTTACACTGTTGTTAGGTGAGAACTGTTGTACGTTACCGCCTTACACTGTCGTTAGGTGAGAACTGTTGTACGTTACCGCCTTACACTGTCGTTAGGTGAGAACTGTTGTATGTTACCACCTTACACTGTCGTCAGTTGAGAACTGTTGTATGTTACCGCCTTACACTGTCGTTAGGTGAGAACTGTTGTACGTTACCGCCTTACACTGTCGTTAGGTGAGAACTGTTGTATGTTACCGCCTTACACTGTCGTCAGTTGAGAACTGTAGTACGGTACCGCCTCAAACAGTCGTCAGATGAGAACTGTTGTACGTTACCGCCTTACACTTTCGTTAGGTTAGAACTGTTGTATGTTACCGCCTTACACTGTCGTCAGTTGAGAACTGTTGTATGTTACCGCCTTACACTATCGTCAGTTGAGAACTGTAGTACGGTACCGCCTCAAACAATCGTCAGATGAGAACTGTTGTACGTTACCGCCTTACACTGTCGTTAGATTAGAACTGTTGTATGTTACCGCCTTACACTATCGTCAGTTGAGAACTGTTGTACGTTACCGCCTCAAACAGTCGTCAGATGAGAACTGTTGTACGTTACCGCCTTACACTGTCGTTAGGTTAGAACTGTTGTATGTTACCGCCTTACACTGTCGTCAGTTGAGAACTGTTGTATGGTACCGCCTTACACTATCGTCAGTTGAGAACTGTAGAACGGTACCGCCTCAAACAGTCGTCAGATGAGAACTGTTGAACGTTACCGCCTTACACTGTCGTTAGGTGAGAACTGTTGTACGTTACCGCCTTACACTGTCGTTAGGTGAGAACTGTTGTACTTTACCGCCTTACACTGTCGTTAGGTGAGAACTGTTGTATGTTACCGCCTTACACTATCGTCAGTTGAGAACTGTAGTACGGTACCGCCTCAAACAGTCGTCAGATGAGAACTGTTGTACGTTACCGCCTTACACTGTCGTTAGGTGAGAACTGTTGTACGTTACCGCCTTACACTGTTGTTAGGTGAGAACTGTTGTACGTTACCGCCTTACACTGTCGTTAGGTGAGAACTGTTGTACGTTACCGCCTTACACTGTCGTTAGGTTAGAACTGTTGTATGTTACCGCCTTACACTGTCGTCAGTTGAGAACTGTTGTATGTTACCGCCTTACACTGTCGTTAGGTGAGAACTGTTGTACGTTACCGCCTTACACTGTCGTTAGGTGAGAACTGTTGTATGTTACCGCCTTACACTGTCGTCAGTTGAGAACTGTTGTATGTTACCGCCTTACATTATCCTCAGTTGAGAACTGTTGTACGTTACCGCCTTACACTGTCGTTAGGTGAGAACTGTTGTATGTTACCGCCTTACACTGTCGTTAGGTGAGTTGTTGTACTTTACCGCCTTACACTGTCGTTAGGTGAGAACTGTTGTACGTTACCGCCTTACACTGTCGTTAGGTGAGAACTGTTGTACGTTACCGCCTTACACTGTCGTTAGGTGAGAACTGTTGTATGTTACCGCCTTACACTGACGTCAGTTCTAGGATTGAGAAATGTGTTTGTGTTGCACTAAACGTTGCTGGGACCAGGTAAACGTAGTTCATCATATACCTGTATATATCATATCATATATACAGGTCAGTTGGGGTTAAGTTTTGAAAATGAAGGATTGCAGGACGAAATGCGGATCCAAGTCTGTATTTTATTAACATTTTCATGTAGATGAAAGATTTCACGTGTCCTTGACGTGTAGCCTGAAAATGTGTCAAATTACTTACAGTACCTAATAGGGGTATTTAACAAAATGTAACCAACGTATGCATATATAATTTATACTTTAACATCATTGTGTATCGCCTTACATTGTTTCCTACAAAATGAAATGAAAAAAGTTTTAATTTTTGAGGCAAAGTAAGGACCATTAGGTCCTCTCTTACACTTAACCTCAATTAGTTGTTGTGTTCAGGCTGACTACTGAACACCTATGTATATACCCTATCCCGATATCAACAAAAGAAAGGAATAAAACAATAGTCGTTTCAACACTTGTATTTTAATATTTCATTTAACGTAGTATTATCTTTGGTTTAAACATTTTATGTTTCAATATTGTACGAAACTAAATAAATAGAAAAACCGTGATTATTTCATCAGTGTGCTGAAGATAACTTGAGTGCCATAGTTTTTTAACTAGTTTGTTACCTATCATTGAGTCATTGTGGTGGTGTAAACATTTATGAATATGCTTTGTCGAAATGACTTCACTTCAACATAGGCAGGGTCAGATGAAAGTCAAAAAAGTTTTCTTGCATACAAGGCGAAGGGTTCGATATCTTTTATCGATCAGAAATGTTATAGCCAATGATTGGCGATTATACGAGTATATTGGGACGTGCTTGTATATCATAGGCAGAGTTAGATGGATAGCAAAAATATATTTACTATATAATACAAAATAAACGATTGGTAGGCTTATCGATCAGGAACATGCTTACGGATAAGTTGAATATACTATATAGAAAATTATGTATTGGATGACTTATCGATTAAAAGTGCTTATGGGTTTTTGGGAGACGAATGAGGAAAATAGATTTATCGTATTTAACGTGAAGGATTAATCGATGGCTGATAGGGAAATGAGATAGGCCATTGTGTCACCGGTCAACTAATTAAATATCATCATTCCTGGATAATGCACTTTATTTGCGTTTTTATTTCATGAGTATTTTGTGTGTTAATTGAGTTGTTAATTTGATAATTAATTTATAAAATAATTTGCCATGTAAGCTTTTTTACACTCTTTTTCTCTGAGATGTGATTGAATTAAACACTTAATGACTGTGTTTCCTCAAACCTCGAGTTTCACTTTACTTTTTGTTCACTTAACGTAATCCTGTCGTATCCCGACTAATTGAACTAGTTTTTCAGTGTGAGGTGTATACAAAGTTCAGTTGGATGTAATTTGGCACATATTACCTAGTGACAATGCCACAGAAGATCATAACACCTATTGTACTCCACATAAATTACTAAAAATTAGGTCAATTAATTTGTGAAATTTGATTTGCAACAAGTACAATATATCCAGCGCTCCGTATTTACTGCTCATATTTTGTATGGGGTATTCGCGTAGCAAATTTATGCAAGAATTGGCAAATCTCGCTAAAATGCTGGAGTGGAGATTACTTTTCCACCAGGAAAAGAAAAACTAGGTCAAACTATTTGATTGAACGCGTTTATTTTTACGACTCATCGCATGTAATTCAGATGTACTTTATCATAGATCACACTGTTCGCAACTGTCGAACATTAACGACTTCATTTTGTCGCAAGAAAACTGTACGCAGTCCCGTCCACACTGCAGAAGAGGGGACTAAGATGATGATAACTGTGAACTAGGCGTTACAGCGTGGGAGAAGTCCCTCGATCACCCTACCATCTGGTTACGTAATGACGACATCTCAGTGTTGTATATTGTGAAGTGACGTAACAAAAGAACAACGCCTTCAACTATATATGGCGTTTATACGGCTGCCTTCCCGTCGACACGCTCGCGAAAATAACGCCAAACCGGTCGTTCCACTTTCAAGCCGCTCCGTGGTTTTTGTCTTCTTTCTGCGCTCTTCTTGACCTCCAGGTGCCACACTGCACTCACTTTCTGTCCACAGACTGGACTTGCATTGTCTGCGAACACTCGGTATTTGACGCAGTTAAATTGGCATCAAGGAATGTTTATCGTTTAAATAAAATTGGTAAGTAGACTCGTTTGGGGATGTTTGAAACGTTAACCATTGTGTAATTTATTTTTATTAAAAATTTGTTGTGGATGTATTATTATTAAGAAAGAACGTGTGCGCACTAAAATAACAGTTAACAGGCAACAGTAATAGATTCAAGTTGTTTTGTCGTACCAGTATTGAGTGATATAAGAGCATGCTTATCTATTGTCAGTGCCGTGACCCACGCACCTTGCACCACTACAGCATCATGTGCGGTGGACTTTGAATACAATGCGGCGTTACCTATTCAAGCCTCTTTGCTTGGGAGTTAACAAATTAACTCTGAATATAGGTATTTCTATCTTCTTACGAAGTACCTACGTGCCGAACGCCTTGATGATTGGTCTACAAGTTTCTCCGTAATCGTGTTATAAACAGACACAAATAAATTGTAAGTAATGTATGTTGTTTTTCTGGTGTTTTCTGTTTGTGTTTTAGCGTTGACATTATAATATTCTCTTTTTTGAAAATTATCTTTTTTAAGTCAGATATTACATGATTTTTTTAGAAATCATTTAAGCTAAATACGAACTCTGAACGCCTTAATATTATATACTGTACTTAAATGAAGAGTAACCTTTCCGATCAATTAAGTATTTGTTTAATTGTTACTTTTGTTTACAAGAGAGCCAACCAGTGGCGGTTAACTTTAGTTTATACCTTGCGGCGTGAGTCAGGTTCCATTGACCCTTGGACCGCTGGCCTGGCCACTGCCACTGGGCATCCTGTACGTGACTTCGGGTGCTACACGTGTTGGTATGCCAAACACAACTTCACCTTCCGCGTCTTTTGTGTATCGTAATTAAATTGTTACTGCACGTCCATATTTAAAATCTACTTTAGTTTTTAAATTTGATTGGATTTATTATTTCTACGTTGTTGTTTTCCCATAACTATGTATATGAATGATACTCGCTATTTGTTACTATTTTTATTATAGAACAATGATTACTAATAACAACTGGCAATAACATCCAATTATTAAACAACAGAAGTCGATCACTCGTTAACGATACACTAATAAGTAATAGGATCGAACATTCTGTGACGAATCTTATAAAAAGACGCTAATTACATGAATTTACAACTCTCTCCGGAACTCCGTCTATAAAACAAGCAATCAGCTGTTTCACGTGATTCACGTTGCTACACTTTCTCAACAAATTTGTGGGGGAAGTGAGCTGAGCGTGAAAACACGGTCGTTGGCCCACCAAGGCGCATTATGTGGTGTTGCGCATGCGCTATTATGTGTCAGTCGTGACTCTGCACTGCGCTGGCACAGTACTTACCACTGTCTATGTCAGTAGTATGATGTAAAATTATGCTAATTTATATAAAATGTACGAATCACATACGTAGACGTATATTGTAGCATTCCATAACTAGGGTTTTTATTGTAGTCGACTCTTCACTCTCTTGTTAATTTCAGTGATTTGACTCCGGATCGGGGAGTCTTAACAGCCTCCACGAGACAATAAAGACAGCTCCAACCTCTAAGATTTTAAAAGCACGCTTAAAAAAATGTTTGTTGGCTGAGGCCTTTTTACTCGGTAAGGGAGTTTTTAGCACGTAATTAGAAGACGGACTTTATATTTATAACTGTTTATTTCTTAATTCGAATTCGTTGCGTTATTACGTGTTATTTGAAACAGAGTAAATGTACGCTGCTCGGGGTGAAAGTACAGTCTACCCTGATGACTATGGCTGTGGCCGTAGTCTAAACTAACTCAACAAACAAAAGTGTAGGAAACATTTCCATCCCGAAGACTGTACTTCCACCCCGAGCGGCGCGATGAGTTCACGCTTCGGCGCACATTTACTCTGTTTCAAATAACACGTAATAACGCAACGAATTCGAATTAAGAAATAAACAGTTATAAATAATTTTATATGTAAAGAATTTATTCTTTAAAACAAGCTGAAAGCCAGTTATATCGAGCAAAGGAGTGCTGAGATAATTTTCGTTAGCAAAATCTACAGCAGATTCTATGAAAAATGAAATAAAAATTTAAAACTTGAGATTTACATTATTTATGAATTCTATAATATGGTATAAAAATTTCACAAAGATTGGTCCAGTGGTTTTAAAACAGTAATTGTTTAAAGTCGAACTTCAATACAAAGGAGTGATAAAACGGGACTTTTTTCTACATACCTTCATCTACGTTTTACATAAGTTATGCTAAAATTTATTTGAATATATGTATGAACGCAGAATTAAACACGCTAAATAATGGTGCAATTGTTTTATTCTAGCACGAAGGGTTCGCTTGTATTTAAAGCTTAAACTCAGGGGACCATAATTTCTGCGCCGACAGTAGTATAAGGCCATGAAGACACGTAAATACGTCTACTGCTGTCACCGTCAGGCCAAGTTTAATTTAAATAGAGTGTGAAGGTCGTCAGCCGGGAATTAGGCAGGTGTATGAAAAATGTTACCATCACTAGTATAAGGCCCTGAAGACACGTAAATACGTCTACTGCTGTCACCGTCAGTCCAAGTTTAATGTAAATAGAGCGTGAAGGTCGTCAGCCGGGGATTAGGCAGGTGTGTGAAAAATGTTACCATCACTAGTATAAGGCCCTGAAGACACGTAAGTACGTCTACTGCTGTCACCGTCAGTCCAAGTTCAGTGTAAATAGAGAGTTGAAGGTTGTCAGCCGGGATTAGGCAGGTGTGTGAAAAATGTCACCATCACTAGTATAAGGCCCTGAAGACACGTAAGTACGTCTACTGCTGTCATCGTCAGTCCAAGTTTAATGTAAATAGAGTGTGAAGGTCGTCAGCCGGGGATTAGGCAGGTGTGTGAAAAATGTTACCATCACTAGTATAAGGCCCTGAAGACACGTAAGTACGTCTACTGCTGTCACCGTCAGTCCAAGTTTAATGTAAATAGAGTGTGAAGGTCGTCAGCCGGGGATTAGGCAGGTGTGTGAAAAATGTTACCATCACTAGTATAAGGCCCTGAAGACACGTAAGTACGTCTACTGCTGTCACCGTCAGTCCAAGTTTAATGTAAATAGAGTGTGAAGTTCGTCAGCCGGGGATTAGGCAGGTGTGTGAAAAATGTTACCATCACTAATATAAGGCCCTGAAGACACGTAAGTACGTCTACTGCTGTCACCGTCAGTCCAAGTTCAGTGTAAATAGAGAGTTGAAGGTTGTCAGCCGGGATTAGGCAGGTGTGTGAAAAATGTCACCATCACTAGTATAAGGCCCTGAAGACACGTAAGTACGTCTACTGCTGTCATCGTCAGTCCAAGTTTAATGTAAATAGAGCGTGAAGGTCGTCAGCCGGGGATTAGGCAGGTGTGTGAAAAATGTTACCATCACTAGTATAAGGCCCTGAAGACACGTAAGTACGTCTACTGCTGTCACCGTCAGTCCAAGTTCAGTGTAAATAGAGAGTTGAAGGTTGTCAGCCGGGATTAGGCAGGTGTGTGAAAAATGTCACCATCACTAGTATAAGGCCCTGAAGACACGTTAGTACGTCTACTGCTGTCATCGTCAGTCCAAGTTTAGTGTAAATAGAGTGTGAAGGTCATCTGCCGGGGATTAGGTAGGTATGTGAAGAATGTCACCATCACTAAAGGTCCTGAAGGCACGTAAGTACGTCTACTGCTGTCACTGTCAGTCCAAGTTAATAGTGTTGAAGGTCGTCAGCCGGGGAGTAGGGAGGTGCGTGAAGTATGCCACCATTCCTGGTGAAAGGTCCTGTCAAGGATGGTATAAACACGATTCTATCTCGTCAATCGAATCTCCCTTTGTTAACCGGTAAAGATCGATTCTTTGGCAATAGGTGTTAGACCGTTTCAATCCGATAGGAAACTGACACATTATTTTTGCTAAATATAGAATTTAAAGTTAATCAATTAATCAATTTTTATTGCAGTATTAACAATTATTACATCGTATTGCAAAAGTCAATATTTGTTTTAATAATATATAATAAATAAGATTTTAATAAAATTCAAAATTATTATAATGGCCTATTCTATTCTACCATTATATCAACCGTACGTACATAAATTACAGGCATTCTACATTCATACTTTACACCAGTGTCATTGGGGCCAAATTTTGAATTTTTATTCCCAGCGGCTTTCCATGAACTCGCCAACCGAGTAAAAGACTCTTGACATCAAGAGGTGTTTTAAGCGATATTTAAAAGTATTGAAACTCTGGCTTGTTTTGATATCTTCAGGGAGCTGATTAAGCAATCCAACCCCAACCTGCGCAGGAAGGCGGTCAGACGCCATTGTTTTACACCGGACTCTACGGAAATTGTCCCTGCCACGAGTTTCATACTGATGGACGTTCCTGCCCTAGACCAATTCAGTTTTAAACTGTCAGTACAGGAGCGCCTCCAGCATGTACAGGCAGGGCAAAGTTAGCATTCCCAACTCCCTGAAGGCGTCTCTACACGACTCTCTGTTTTGTAATTTTGAAATGATTCTAATAGTTCTTTTTTGGAGCCGAAAAACCCTTTCGAATTTGGTTGCAGCGCAGCTACTCCAGAGTCTTATCCCGTACGATAGGTGGGGATATATGAGGCCATAGTAGGCCATTTTTAAAACATCAAGGGAGCAAAATATTGTGAGGTTACGTAAGACGTAAATGCCTGAGGTAACCTTTGTACAGACATTATCAATGTGGTCATCCCAGATCAGCCCTCGATCAAGGTACATTCCCAAGAACTTATTAGAATCTGCATTCTCTATAAGAGCATCATCTATTACTACGTTTGGAAGAACTTCGTCCTCCCTCTGAGTGAGACAATATTTGATGAAATTTGATTTTGCGCTGTTTGTATCTAGATTGATATTCTTATGTGATGCTGAATGCAAGAACTCAGCATCACATAAGAATCAATCTCTAAGCCGTCAATTGTTTTAGATTTAATGAAGAGAGTCGTATCGTCAGCGTACTGGACAACCTTTCCATTTTGGATTGGAGAGTTCAGCCTGTTGACGTATATAAGAAAGAGGACCGGGCCAAGTATTGATCCCTGAGGGACTCCATATTTAATTCCTACGCTTTCAGGTTTGACATTTTCCACTTGCACGAGTTCTGTTCTCCAAGTAGGATGCAAGCTATTCGAGCGGTAGGCCGTGGATTCCGCTTGCCTCTAACTGACGCAACAGGGTCGCATGATGCACACAGTCAAAGGCCTTAGCACAGAATATAGACAGATATTCTGTCTATATTCTGTGGCCTTAGTAAGATCGAGAAATATGATGAGCACATGTTCTCGCTTCTCAAGACCGTCCACAACCATCTCGACTAGTTTGGTAAAAGCGTCGATGGTCGATTTATTTTTTCTTAAAGCCAAATTGATTCTCGCTCAAGATATCGAATTTTTCCAAAAAACCGCCGAGTCTTTTAAAACATGTTTTTTCGAAGACCTTACTAAGAACGAGTAAAATTGATATAGGAAGATAATTGCTGGTCAGGCAAGGGTCATCCTTTTTAAAAACCGGCGTTATTTTTGCAATTTTGAGAATGTTGGGGAAGCGTCCGGACGCAAAAGAAAAATTTATTAATTTTGTCAGTGGTTTCAAAATCTGCCTGTAGCATTTTTTGAGTAACCATGTAGACATTCCATTGATGTCACACGATTTTTTAGAGTTAAGTGTCTGAATCACACGGGCCACCTCGTCCTCGGTTACAGGGGTGAGTACCATGGATGTCACGGCTGATATCCAGTTGCACCGGCGGTCAAAGGAATTTCCACGGGTCAAAACATTCCTCCGTCCGAAAAGTGTCCAGATGCACCGGTGGTCAAAATCTACCCACCTCACTTATCCCCGCTGCAAATTCCTTCGACCGCCGGAGCCGGTGCAATTGGAAGGCCCCTTCCTTCCCCACCCCACTACATTTCTTCAAACATAGTTTATAAGTGTTTAACAATTTCGCAATGGAATATTCTATCAAACACTTGCCGATGTTTCGTGGCACATACTAATGGTAGACCATAGCAGGTTCTAACTAATAAATATGGTAACTATGTATTTAATGTTTAATTTTGTGTTTATCCGTGGCAACACTAACATCTAACCTAACCTAACCTAACCTAACCTAACCTAACCTAACCTAACCTAACCTAACCGACTCATGACTCATGTCATAACAAAGGGTGTGGAATTTGGCACGGTCAGCTTGGGGTTACTGTACTAGGAATCCGGCCTGGTTGGACTTTCCCGGCTCATGTCATAAACAAGGGCCTCTGGTGCAATTGGAACACCCCCCAAAAGGGGCTCCGGTGCATCTGGACACATCAGTTTGGGGCCGATCCCTGACCCCGGTGCAATTGGAAATCTCCCGATGTCACGGGTCCCATTGAAGTATGGCGGAAGGCCTGGGCGCCTTCTAATTTTTGGTCAGAAAAAGCCACTTGGGAGAAGAACTTGCTGAACTCTCGGGCTATTTCTGACGGATTTTCAATAACTTTGTTTCCCAGACGAATTTTTTCAATTTTTGTTTTTTTGGAGATGGGTTTTTTGCGTTATTAATTATGCCCCAGGCAGTTTTAGAAAACTTTTCTGATTTTTTGAAAGTGTCCTCAATTTTTTAGCTTTGGCAGCCTTAATTTTTTTCGGTAAATTTTCCTATAATTTCGAAAGAACAATTTAAAATTTTCGTTTGTTGTTTTTCCGAAAATTGAATAATAAAATCTTAATTGCTCCTTTGACGAAAGAGTTTCCTGAGTAACCCAGGAATTCCTTTCCAATTTTTGTTTGGTTTTGACATTTTTGAAGGGGCAACTCAAGTTAAGGTGGTTGTCTAGACAGTGATTGAAGGCACCGAACATGGCATCAATGTCATCAACACCGTACAGACAAGACCAGTTTTCCTTCTGAAGATTTCTAACTAGACAGTCAATATTCCCAGGGTGTACGGTCCTACGAATACCTACTGTCGGGGAGTCAACTGTTGTTTTACATCTACGGATAATTACCTGCTGCCCAAAATGGTCGGCGATGGCCGTGTCAATTACAGAAACTTCAGTCGAGTATGTTTGTGTCTACGTTATCAATGGCTGTCTTAGAAGTTGCAGTGACTCTAGTTGGCGTGTTCACTGACCATTAAGCCGAATGAACTTAATACGTCGCGAGTAGTAAGAAATTTGACCCGAAATTGAGGTTTCCTCCAACTTGTCTTCAAACTTACTATTTGGAGATTTCTAAAATGACTTTGTTGTATTTGAATAGTTAATGAAAATGTTTTGTTATTTGAAAGTGTATTTTGTCTTAGGTCGATTATTAAGAAGATTGACGTTGATATTTAAAAAAAAACAGTTTTTCGATTGTTTTTCACTTTTACTATATACGCCTTTACATTTTACTACTCATTTTTACGTAGCATGATGTATGATAGTGTGACTTAATTGAGTTTTTTTTAATCATCTGTTATGCAATTGCTAATAACATGCCATTGTCTTTTTCAGGTAAATAAAGTCCCAGTGGACGTGGAGTGTTCTCTACTTATGTGTAAGTGTGACAACAACTTAGTGTAGATATAGACTTTGGAGTTTCCGTTGAAAGACCAAGTGGAAATAAGTAACGGTGTTCTGTCGGCGCGGCGCTGAGGCCCACAATGGTCTAATTAGGGCCCAGTCACTTCACTTGGCGACACGTCCTTAAAACTGTCACATTACCACAACGGTTGTTTCATTGTCAAACTGTGGTTACCATTCGTTGTTGTGCTTTGAGCAGAGGATTCGTACTTGGAGTGTGTTCTGTGAGCTGTAGCCAAAAGACAGCTGTATACGGTCGTAGCAAAATTTACTTTGTGTTTCCGTTTGTTTAGTCTCGGTTCGGAATAATAATTGTTCGCATTCAAACCTCTGGATTAAATTGTTACAAATAAATGTTAACTTCTAAACAATGTACTATAGAAAGCTAATTTCTTTTAGCTAACACATAAAAATAATGGTAGGCCTGATACATGCATATACTTTATCTAACAAAACGTTACCGACGTGTATCGTTAGAAATTTATAAAATACCTTAGAAAAATATTCAATTACTGTTTATAAACCCCAGATTTCATAGAACTCAACCCTTGCATTCAACATTTTAGTGAAATAAGTCTAAAATAAGTCTTACGTCGTTAAATTATGTCTGTGACAATAAATCACTTAATTCAGCACAATTGAGACCTTCGTTTTCGTGGACGATACGGTTTTACTAGTAGAAGAGGTTAGCTGTACAAACGTTCCTTGGATGTTTCAACGACCTTGGACTGACCTTGGATCACCATGTGTACCACGTTCGCGCTTAAGTTTGCTTCAGACGTTCTTATACGCTGCGCAACCTCGCATAGTTCTGTGTGTCGCTGTCAGCGGCTAGAGCCGTGACGGCTGTAGTATTTTATTTATGAATTCTTATTTAAAATTGATTAGAGTACATTTTCGTGGTACATATTCAGGCAACAAATTCATGGACGTCATGGAAGATGCATCAGTATTATTTGGGCTAACAAATTGTATTGCAAGAAGAGGAGGATGATGTTTTTTTTTTTTTTATTTTTACATGCCCCTAACCCTACATCTGGGAGTATATTTACTAAATTTATCTAAGTTAACCTACTTAACGTAGCAAATCCAAAATTAACTTAACCTAACTCAGCCTAAACTATCAATACTCAGCCTAACCATATACTAACAATACATAACCTTACTAAAACCTGTACATTTCCAGCGCTAACGTACTTAACGTGCGGAGTGCTGTAACCTAGCTAATTGGGGACAAAGTGTTGAGGAGATTGTAGGCGATAGGTTGTATGCTCAGAGCTTTTAATACCGACATAGCCTCCACTCAATGGCTACCATCAATGTGGACACTACTAGAGAAGTCTGGAGTGTCCATGTTGGATGGTAGTCAAGGTTAAGGATGTTGTGTAGTTACTGAGTTTCAGGCTTGTCAATTAGCTAAAAATTAGACCAACATTACATGGTTCGGATTCCATATAAAGCTGTAAGTCTCTAGTTGCCTTAGCTATTGGGCCATTAATAAATAGCTCTTTCTGTGGAACAGTCGATCTTAGTTAGTTAGTAACAATGACTATAGTCGTTAATCTACCCTCATCACACTCATTCGCCCCTCATACTCGTTCATATCTTGACGATCAGTGTCTAACTGATAATGAATAATAAATAATAATAATAATGGTTTAATTGCAAAAATCTTGTCGTATTCGTAATCAGGACAAAAATCCTCATAATTTGAGTACTCCTATCGCTATAATCCATAATTCAATAGGAAAATAAACAACAAAACAGTAAAAACAGAGCTCAAGTCGTCGCGACTGTATACGACTAGACTGCTCGTGGGACCACTCGAGCCGCTTCAGTCGCGCGGCGCTAGCCGCGTCGTAGTAATGAGTTCCATTTATTTACATAGGGAGCAGTATTGCCTCGTACAATCATGATCGTTCCGATTCTACACCCTTCAACTACCTATCCTAGACTGAAGAGGCCCCTGCTACACCTTCCCGATCCAAGATCCAAGGTATGAGTAATAATAATAATAATCCTTTATTGCCATCAAACTTTACAGCATTGACAAAGTCATAATTGCAGCTATATATTGCCAAGTCATTCTTAATATAATTTAACCTAACATAAAATAAATACATAACATATTAAACTATTAATAATAGCATATCCAAAAGCGTTATGACAAGTGGCCGGGACATACATACACACGACACAAGAGGCAGAAACAACTACCGAACTGGGAATCACAGGACGTTAGTCCACGAACGCTTGCCCTCACACGCAGGTGTTCGTATTGTCAACAAGTTGCCGGATTCAATTAAGAATGCTCCAACGCTCAAGGCGTTAAAAACTCGTCTCAAACGCTGTTTAGCGTCTCATGCATTTTATAGTGTGGACGAGTTTATGGCATACAACTGGGAGACCGCATAATCAGAAGGCTGACAACCGGTGTCGGAAGTGGGGATTTGGTATGAGTGAATATGAGAGCAACCGTAAATGATGTATGTTTTGACAGGGGCTTTTATGTGGGATGTATGTTTTAGATTTTTATATAGGGATAACGTTTGCTATACATTTTTGTAATGTCATTGCAAATAAATATTTGATTTTGATTAAATAGGGTTAGCAAAAAATCTTTAAAATATTTGTAAATATGGGAAACTAACTTTTTGCAGTGTGTATCTTTTGTTTCGATTACCCTTAAGGTTACCCAGGTGAAGGGGCCTCAGTACATTTTCACTAAGCACATCTGTTATCTGGGGTAAACATGAGCTAATCATATATAGTACTTAAAATTCAACTAAATCAAAACTAAAAAATTCGTTAATTGAATAAAATGAGGTTCTAAGTAGCCAGCAATAACATTTTTCAAGAAGGTTTTAGGTTGATATTTTTGGACTAAAGTGACAAGTTTATTATATATTTTAATGCTTATTACAGTGTGGCTGGATAAGCTCTTATTCAGTCTGTGGAAACCAATCGCAGCCCTGTTGTTGTTACGAATTTCATATTTACAAGTTTCATTGAAACGTAAAAACTCTGGATGATTTAGAATGTATTGCATTATGTCATACAACTATAAATTAATAACCGTATGAATTCCAGTGCCTATGAAAAGAGGCTTACAGTGTTCTAAACTATTTTATTTTGTAATGATTCGGATTGCCTTTTTTTTTTTTTTTTTTTTTTTGAAGGATGAGTATTTCATTAGCTCTGCTACAATTACTCCAAAGAATAAGTCCGTACCTCATAATCGATTGGAAGTAGGCGTAGTATGCTGATTTGATGTAGCTACTGCTAACACGTAAGGTGAGGTGCCTTATTAAAAACAAGGTGCTTGATAACTTCTTGGATATGTAATCTATGTGAGGCCCCCATGTTAAGTGGTTATCGAAATAATTTCCTAGAAACAGCACTAGTGACAGTTTCAATTCTATTGGATGTACAGATCTCATTATCCATCGCTCTTTAGCTAAATATAATAGAATTAGTTTTCTCTTCATTTAAATGAAACCCGTTTGCCAAGAACCAATCGGAGACTGATTTTAATGTGTTTTTAGTCTGATCAATGAGTTGATCGAGACTACTTCCAATGTTTACAAAAGTAGTATCATCAGCATAAAGCAGTAATTTAGATTTTACTGAATTGGGTAAGTCGTTTATGCATATTAAAAAAAGAAGTGGTCCCAATACTGATCCCTGAGGCACCCCACATTCCACCTTAACCTCTTCAGACCACAGTTCATTCAGAAATACCTTTTGTCGGCGGTTTTCAAGATATGATTTAAAAAACTGAAGCTGATACCAGATATACCATAGTAATTCAGCTTATATAGTAATTTGTCGTGACTTACGCATTCAAAAGCTCGACTCAAATCACATAATGTGGCCTGAGCGAATGCCTTCTTTTCAAAGGCTGACAAAGCTTCCCTAACCAAAATATCAATTGCATCAACTGTGGATCTCTTCTTTCTGAAGCCATATTGGTCAGAGGTAAGAAAATTGTTTATTTCAAAAAAGCTACTTAACTGGTCATAAACTAATGCCTCTAATAATTTCCCAATCACAGGAATTTTTGAGACCGGTCGATAACTTTTTGGTTTAGAGCGAGGGCCTTTTTTGAAAATAGGACATATTCTTGAGATTTTTAATGAGTCAGGGAAAATTCCTTCTCGTAAAAATGCATTAAAAATAATAGATATAGGTTCAACAATGCTACCTATTAAACTTTTTAATAGACTGTTTGACATATGTCGTAGACATCAGAACTATTAGAATTTGAGAGTCGCTTAACCGCATTAAATACGTCTGAATGGCTAATCTCTCTCCACTTGAATGTAACGTTTGAAACTTTCAAATTTTTGAACAGGTCCTGAGAACCAATAGACAACGCATGAACATTTAGCAAATTCCTATTTTCCTTTACCGAATCGATAAAATATCTATTTAATTCATCATTGGGGATTTCAATTTTACTTTCGTGCTTTGCCTCGAAAGAGTTGTTTTTAATTATTTTCCAAGCAGTTCTACTTTTATTATTGCTCTGTTCGATAAGTGTTGAATTATACGCACACTTAGCATCCCTGATTTCCTTTCTATATTAATTCTTAAGATTAGAAAATTCATGTTTAACTGTCTTATCTGTACTAGTTTTATTTATCTTACTTAAAAACAAGAGCCTTTCCTTCATTCTTGCTAACTGTGATGTATACCATTCTTTATTTTTCTTAAAAGAAATATTTTGTTTACTCTTCTTTACTACTTTAACATAATTTATATTATTCAATAAAATTTCAAAGAAACATTCAAACAAAATATTAGCTTTACTATGTTTTAACATGCTAACCCAGTCATAAGATAATAAATTATTCGATAAGTCTCTTCTTGCTGATAAAGGTAATATTAACTTAAAGTTATTATCAATTACTTCAGACGACCTATCACTTACACAATTCAATTTTACCTTTACATTCATTTTAACTATAATGGCGTTATGGTCTGAGTAAGGAAAATTTATAACATTACAGGACAGAACTTGATGTACATCACTATTTACAAACACATTAAGCAGTTACCCTGTCGTGTTGCCATATTATTAAGAAAATTTAAATTAAATTGTTTAAGTACATTTTTGATAGTTTAACTGTTCTGCTACTTTTACTAATATCGAATTGAATGTTAAAAATCCCCACCTATGACAATGCGGTGGTTATGCCAATGGCTGAGAAAGTCTAAAAGACCTTCAAGTTTTTTTAGGAAAATGTCTGGATTGCCGGATGTTGAGTGATACACAGATATCACAATTAACGATAATTGATCAATAAATACGGCTGATGCCTCAAAATGAAATTCTATACAAAATTCACTAACATCTAATACTCTTGCTTGCAGTTCATTGTTTACAAAAATTAACGCACCGCCTCTATAATGGATTTCTCTACAAAAGGCAGTCGCGCAGTAAAAACCATCAGGTGCAAAGGTAGAAACCTCCTCCACCTTAAGCCAGTGCTTCGATATACATAAGAATGAAACACTTTGCAGCCCAATTAAAAAACTTTCCAATACGAGTGATTTTCCGTTAAGACCTTGAACATTCAATGATAACGAATTAATATTTTAAATTTTATATACCTTTTGCAACCTCCTTCTCTCTGGATTAGTTAAATTAGATTAAGTTTTTTATTAATTTGATAAATTATTATTCAAATTAAATTTATTTATAATATCTCAGGGTCGTTTTTTGTGGGTAAATCGGTGAGGCTGTAAATTACAATGAATAAGACTATAGTTTGAAAAAGCTAATTTATTACATTCTTTTATCTTTAAATTTATATATGAATTTAAATACTACCAAAATGAAAGTTATTTACTTGATACTGATTACTAGAAACATATTTAACTTAATTACAAACTAGAACTTATCTTTAAGTTCCTTTTTCTGTTGCTCCTCGTGGTCGGCTTTCTTCATTGGTACTGTTATTTATTTACATATCGCACACCAGTTAAAATAACAGTTCTAAATTGATCTTGAATTACACAAAAAAATTTGATTTTAACAAGTTTTAAATTAAATTATTTGGGTTTGGAATCAAGCGGTCACCCGCGGTAACAACGGAGATGTTGATACTACATCTGACTGGGTTGGAGTGGAAGAGTCGTGACGAGGCTGGCGTGGCTTCCCTTACCAGTCCGTTAGAAGCTATAATTTTGGGTTAGAGGCTAACTTCCGCCCCGACCATGTGCTTTTTGCCCTGGTTGGTGCTGCTTCTAGCGATCCTTCCGTCAACTAACAATATTTTTCATTTACATTGGACTCGACCGTCACATTGTGTTACACTGACACCCCTTTAGATTGACTCGTCCCAGACGACACCAGACTGAACAGGTCTGCCTTATATGTCTCGAAAACAATGCTTGGAATTTTGTTTACTCATCTGTCTCGGAAGACTGCCATGGAATAAATATGCCTACCCAATTCTCTATACTTGTTGGCTATTAAGTTACAATGATTTCCGAATATTATTAGAATGTTCGGTATTTGTTTTAATTAAATGTACTTATTTCTTCATTAAACTAATTTATATTTTATTTTATTTTATTAATTTAATCGTCAATTAGGTGGACCTGTTACAGTACCCCCCGATTTTTTGCGATGTGCAGCTAGCGCGAGTCAAAAAAATCTAAATTTTAACATGTTCCGCCTAAATTGTCGGTTACTGTTCAGTATAAGTTTTAGTTTCACAATATTAACTATATCTAGAATGGACTAAATCTATCTATTAATATACAATACAATTCTAAATCCCATTCAACAAATCATGTAATCAACAATTCATGATTTTTTTTTTATACCAAAAATTCATGTAAATCACTAATCACTAAATCACTAAATATAATTAATTACATTATTAAGTTTCATCTATATAAAAACAATTGAAATTATTTGTTATTGATTTGTAGCAAAACATTTTTAATGATTCTTTGTCATTAATGCAAGTTGTCATTGATATTAATTATCTTGTAGTTAGTTATAAAAATGCTCCAATGAATTCATGAAATTTAAATTATTATTTTAATTATCAATTAAATATTGAATACTGATAAAAAAATATATGAGAGTTGTTAACAAGTACAATTGTAATTTTGCATCATCAGTGGTTGAACATTCATATGTTATTCATACCCTTTTTTCATTGTCTATGGTGTACAATTGACTTAATAATAACAACAGTATTTCAAAATATACACAAACAAAATTTCATTTAAATACAGTTTAAAAATATTCACAAGATTAAAAACATTATTTAACATCTTCAAATAGTATTATAATTATTCTGACAAGTGATTATAAAATAGTAAATACTTTGTTTTATTTACATCAAAACTTTTCAATTGTAAAGTTATTTGAGTTATTCTGTCCTCTGACCTACGTTACGCGTCTCGAGTAATACTACAGCTTATGGAGCTATTTATGCAAAGCGTCATGTGGAAAAGTTATTGCACAGTTTATTCATGAATTATTTTTTGCCAATTCCATAATATGTTTGGCCTTGTCGACATTACACATTATAGTATTTATTTAGTTATATATGTGTTAAATCGTAAATTTAATTTAAATTGTTAAGAGAACAGTTGACTAACTAACGGAATTAAGTATCATTACAATATTTTTATTAAATATAAAAACGTTCCTTTCGGTTTTTTTTCAAAACAAGATAGGTCTATTATAAAAAAATCCGTATTAGCTTCAAATTTAATAAGTACCGTAGTTCGATCAAGTAAATAATGTATGACAATTCTACTGAATCTATGCTGACGACGAATTGTTTTAATTGAATCAGTAATTGCTCTTTGAATAACATTGCTTTTATATCACTCAAGCTTCCCACTGACCTCAAGATGTAATTCCAGCCTTAGACCTCAGAATTTCAGTAGCCCGGGGCGAGAACTGGGTCATCGACCGCAGACAATTCTGTAGCTAGCCAGTTCTGGACCAATTGGGAGGCGGAGGCCCTCTTCATTCTATTTCCTTGCATGCTTATCATCCCCAGCTAACTAATAATCATCATCATCATCATCATAATACGTAGCCAAGCCTCATCAACGGCTGCATCATGTCCTTCATGTGACCTTGACTGGAATGTTGATTACTCATCGCCTGGAGAGATGCTAGCTACCAGTAAAGGAAAACTGAATGATGTCGTGCGGTCGGTAGTTTGATTGAAACAATGGTTTTGTAAAACATAAAGACACTATAAATTGTACTTTCTTACATGACTTTACTTATCAAGGCTGGTAATGTATCGTTAAGTGCTGCAGCACTTTGATTACTTCTTTATAGATGTTTATCATCCATCACACCATTCTGCTCTTTTCTTAAAGAACGAGACGTCTTGTTATGATCTAATTGAATTCATATTCGCACAAAGTTCTGTCGGCTTCTATTATCTAAGATTACTGTTGTATTAGCGGGGGTTTATGTCAGTACACAAATATCCTTCTTATAGTACGGTAGAAAGGTTGGATCTCAGTGGTTGTTTAGTTTTTGTAATAAAGGACATTGTTTTCGGCATCCAAACTTTTTTCTATACCGTAATGTTTTTTTCTGCATTTTGATACAGTGCAGCTTCGATTATCCGGCCTCCCTTTATCCGGCAGTCCGTGTCATCCGGTCCGTCGAGTAGATAAGAATAACAATTATTTACAAGATAAAATTACTATTAATCTTAAGCGCCTTTTAGTTTTGAAACGTAAATGTCGTACACGAGTGTTTCGGTTTTGCATTTCGCAAATTGCAGGCACTGTTTTGACTAGTCACCCTCTCTTGACAAGCGGTCGCTTGTTACTATTGATTATATACGACAATGCTTGTTACTGCGTAATAATTTAATAATGCGCCTGGAAGATCCAAGCTAGCAATGTTGTTTGCTTTTTTTCAGCGCGGCTGGCTGGAAGAGTCCATTTCGCGAGTGGAGGAAGTGGGACAGTTCATTTTACGTACACACCCACTAGCAATGTCAAAGTTGGTGATCGTAATAAACATAGTTCGTTTCATTACAATTGCTGCAGAACGCTTTGCGTCTCATCAGCAATTGTCATCAGGCGTTATCTCCGAGCAATTGTACTCGGTCTCAGAGATACCACTGAGTATGCCACATCACAGTATGGGCGAAACGTCTGGTTACTTTGTAAATAATGTACATAGCACTTTGACGCGGTTGTCATCGGAAAATATACATTGCTGATGACAACAGGCGCGCCGCTTACGCGTGCTGTCTGTTATCAGTTACTATACGTGTTTCTCCAATAATACCAAGTTATTTATGACTCATGTTTTATCCGGCTTGATCTTAGCCACATTATGCCGGATAACCGAGGTTGTACTGCATATTGTTTGTATAACAATTGGCATTGCAGTTACAGAATGCAGCTATTTTCTGTTATATTGGAACTATCAGTATCTCTGCCTGTACCAACAGTGGCGGATACTTTGTCTGCTTATAGCTTTTTTTCATAAATGGTACATTATGTTTAGCAATTAAATATATTTAACGGCACAACTGTTATAGCTGAAATAAAATGAAATAACTATATTATTTTAACAATTATAAGGAATGTATAAGTGAGGAGTCTGTGTGTTGTATAATGCATGCTTTGGATTGGCCGGTTGTGGCAGTTGAGTTAGTTGACTAACTACTGTGGCCATACATGGTTGCTCAAAGTTTCCTCTCTTATACATTATTACTGGTTAACTTTACATTATAAACCGCTGTTATTTGAATGAATATTGAACAGTAGTTACGTTATTAAAATACTTATAGTTTAATGACTTGCATATTGCTTACGTACGAGAAGTTGTTTGTTTCTTTGCGACTATATGTTGTGTTAGTGAACTTCTTGGCTGTAAACTAAACTCTTTTTACTTTATAAGATTATGAATTAATGCTCAATAAATTAAAAATCAACAGAATAATATTAATATATGGAACAAATTTTAAAATTATTATTTATCTACTAGAAATTAAATCTGAGAAAATTGTTGTATGAATTATAAATGCAAGGCTGGATTTCGTATTGGCAAACAAATATGAAAAATAACTATTTGAAGTAAACTGTATTTAGAATTTATTAATGAACTTCAAAAAATTAAGTTGTTATGTTACTTGTCGATTTGTATGGAGCTGCATTATGCAATACGTTATTGGGAAAGGTCGAGCCATTGGCAATGGACGTGCCATCCGTAGGTTGGTGCCATTGTCACGTCGTGTCGTTCGTTTATACATGTTGGCGTTATGTAAATGAATGTCTTCCGTGTGTAGGAGGAATGGGTCGGACAGCTGACACTGGAACGTCTCGACGGTGTTAATTAGTGAGGTGTTGTACGGCGGGGGAAGAGGGTGGTTATCTGTAGAGTGATACATTACGGCTGACGTGCTTGGGAATGTGACGTCATATAAAACCGAAAGATTCGCCATTACAACTTGTCCGTAGAGATGCCGTAACCGGAATCGCCGTGCAAACAAGCAGAGCCATCAAACTGCGACAGTAATCCTTTAACTGATTGGGGTCCTTTTCCATATTCTTGAGTCGTGAACACTGCCTGGCCACTTGGCACTAATGCTTGTAAACTTTTCGCAGCGTCACAAGTTGCTGTAAGTTGCTTTTAGATATTAATACTAGCAAAACCTTTCCGTTTTAGAACACATTTCCAAACAGTGCAACTGATGGTTATTTAGTCTCTATGTGGGTATAGTCAACGCTCCAATCACATCTGGAGGACGATATCGTGTTTGCCATAATAGATTTGCAGTGAGCCTTTGCCTTTTCTAAATTTTTTTCAATAACCTAATTACTGTAACAGTTTTGCACAATATATTTGGATGGACTCCAACATCTTCTCCATCTCCACTTCGGAACCCCAGATCTCCATCGAATCGTAAAAACAGCTCCATTTGTGAAGAAACAGAAAGCGCTCCTCTTCTTTCATCAATTTCAGATGGAAATTCAGTTGCCAAAAGTTCATATTTTAATTCTCAAATTTTAATAACTGTTTACATGAATTCAAATGAATTTGCCGCCATTCACCGTATACATTCCTTTCACGAACGTTTATGAACATCGCTATGACAGAGACTGGAAGAAAAAACAAGCATGCCCCTACCAGCTTAAAAATCGTTAAGAATATTCTAAATCTGTTAAGTATTTTGTACTCTTTATTCACACCAAAACTTAAGTGGTATTTTCTATTCCGTCCGGATCAGTACCGGTAAAGAATTTTCTACAGGAAGTAGAATATTCTAACTTTTATTCACTTCAAAGCTAGAATATTCTTTAAAATAAGTTAGTATCAGAATATTCTTATTTTTATTCACTTCACTCAGTATGTAATGTTACCAGTCGGCCAATTTCCCATTAACATGTTACGCCCAAAGCTCCATCATATACCTCAAAGTCGGCTTTAACTATATGAAAAACCCTTGGAAATGAAAACATAAGACTTATGAAAAACAAAATAAAGTTACAGTCATCATAGTTTTTCACTAACATTTTAGTGACTTTGTCAATAAAAAAGAGGCTAAATAAAACATAGAAACCCTTCTATGACCTCAAAATTATAAGGTAGCGTAAAATAAAATAATAACCATCTTTGAATCGGTTTACTAAAAAACTCTTCAATTTCTATATGTATATTGAGTAAATAAACTTCTCAAGTAAATAAATTATATTTATTACTTGTTTTGTTAAAAAAGTATAAACTTAAGTATAGCTTATAGGTGTTTTTTATTTTTTTATAATAATAAGAATGTGCTTCTCTGGATGGTAGCGTCCAAACCTCATGCGTTCCTCGTTATAAAAGGGAGAGTACATTCTTCAGAGGACTTCTCTGGATGGTAGCGTCCAAACCTCATGCGTTCCTCGTTATAAAAGGGAGAGTACATTCTTCAGAGGACTTCTCTCTTCAACTTTATAATAATAATAAAATTGAAAAGTAACAACATGAGGTTTCTTTAGTTTGGCAATTTGTAATATTGTATTAATATAATAGTAGGGCCTATAATACTAATGTAATAGCAGAGATTGGCATATTCAACACATCTTGTGAAGGTAATACCTCCACTGTACAAGCAACACTCTTGAAATATTGAGATATATATATTGAGATATATAAACAGGTCAGGCCTTCTGGGTTCGATTACCGTTCGATCGTCTTGTAAGTTAAATAGTTCCTGTCTAATGGACAACGAATGGAAGAAATTGGTTCGAGTAGGCCGAGTCCGAGTCGGTTTGGTATCCTGATATGTGTTCAACTCGATGAACTCGTTTTTCACTATTATTTTAAATAGGCCTGAATAGAGTGTGAATGAGACACAATAGATTGATCAAGATATTTCAGGATTTTCAGGACTTACCAACAAGGATGTTCTTTAATAAAGGAAAGATGAGGGAAATTATTTGATGTCGGTTAACTATTGGAACGCTAGTGTCAGCGCACTCCAGTGTTATACTCGTCTCTGCCCAGAGTAGAACCATAGCCGTCTCTAGTACTAAAGATTACTCTACCTCTAGCTACTAGATACACGACCATGGTAGAACGTAATGAATCTGACAGGGAGTTAATTTCTCTTAATACTTTATAATATTAAAAAAAATATAGACCCTTTATTAGAAACACGTTTATTTTAAAGGGAAACGGATATCTCGTTTTCGTTAGGTGGTTGTGTGGATCTTGTTAAATTAATAGTAATAATATTTAATTAAATTTTTTTGCAGATATTGTTTAGTTAAGAGTAAAACTAATTAAATATTAGTTTATTTAAATGTGCAAATTGTGTTAAATTAATTTAATAGTACGTTGTAATAATGGAATTTCTGCAGCATAAACAATCTGTACATAGAAGTGTGATTAGAAAGTTACTTGTTGATTGTTATGAAGATAATGTAGGAATAAGAGTTTGCACTACATAACAGTGCGATGTGGTCATAGTTTCACATGTAACTCAACGATAATTATGTAAGTATTTAGTACTCATGTATGACATTTTTATCTCGGAAAATCACGCTGTTCTCTTCCTTAATAAATGATGCAAAGAATAAATTAACATATAATCTCCATACGTGTAACTGTTGCGTAGAAATAGTAGATTATTGTCAATATCATTTTTAAGCTCTTGTTACTGGAATGGATTACAATTTTATAGTAACGAAGGAATCAAACACTCCAGTAATTAGTAATATTTTTATTTGTGATGCCTTTCAGAAACAAAATTTCCATCATTAGACAACATAAAAAACACTGTTGTTATGATGGATACTCGCACAAATGTTACAAGAAATGTTTGTTGGAGACTGAGGTGACCTGAACTCTGTGGTTGCCTCTGCCAGTGGGCGAGCGGGCGCGTGTTGTCCAGCCGCGGGGGCGGCTCGGCCTTGTACAAGTCCCGTCCGTCGCTTGCACAATCAAAATATTGAAATATATAGTGGAACATCTGACACTAAACTCGTTTTCCAACTGGTGAAGGCAAATTCTCGAACAATCATCGCCTTATTGTGGAATGTAATCTGCCAAACGAAAGATCGTTTGTCAAAATGAGACACCTTTTAAGGATGAAGCGGCAAGATACTTCAGGTTAGGTGATTAACTTCAGCAGTTTGGCTTTATTTTTTGTCCTTAACTTTTAGGAAGTAAACCTTTTGTGTGAAGGACAAAAGTAGATTCATACGAACATCTATTTGCTAACAGGCGTATCCAAAATCACGCCCCTGTCAAACTAGTTCGATCTTGGCACGCAATAATGTCTAAATTAACAGCCCTAGGCTTTGCTTTTGGCCTGGACTGGCCAGCTAAGTTGCAATTATTGTACTGCTCAAGAAATTCTCAAAAATACTATTGGGCCCCATTCCAGTCAATAACTATCAAATTTCAAGGACACCAACCGTGTGAGGCCACTGCAGACCATTACATATGCCATTGTAACATAAAAAGTCCGTTAACATGAGTTAAATAACAAAGTATTGTCCAAAAAGTGTTATTTAATTCATTATTGAATTTAATTGTATTTGTGTATTAAAACTTGCAAAAAATTGTATGATTACGGTACTTTCTTTTTGCTGCATATTGGAAAAAGATAATATATTACAGAAATAACAAAATTAAAAACAATATGAAATTACAGATTATTCGAAAATGTTACTTGTATATTGCAGCACTAGTGTTTATACAACACAAAAATTACCAAATCTAAAACTACCGATACTTTATGTTTTAATATACTTTGTACTTACTAAAGAATACATGCTTTTATGCCCAATGATCCATATAAATAATGTTAAATATACACAACAGTTTACGTATAACTGGGACAAAGCAGAAGTGATTTACTTGCTGTCTCATATGAATACTGTCAAAACATTGTTATTTCTTGAGGAATATTTGTCTTGTTTGATTTAGTGAAATATGAATAATGTGTTTTTAAGCTTGAAAACTATAAACTTAAATTAGCCAATCAGTGCCATGCTATTACGTTTGTTCAATAAAATATGTTACAAATAATAATATGTAGAAAACCTCATAATATTCTCTTAAGCTACAGAGGAGAATTTATCGGAGAAACCTTGTTCATGAGTTAGTTTAAACATTTTTTCATGTGAACAAGTTATTCTATTTTCTAGTAAATGCGGCCTAGTACTTTAGTCTTCTTAAGTAAAAATAATGTAAAGTAAGTAAAGTAATTAAAGTTCTTTGGAATGAAAATAACGTTACCCATGGCCTCATGACTGATTGCCATGATAGGTTAATTTGTGTGCAGCCTGTGCAGGGAACTATCTGTCTAAGAATTGGTTAACCAGGAGGGCTATTGCAACGCAGGCTCTAAACTAACTTAATTGTGGGAGGTATGTATGTACAATAAAAAAAAAAAAAAAAAAAAAATCGATTAAATGCTCCTGTTTGGCTAGGGAGGTGTGAATTTTGATGTGGCACCTGATAACCCTAACGGGGTGTGAATTTGAGTGAATATGCTGCTAACTGTAATTTGGTTTTTATTTTTTAATACCGATATCAAAGGAATTTAGATATTTTTGTGGAAGCTGATTGATAAGGTAAATTTTAAGAAAAATATTAAGGTCAATTTAAAAAAATGCATTGCTATATTCTCTGGTCTATTAAAAAAGTTCTTATCTCGCTTATTTTATAACTTCATCAAGCACAGTATATTGACCAACAGGAAGAAGGGGGTGAAAATGTGATTAATTATACAGTAATTGTTAGTCTCCACGTTGTTACACTCGTCTATAGTGTCACGCTGTTTGCTATAGTTTGTGGGCTGTGCGCTTTGCAGCGCTTTCAAGCGTTTGGTCTAATATAAAACACCAGCGGAGCTAGTTTCTCCCATTTCACTGGTAATACTGTCGGTTTCCAAATTCAATGTACCAGAGTTTGAACCTCTGGTATAAATGCAATGTTAATTTAGCTTCTAAAATGTATATACAAATATTTAACTTATTTAAGTCTGCATCGTAAAATAAGTTACAAATTTTTATTTTAGTAATACGGTAAATCTTTTTACTGTAGTTCGAAGAAAAAATACTTAATTTTAGTAATTTTGAGGTTCCACTTAAAAATTGTTTATCAAAAACTATTAAATATTAGTAAGTGTACTTGTGAGACCGTGCAAGCCCACTCTCACGGACCTGCTGATGAAGTGAACATATCGCACAGTTTTCCCTATAACACAAGCAATCTGTATACAGTTACCGTATCTATGGATCGACTGCCACGTCAAACCGCAGACCTGATACCAGTCGACCAAACAGGTCGGCAACAATGTCGCTACAATATTTTATATTCTGGACCGAGAACAAAGGCCGCTTCTAATTAAGGACTATCAGATCATGCCGGCCTCTTTCATTAGCAAAATGCGCTCTTTTCAATTGAGGCTGATTTGGTACTGTACCTTAGAATTTGTGTCTTTTGCTTTTCGTACCCTATACAATTAAATTAAGTTTTACCAATTTAAAGTAACAAAAAAATCCCTTTGAGTGGTTATTTAAAAACAGTGGCCACTAAATACACGTAAAACAATTCAGTTCAGATTTCTGTAATAATTTGTTGTATTGTTTGTTATGAACTTCGCTGGTAAAGCTATTGTTTGCACATCAGTGCAGACATATTGTGTGCGTTAATATATTCGATGCAATGAGTATTTTGATTTTCATAAAATTGTCAGATGTTCTGTAAATATTAAATAAAAACATGAGAACAAATCTGTAGTCAGTGAAATGGCTGATAAAAACTTGGTAACTTGTTGTTTACAAACGTTGCCTTGAATGTCAGCAAATTGTCTCATAATCCGTTTTAACATTCATATTTAACAGTGTCAAAACCAACGATGTACAAATTATTATATATTCTTGTGAAAAACTACCATCCATTACAAGAAATATTTTCTGTGTATCCAAGGATGATATTTGGATCACATGTTACTTTGGCGTGTTTTAAATAAATTGTACGCTGGTTGAAAATAAGTTCCCAGTTGTACATAAAATGTGCATATAAATAAAGCATACTAATATGAATGATTTACAACATTTAGCATTGGATGAACTATCCATTTGTGCTGTGTATATCAAATCAGTTGTGTTATTTAGATATCAAGACCTGCTTTTTCTTAACGTTTCTTTTGTTGTTTTGTATTAGTTCTGATTTAAAAAATGGTTACTGCGTCTATGGTGTTACCCATAAATGTTTTTCATAGTCACCCATTCATCGAACGTCACCAATTATTTTCTTACTTTTTTCATTAATTGTGTTATACTTCTTAAAAATTAGTTGTAAATGTTTTACTGTATCTAAGAACCGGACAAACTTCTGGAGTAGATTCTGCATTTACATAATAAAGTTTTTGAAGATTAATGCAAGTTTAAGTCTTCACAAAATATTATTTCAAAACCTTGTTGTTTGCATCTCGTGCACTTTTAGGTAAGCATTTATATATGGAAAAAAACACCATCTAAACCTTGTTGACTATGACTCTTGCTCTTTATTCAAGAATTTTTGCAAATTATACATAGCGTTCTTAACTTTGCTGTTTGTGAGTCCTCCACATTTAAGCAATAATTTTTTAAGGCGTGAACTAATCATAACCTTGGGTGACGCCTGTATTTTTTGGTAACCGTGTTTGTAAGGCAAATGCTTGTTGTTTGTGATTACTGTAAGTTTTTACTTATACATTATATTACAGTAATTCCTAACAAACTTGTGACGAACCAGAGTGGGTATTGCAATTGCATCGTAGCCTCGTCAATGGATCGTGGTTCACTTGCGGAAATTGTTGGGATATCACTAGTCTGAGAGAAGATTACCAACTTGTGAAGAACTAGAATGGTTGTGGCAAGTGCAGCGTGACCCGTCAGTACTGTAGATCGTGGTTCCCCTGTGGATTTGTGAGGATCTCACTAGTCTGAGTAAAGATTGTCAAATTGTAACGAACGGGAGTCGGTATGACAAGTGCAACGTGACCTCGTCAGTAGATCTTAGTTCACCTACGGAAATTGTGAGGATCTCACTAGCCTGGTAAAAGATTGCAAACATGAGTCGAACGGAAGTGGATATTGCAAGTACGTCGTGACCTCGGCAATATATCGTGGTTCACCTGCGGAAATTGTGAGGATCTCACTAGCCTGGTAAAAGATTGCAAACGTGAGTCGAATGGAAGTGGATATTGCAAGTACGTCGTGACCTCGGCAATATATCGTGGTTCACCTGCGGAAATTGTGAGGAGCTTACTAGCCTGGTAAAAGATTGCAAACATGAGTCGAACGGAAGTGGATATTGCAAGTACGTCGTGACCTCGGCAATATATCGTGGTTCACCTGCGGAAATTATGAGGAGCTTACTAGTCTGAGAGAAGATTGCCAACTTGTGATCATTACATTGACTGGACAGGTATAGTTAGATGTTCCTCCGTGGATCAGCACGCTAGCCCGATGGATGGAGTCGATTGCATTGTTTACATCCGGGTCACTGTGTTGTGATAGTGTTTTGAAATACAGTGACAGCCTATTTGTCTTACGGCCCTTGAACTAGTTCTTCTTCTTTTTGTTGTTGATGTTTTCAGAAAATGTTATTTACTTATCCATCAATATAATGTTCGTATATGATTAAAAATCAATGTGGCGTATTTCTGGCCATATCATTCTTATATTGATTTAAAGTCGTGTTTTTCGCAAGTTGAATTTGATTATCTATAATAATTATGTTATAAAGATATTTCATGTTCTCTGGGAAGTTACTACGCAATTGTTGTGATTTGGTGGCTTTCTTAATGTACTCTTGGTAAAAAATTATTAGCATCATTTGTGTTAAAACCAACTCGTAAAAATGTATCCTATTTATGAACTATTATGTTTCTTTCATCATATAAAAATATTACATCTTCAGTTCAATATGTTCAAACACACTAATTTAATCTTTTAAAATTATTAATGTTAAAAGGACATTCTAACATTTTTGTGTATTTAAATAAAAAAAATAATCTTTTTACATTTATAGAAGTACACGTCTTAAACAGCTGAATTATTTCTGTTATACATCCTGATGAAAAATTGTTTTTACGTGTTATTTGGTAAGGAGTACTGAAAACTCACATCATCTCGCCACTCTCAATCCTATTCAGTTAGTTTTATTTTAGTTGGTTAAGGCCCAATTCGTATGGAGGACTTAGTTCAATTTCAATTAACTGGTGTTCATTCGCCATTAGACTTTTGTATTAATGGTACTTTCTAATGAAAAGTCGTCCTTAGATTGTAATAAAGACTACATTTACTCATTTAAATTGCCTACTCTGGTGTAATTAGATGACCGTCTGTTGGGCATAAATAACGAATCTCCTCCTCCTCTCTTTATAGCCATCCGATAAGTTGTACATCGAGCGGAGATTTTAACGCTGGGTGTTACGGAAGACGCGCCTCAGCCGTCACATGATTTATATCCATGTTTTATGACTTGGATTAGAAGCGGTTTTTACATCGATACTCCCGTGCCACCCAAGTTCGAGCGCAGATCCCACGGTGAATCAGCTCTCAGCCTAACAACCAATGAGGTAACCGCATCACGGCCTCGGGTGGACGCGATTTGCAGCGGTTTCAGTTAGTCGCCCAGTCACGTCGCGCTCAAGGAAATGGAAATCAAATGGTGGTGATTTAATGTAGAAAAAATATCGTTTTTCTACGGCTTGACCATTGGAGGAGAAGATCGGTTTCTCCTTCAGCTAACTATTGCGTTAATGGACGTGGGACTCCGTTCATGGACTGGTGGTCTGTGCATTCGTCCAGTTTGTTATATGCTATTTAAATTTGTTAATCAAAGTGAATTTGT